>JAOPJI010000025.1:15300140-15315570 GCA_027122695.1 Merluccius productus
ATTTTACGGCTTTACACGGGTGTCTGGCAACTTTGTGGTTTGGGCTGGTTTTTATTGGATTGGGCGGGTTCTAAGATTTGATTGGGCTGGAAACTGTCAATCTCATCTGGCAACACTGGGTGGGAGACAGATTAAAACACACCTGGCTTGATTGCCGCTCACTTGGATGAGCGGCACCATGGAGGCGGACGGGTTCCCCGCAGGTAAATACAGCAACAGGTGTATCCGCTTTGTGATCCCGATCAAAACCATGTTTAATTCAGCGTTATTGGTTTTTTTTCAACTTAATACCAGACATGAAGAGCTTCGTCTGCTCTTCGCCGTCCGAGCTGGACCGGGCTTTCTTCGGGGAGCCCAACCCGCTGTCCGCGCTGTCCTCCCTGGACCAGCTGTCCACGTCCAACGACACGACGGCGAACCGGTCCTCCGACGGGCGTCTGGCCTCCCTGACCTCCCTCTGCCAGGTGTCGGACCTGGCCTCCCCCTGCCCAACAGGGGATCTGTTGCTGCAGGTGAACCCCTTCGCCCCCCAGACCCAGCCGGCCAGCGGCGGCCTGGTGTTCTCGGACGGCCAGGTCTCCACCCCCTACGTGCTGCACCACAAGCACCAGTCCTTCGAGCAGTCCCTGGGGGACCCTCACCTCTCTCCGGCCTCCCAACCCCAGTGGGACGTGTCGCTCATCAAGCCGGACTCCCAGCCTTACGTGGAGTCCACCACCACCAGCCTGGAGGCCACGTCCTGTGCTGCACGCCTCCACTCTGCACCCCTGTCTCTGTTGGAGAGTCCCTCCCCAATATGGCAGGATCCCTCTGCCAAAAGGGTGTAGCACAACACTGGTGGTGGTGGTGTTGATGGGAAAACCAAATTTGTTGTTTTAAAAAAAGAATCGATGTTTCAATAAAGTTTTGTAATCTGAAATGTATTTGCAAGTCTTATTTACAGTACAAAAGGTCCATTTGAATATATTCGGCACACAATTACCATACATGTTATGTTTACCACACATTAAGGATAAGGCTGTCAACATTTTTACGGCAACCTTATCGGCCAGACATCCAATTAAACAAGTGACATTAAGGTCCACATTCTGTAAAAAGTTTCATTAGGATGTGGGTGGTAAGAACTTTACTGCAGTCCATGTCTGCTGCAAATCCACTTGATGGTCTGAAGCTAATGGTAATTTGGATATTTCTGCAGTTGGGAGTACATGTTTCTGAATGAGTATAAGGGCTATAAAGTTTCATCATTTAATGAAACGCTATACATCTATAAAGTAGACAAATGCTGACTCCATCCGAATCTTCATCAGAATGTGGAAAACGGTGCCTCGGTGTTGATCTCATGCTCCTGTGAAAGAGACGAGACATTAGATCAATGTCTGACACGGCACTGCGCTTTTTTTCAATACCTTGCCGATTCATTTTAGCGGAGGGGCATATGGACCAACTCACCTGATTCAGTTTTTTGAAGGCAACCACCTGGAAGAAAATGTGTTCCAGAATGTGTTTGGCGTCTCTCTGGTCTTTGTCCAACTTTCCCGTCACCCCTAGAATTTCCCCACATTTGCGCACGTAGAACTCAAGATCGTCATCCGAGGTGCCTGAGGAAAAAAGGCGTCCAAACATTTAGAGACGCATCTAGTGCCTACGAAAGACACATAGGGAAGAGAAGATTCGTGAAAACTCACATTTATTGGAAAGCTGAGCCAGGCGCACCATCTCCGAGGAGAAAGCCTCATCCAGATCAAACAGGTCCAGCATGGGTGGTGGCAAATCTCTGAACGCAGGCGGGAAGACCTAAAGTGGAACCAAGCAACCGGGTTTCACGTATACACACGGTAGCGGACAATGAGCAGCAATCGGTAATGGTAATAAAAACAAAAACAAGTAACGGCTAACATGAAAAGAAAGAGGAATAAAAAGGGGTGCACACAATTCAAAGTAATGCAGACAATTGGGGTGCAAATAACGTAAAGTGGCGAGTGTGTAACCCAGATCGGGGGAAGGGAGGTGAATCCACTCTCACAACTACGACAGCCTTTGCAGTATACAACACAATAAAGTATCAAGAAAATGGTGTGCCATGGAACAGTGTTTGAAATAATTATTGGTAGGCAGAACGAGACATGGGGGTGGGGGCGGGTGCTCACAGCAGGTTGTAGCGGAGGTAGTGGCGTCTCAAACTGGGGTGTGATCAACTGCAGAGGCTCATGCTTGACATTTAGCTGCTGGTAAGCACTGCAAAAATAATAATGTTGACCAGTTATTTGATACAAAGATACAGTAGTAGTGACAGACATTGCTCTCGGCATTGGCAATGTACCTGATGACTTGGGGCAAGGTGTTTGTGGACAGCTTGAACATCGTCATATCGAAGAGGGAGGTGAAGTCCCTGGGGTTCTCGTCCCCCTCCTGCAAGCACACCCGGAGGCGGTCGGACAGGCGCCCGGTGTCTGGTAGCATGGTGTAATCTGTGATCTAGGCAAAGGTGTTGAGATGAGAGATCAGTGAATGTCGTCAGTAGTTGTAAGCAGTTCAGAGTCAGGTCTTCTTACCTCTGGGTCCTCGGCATCGATCTGATTCAGTTGGATGTTGTCGGTCGTCAGCCACTGAACCAACACATCCTGATGAGGTGGTTGAAGAAACATCAGTCAGGCCACTAAACCACGACCATCTCTCTCCACAACAACCCCCAAAAAATAAATAAATGCTACACCGTTTTGAACTTAATTAAAATGCACTCACCAATATTTTACTGTTCTCCTCTTTGTCAAGATACTGGTCACTAAACATGTGGCAGGAGCCCAGAACGGCGAGCTTTCCTGCCTCCTTCGATGAATAAGACGGAGAAATATAAGAAATAACGGTCAGATATCAGCTGTCAAGTATAGATGTATGAAGCATGTAACCCATCCTAGCCTACTAGGAGCAGTGGGTGCCCATGAACCATCTATGGTCTGGTTATGGTCTGGGCAGGAGTGTTGTCTTCCATGTTTTGTGGTGTGGGGGAAACCCACATGGACATGGGGAGAACATGCAAAACTCACACACAGAAAGGCCTCCTGATGGCAGTGGTCGGCCTCAAACCCCTCGCTGTGAGGCGGCAGTGCCAACCACTGAGCCACTGTGCCACTCCCTGTGCACCTCACCTGATATTTTTCATTTATTAAAAAAATGTGTGTAAAAGCTGATGCGAGTCCTCACCTTGGCCTGGTAGAACGCTAGGATGGGCCTGTTGAGGGGGAAGCAGACAGAGCCGGTGGAAAGAACAGCCACGGCGGGCTTCATCACGCTCAGCGTAGCCCCGTACGGGTACACGAAGGTCAGAGCCCTGCCCAGCGTACACAACACAAAGAGTGTTTGTTCAGAAATGGCACCTTAATGAAATATACTAGATTAGAGATTAGATTAGAGCACTTTATTCATCCCCCAGGGGAAATTGAGGCATGACAGCAGCCCACATCAGTACAAAAACAAATGTTATACAAATATTAATTTAGAAAATAAGTAAACTTCTATTCATACACACACACACACACACACACACACACACACACACAATAAAAACACCTAAAATAACGGAGCCACTGAAAGGCTCAACCGGAACAAAGAACCTACATCACACAAGAGGTTAAAGGTGAAGGAAGGTATTAGAGCAGAGGACTCACTGAGCGTTATTCCCAGTGCTGTCATCCTCGGTGGTCCCTGGCACCACTTTACCTGCAGCACGACTGATTTCTCTAAAGTAGAAGAAGAGAGTGGACAGCGTGTTAAAGCTAGGAGAATAAAAATAAATGTCATGAAGTGAGTAATGTTGTATGTACAATATAAGTACAGTCTCAGCACAGTCTCAACACACCTGTTTAACACGCCGTTGGATACAAGGGCCTCCTTAGGATGAAAGTACTTGTAATAAACGTTCCTCACGACTGCATCTGTAATTTTGAGGGAGAAAAACACAATTATTAAATCATCATGCGAATACATTGCAACCTTATATGTATTGAGTTTATAAAACACACACACACACACAGTACCATTATTGACCATGATGCCGAACTCCTCCAGGAGGAAGTTGATGTTGGTGTCGTACTTGGTTTCTCCTCCTTCACCGAGCATCACCAGGATGTCACCTCCTCCGTCGAGGTACTGCTTCAGCACCTCCAGCTTTTAACACAATGGTGGATCAGTGTCACAATCCCACCACTACACCACACCTGAATTATTTAACACCTTTAAAAAAAACTAACTGGCCTGCATATTTTGGTTGTCAATTCCACATGGCCTACTCTACCTTACTATATCTTTGTTAATAATAATGACTTTAATGGGTGATTAGTGGGATGATGTATTATTATTACAGGTACTGTTGTGTATTCCCTTATCGCATGCATTACCTCGGATGCAGTGAACTTCTCCCTGGGGCCAGCAGTGATCCACAACTTGACGCCCTTCAGCTTCTCCGAGGACAGCTCCTCTTTGATACTTCAGACAAAGTTGTGTTTTAATTCACATTCAAACTCACAGCCTTAATTAGTTGTTTTGCAATCAGCAGAATGACAGTTTTAGGTTTCCCCTCTCTTATCATTACCTCTGTATTCTCCATTGAGCCTTGAGTCTCTTCTGCAGGAGCTTGTAGCCGTTACTCGCCGTAAACAACTCCTTCTTGGAGGCGTTTAACACCACCGCGTTGCGCTGCTCCTTGTCCATCTTGTCCGTCTCTCTCTCTCTCTCTCTCTCTCTCTCGTGTTGTGTGTGTGTCTGTGTGTGTGTTGGAGCCACCGAAGCTAGTTCGTGTTACATCGACATATTAGCTCGTAGTAGCTTCTCAGCCCCAAACAAACTCCGCGTCGATATCTAATGATTGGGATTTATTATTACCAGTTATTTCGCCAATATATCGCAAATATGCTCTAATGTTGCATTATGGCTTTGTTTTGCACCGCCCCCCCACACACCGCCATCAGAAGTTGTTTTATACGCTAGCTAGAGCCAAGTGAGCTCGTCGCACTGATGCATTGTGGGGGATAATGGTAACCATAGGCGCCGGCTTCTTAGCAACCAGGTTTTACCCAATCAGGAGCTTTTTTAAATTGGTCTCCAGGTAGAAAGCGCTCCCATGAAGTTTATTTTCCCAGATCACCCATCCCTCCACCATGGTGAACAACATGGCAGCCAGAGAGCCACTGTGCTGACTGGTGATACTAGTATTTACTGAATGGAAACCACCAAAAATAACCTCTTGCTTTGCCTTCCACTCAAGGACTCAACATCCTTCGTCCTTCAACGTTTTAATAGTATAGACAAGAATAAAGCCATAGCCTTTTCACTTTGTACTTTTATTTAAAACAAAAAAACCCAAATTGAACAGTTAGGACATAGGAAATAACCTGAAATTGATTGCTGAATGTATCTCGAGCCATTGGGAATATGACAGTTCTCAAAATGCGCTTTTAAAACAGCGATGCCAAAACATGCAATTGTGAACGTTTCCGTCCGTGTTTCATACGTCACCGTTTAAACATTACACATACAAAGCTATCAAAAAATTGTCAACATCTTCCCAGTTCAGTCCATTTGTTTGTTTTAAAATATATATATAAAAAAATTCTTGCTAATTGGAACATTTCACAGGATTCAATTTTAACAGGCTCCTGAATCACCTATTGAAAGATTATTTTACAGATGATTAACAAGAAGTCCAACAACACCATTATTGCAGAACAAAAAAAAAAAAAACGACAAATCCCTAAAACTTAAGCAATGTGTTTCCGGAATCTGTAAGCTTAATCAAGACACAGATCTGCATTTATTCAGAGTTTATCGCAAACTCCTTGCTGTTAAAAACTCAACCAGTGTTAAACGCTGCCAACTAACACATGGATTAGAATACGTTTTGTTGTTCAACAACCATTTACGTTAAGCCGCTAATCTTGTGACGGGGATCTGGACCTGGAACGGGACTTGGATCGAGATTTAGAGCGGGAGCGCATGCGAGGCGGCGACCGCTTGGGGGGGGAATTTGAGGCGTGCCGGTCGCCGTTGGGCGTGGGCGACTTGGAGGTCGACTTGGCGCGGATCTCATTTCTGGGGGACGGGGAGCGGCTACGGGACCTCTTGCCTTCAGACTTCTCCTTGGATCGGCTGCGAGACATCCGCTCGGACTTGACCTTTGACGTGCTCTTGGAGCGCGACTTGCGGGTGTCCGAGCGGGAGCGCGACTTGTTGCTCTTGGAGCGGCTGCGGGACTTGCGGGCCTTCTCTGGGGAGTTGGAGCGGGACTTCCTCCTGGACCCGGAGCGGGACTTCCTCCTGGACCCGGAGCGTGACTTGCGCCCCGACCTGGAATGGGAGCGGCGTTTGCTGCGAGATCGGGAACTGCAACCAAAAAGATTAGCCTGTTAAACTACACTACTCCTACTTGGTGTACGCTTTAAAATGAAGCATATCACAATTGCGCGAGTGCATACATTCTAAGCATGGGTCCAACCCTCAAACCCTGGCAGTGGTAATGCCATGCTCTACCAGTTGTGCTAGACAGGACCAATACAGCTGTGGCACATCTCTTCCAGCAGGGGGCATTCTTACCGGGAGCGGGACCTGGAGCGGCTCCTGGAGCTCCTGCTTCGCCTGCTCCTGCTGCGGGAGCGGCGTCTGCTACGAGACCTGGAGGATCAACCAATCACACACCAGCGTCAGCTATAGATACTTCAATACTTTCAACATGGGGATGTGTGAATAATAACAAGTGTAGGACTACTCTTTTTTGTGGGAGAGTGAAGCCCATTCTCCAACACAACTGAAGTCAACGCCCACCCCCCTTACCTGGACCTGCTGCCAGAGTAGGAGCGTCGGCGACGGGGCTTGTCCTCCACAAGGCGGATCTTCCTCCCGTTGATGTCAGTGTTGTCCAGCTTCTCGATGGCACGCTTCATGTCGGAGCGTGACCGGAACTCGATCACCCCCTCGTTGGTGCGTTCTTTGTGCGCGTCGGCGTAGGTGACCTCGCCGGCCTGACGCATGAAATCCTGCAGAAAAAAAAATAATAATAATTCCACATTAGGAATCATGTTCAGCCAAGAAATGTACAAAAACTCTGGGTTACTGACTGCTGGATTAGTCAAGTATATCGGCATTTTGACTACTTTCTACCTAATTTTGGACTAATCGTTGACGGTTGGTGGTCATAGGAGAAATGAAGGCCTCTGCCTATAAAAAATAGCCACGATTCCCTGGGCCTCACCTTGAGGTCCTGCCAGCTGCAGCGGCTGGACAGGTTCTCCACTATGAGGCGGTACTCGGTGCGGACCGGAGGCCCGTACTTCTCCCTGCCGGTGCGGCTCCTGCTGCTGCTGCTGTAGCCGCTACCTTCAGAGGGAACAGGAACAGGGAAATCACACCTTGCCATCGCAAGCTAAACGGGTAAGGACTTAAGGGGAACTTAAAATAAATAAATAAAAAGGGTCTATGGCGAGAGTGGACATTAGAAGTGTATAGTTGACCTTTGTACAGTTAGTGTTTTTTGGTGTATGATTTAAATGTTAAGTCAGCTGTTGCATGCAAAATCCTATCAGAGGACATCTTTACACAAAATGTAGGAGTCAGTTGTCAGAATTGGGGTTTTGGAAATTTTGTTGAGTTATAGCTGGAAAAAAAAAACCTATGTATCTCTATTCAGTCAATTTACATACTTATAACTGTGTGTACGTCACGGGGGTGGGGAAGCATGTACTGGGGGAAAAAAGTACCAATGTGAACAATAAAATATCAAAATATAAGTTTGACAGACATTTACAATTGCTATATGACCATTAGTCCACATGTGTAGTATGCGTCAAAGTCCAGAATCTTTAGAGTATCTTAGATTAGTTTAGAGGTATCGCTGGCAAATACCTTTTACTTATAGTCCAATTGAAACTATCAAATCAAACTGTGTACTGCACACGTCACACCAACAGATGTTAATGACACTATTTATACGTTTTAAGAGCCAGCTAATGCACAATCAAGGCAAAGCGAATGGCTCTTAAAATACAAACATGTGTTGGCTTTGACCTCTGCGACATGTCTTGCAACAGTAAAACCAACAGGATTCCTCACCATCAACCTGGTCTATTGGGGAAAAGGAGGCCGTCATCATGGCTTCCGCTTAGGTCAGCCAATGGTCACAAAGGGCAAAGGTCACACACACATTGTAAGGTGAAAGCCAAGGCCAAACGGGTCAGGCAGTCATCTTAGCCACCAGTCATCTTTAGCCTCAATGGACTCGGACCCAGCCCGCAGAGGACTCTTTCAAATTGAAACATCAAGCACTTTGTTAATGTTGATATAACTGAATACAAATACAACTTTCACATGTCTTATTCCTTTTGTTTTAATACATTCAAAACGGTAGTTTCTAAAAGTCTTTGTTACACCACGCTTCAACTCGGGGTGGCAGCAAACATCAAATGAAAACAAACTGTACTAACCAATGCTTAATTTATTTCATTAAGGTTTCTGTTGGAGCAGGACAGGTCACCCCACCGGGCAACCCACCATTAATGTCCATGCAGGGGTACAGTCCTTTATGCAGGTAGAGCTCAATATCACTAAGCCTTTTTAAAATACGGCTATGTGGTATGAGAAGTCTACATATCAAAAAAACATGATAAAACCCGTTGAGACTGAATTCTGCAGCCATACTTCACATCCCAAGCCCATTATGACAAGACTGTTAAGATGGTGTCTACCGTTCAGACCCAGAAACATGTTTGTATCAGACCTGCTCTCTATACAAGACATACACCACCATAGACTTTTGCCAGAATAACTGCAGGCCACTATGGGAGCCAAGAGTGGTGTATCATGGAGAATTTACACAACAAGAGTCATGTTTTCTTTAGAATGGAAAGGTGTGCAGTATCAAAGGCTTTCAAACATGCCTATATCTGAACGCCAGAATATATTTTATATAAGCTGGCATGGCAAGTCTATCCGCCCTAAAAATATGACAACATATTTACAGATACATGTATAGGAGACTCACCCTTCACCGTGTTAATTTTAGCCAACAATTTATTTGGAATGGAACATGCCGAGAATAAGATACCCCTCCAACACAACTGTCATTTTGAAGTCTAAGAAATGGCTACAGCTGCACTATAAATTAAATTGATGTTTACATTTTACGATCTGCATTTAACAAACTGGTACTATAAATATATTACCCCTCCATAGTGGGCTGAAATTATACTGGCAATATAAGACAGATATGCAGTCTTTTATATATATATATATAGTTATCCAGGGACTAAAATCCATACTTTTACATGTGTACGATAACGTAATTACGGTAAATAAAAATCTACCCGTGTAAAACGTCAAAACAAAAAGAAACCAAGCATGGCGTTGGCCATAATCATAGAACTTACTACTTCTTCCACCTCCACGGTCTCCTCGGTCTCCACCTCCTCCTCCTCCTCCTCCTCGGTCTCCTCCTCCTCCACCTCCATAGCCGTAACCGTCTCTCCTCGGCCCCCGGGCGTGCTCGATGATCACCCGCTCCCCACACAGCTCCTTCCCGTTCAGCTCGTAGACGGCGTCGTCCGCATCCCGGGTGTCCTCAAACTCCACAAACCCATACCTGCAGGGGAAAGAAGAAGCACATGTTCAAGTGTCACTTGCTGCAGTCTAAATATATACCATAGGGCCTCTGGGCCATATGGCCAAACGCCATGGCCATATGGCCAGGTCGTACTCCTGTGTGAAGAGTATTTCCTCATTTTCCTAATTATTACCATAATTTCCTTCATCACTTTACTGCAATGCAGCCTTTACAACACAGGAAAAGACAACACTTAATCGCCATATTCAAGACACCCAAAAATCTACCGACGATATCCAGTCTCGTATCGCGATACCGATATACCGCCCAGCCCCTATATACACACACACACACACACAGACACCAAGCTCACTGTTTAACGGCTTAAACGTGCACCATAGTTTTGTTTATGGGCCATGCATGCATATTAAATCCTAAATCCGATACTCCCCAATAAATCGTATTATCGCGATTCATGATACGATTATTGAACCGGACCATCTGGACGCGATGCACCGTTAGTCGCGCGCCACCGGCCTTCAATAGAAAGCACACTAGCTTAAAATGAATTACATAAACTGTATCCCCCAACGTATTTCCCCAGGTGTAAGAAAACGTATAACGTATTTTGCACACATATATATACACGTATAGACAGCTAGTCTGGGGCCAGGTCTCGGGACCAGCTAGTCTGGGACCAGGTCTAGGCCTTTAACTTACCCGTTCTTGAGGTCCACCTCCAGCAGTTTTCCGTAGCCGCTGAAGAACCGCTGGATGTCTTTCTCCCGGACGTGGTAGCTCAGCTTGCCGACATACACGCGAGGCATGTCTGCTACAAACACAGATAAAAACCTCGGATCTGAGTTCAACCACGACCACTACTAACGTGAAGACCGCCTAGCCTCGTGTTAGCGGGAAGCGAGAAGACCCTTCTGCAAATGGCTGCTGCTGATGGTCCTCCTCCTTCTTCTTCTCCTTCTTGTAGTGCGTGTCTGGTGATGAACAACGGGCTTAGAGGCGCACCAGCGCCCCCGTCTGGACAGGAGGAGGGACTGCAGATCCCACTTCTGAGAAAACTAACACACACACACACCAACCAACTCACTATAACTTCAGTTCTGTTGAGCAATTTTGTTACCTTTTAGAAACTAAGAAAAACAAAATATATACATTTCTAATATATATGTAGTTTACCAAATATATATTTTAGAGTTAGGGTTAGGGTTAGAAAAGCACGTGTTGCCCATGTTTATTAACCCAACACATTTGTACTACCTTCACTTTGCGGCGTTTCTTTTAATATTGCTCTCTGGTCTGTATTTTGAACATTTCAACAATGTATACGTTCCACCGTTTCTGTCAACCTCCCGTTCAGATGCTTAAGGGTTAAATAATGTGCTGTTTAATCTTCATCCTTGTGATTGACGTTTCCTCCTTCCTGCACCACCCTATTCCTTGTCTTTCTAACCTCCTTTTGGATGTTGTAAATGTCCTCCCTTAACTTCCTCATCCCACTCGCCATTTGCTTTTATTTTTTCCTCTTCATTAGACTGTTGGCTTCTGCTGTCCTGACATCTATATTTACACCAATCTGGTCTCCCCTTGTTTGCATCTTTTGCACATTTATCAGCTTTTTCATTTCCACTAACTCCTGAATGCCCTGGGACCTATAAAGTTGACGTATACACTCATCGTCTGGATTCCGAACAGTGATTGTAAAATGTCATGCAACAGATCTTGCCTGATTGACTTGAGACAAGACACTTCAATACTGCACATGAATCTGAACATATCAGGGGAAGTGGTCTAACTTCCTTTAGTCACTGTAACGCGAGGCATATGGTTTGCAGAACTCATTTTTTAACTCATGAGCCGTGTGTTCTGTTGAAATTTGGTTGGAGTGAAACATAAAAGAAAGAACATAAAATGGATTAATACATTTATATTAAAAAGGAAAATATTGAGGCAGACACACTGCTAACATCTTCAATCATAATTTATTGGAAAATATACACATATATACATAATTAGTTCATTTTATTATCTATATTTCAGACAGACGACACTTGTCACACAAGTTAATTTGTTCCCCTCATTTAAACAGTGGAATAGTAAGAATATATCTGCCGATATAACAATGTTATTGAGGCTATGTTGGAATTGGCTCACTTGTTCCCTCATTCCCTATTCCCTATATAGTAAACACTACATTATTTAGGGGAAAAGTATATGGGGAATTTGGACACTAATTATGTGCCGGAAATCCATCAGTGTGATGTGTATTGGTTGCATAAACAAGCCGACACGTGTTAGATGTCACGGGGTGAGCTTTCAGTGCTGGCGCTGTAAGCGCATCAAGAACCCGTATGAAGAACCCCTATGTACCGGACCATCGCTATTGGATGACTCAGATGACAATGAAAACGCCCCCCCCCCCCCCCCAAGTCTAAAGTTTGCTCTTCCCCTCGGATGGCGTTAGACGGATGAGCCCTTCCTGGCAACAGGAGGCAGCCAACACCCCATCTCTTCTCCACAGCCGTCCCTGGACCAGTCCTCTGCTGCCCCCTAGAGGGTCAGTTCAGATCAGAAATGGGATATATTTTGGGAAAGCTTTTCTTTTTAAATGAATGTGTGCCCAACACAGGGACAACAAAAGTATTATGTATGCATTCATAAATAGGAAGGTGAATTGCGTAGCATGCATGCATCTTCCACATAAATTGTAAAGCTTAAATGTAACTATATTGTATGACGTATAAAAGAAAATATATCACGATATATTTAGCCACATGATGTCGCACTAGAGCACCAGCATCTCAAACCACAACATTTGGAAGTGAAAATCAGATAACAACACACACAGAGCCTTCATTCTCTGGTCAGGACGCCATTACTCCACTATATCTCTGCATAGCCAATAGTTGTTTGCTGCTTTATTAATATTCAGGATATCGTCTATAGCCCCTTTAAAGAAAAATGAAAATGAGAACGTCAGCGAGCATCACACTGACCTGCCCACGGACTCTCGACCTCGTACAGCATCCACTCGTCAGTGCGGAAGGTGCTGTGGAACCACATGGCGTGGTCCAAGGAAGCCATCATTTTCACCCTCTTATCGGGGTATGACGTCAGCGTGGTGCCCAGGAACGAGTAGTCTGAAATGTAGGCGGCCACGCAGCCGTGAAGCTTCATGTTTCCTTCACCTTTTGAAATAACAAGATAATTGTATTAATCCCGGAGTGGAAATTCAGGAGTTACAGCAGCAAAATTGACAGAAACAGTACAAGTCATGGTTCAAGGCAAAACAAAGATAACAATAACATTAAATCGTTATTACAACATTATATATAAATATATATATATATATATATATATATAAAATAAGTAGAAAAACCAGGAGACAAACTTACAGTGAATTCAGATACAAAACAGGTTATGCTTCAGACATGAGGGATCGAACCCAGTACCTTTCGGCACCCTAGTCCCTACACACTAACCTAACAGATGTGGTGCGGCACAACGATAAAAGGAGTTTCATTTTCACCTTACCTATGTGTCCTCGGGCGCGGACCCAGAACATCCTCTTGGGTTCTGTGGTGACCTCCCTGGAGAACTGTAAAGGGTTGACAGGCCGGACTTCGATGGGGACCTCGTTAGCCAACACCCTGTTGAACCCCCGTTTCACCTTCTCCTCCAGGTCAGGCTTTCTGCTCCATTCAAAGACAAACATAGTCACATGTTCGATTCCTGGCAATTTGATTTTGAGGTTTGCCTGCCTGCTCTGTGACACAATATATTGGAGTGCAACAATACAACTACCGGTACATTTACTATGTAGTCACTTAGCTGGGCATCTTGCTAAAGGATGCCTACAGGTAGACTGCAGAGATTGGGTTTCCACACCAAAGTCAAACCCTCTAACCACCACTAGATTATCCTGCACCCCAACAAATACAGTACAAATATAGTACATAATATCGAATGATATAAGTTTTGATACGGCCACGAGTGTGCATTGCATTTTACATACTTTAGGTGGCAAACATGGTCTTTCATTAAGCACCCATTATCATTAGCATCTGCTATGAAATGTAGGAACCATGTATGTGTCAAGTAATAAACAACACTGAACTACAATAGCAAGAAAAAAAGAAAAAACCTATGTAGTCATACCCTGAAGTATCACATCATCAATAAAAGCTAAATTGACATTGTGATACAATTTTCTAACACGGCTCCATTTGAAGTCATTGCCCAGCAGCGTGTGGCTGTGTACCCGAGGACAAAGCGAATGAGGTCCTCCAGTGAGAGCAGGCCTTCGGGCGGAGGGACCACCGGCATGGAGAACTGGTGCTGCAGAGGGCTGGGCTGGTCCATGTGGAACGAAGCCTGGAGGACCAATATAGGCTCCCCACGCTGGATGGCCTTCACCGAACGCACGCAGAAACTACGGCCGTCCCGTACGCGGTCCACCTTGTACAGCACCGGGCGGCCTGGGTCACCTAGGGATAAACAAGAAATACATATACATACATTAAGCTGAGGGGTCGTTAGTAGACGCTTGTAGTAGACCTAGACTGAACAAATGCAGACATGAAGATCAACAACAAATGTATAGTCAATTCCAAAAAAAGATAAGATGAAAAGTACGAAGAACGATTCAATATATAGGCTAGAGATAGGCCTATGTTCTTGCGGCAGAACCAAATTGCTTTACCATTTGTGAGTGTTTTCGGTTTACACTTCATGTCTATTTGCTTTACGCGCCGTTTGCACATCAATGTCATTATTCATGATCCGAAAAGAGGATCAAGACAGCCTCCATGGGATCCAGAGCATCGAGGCGCTGTCCATGCATCTTCACCTGCTCGTACGAAGTAGCAGTGGAGGGAGTGTGCGTAGAGGTGACCAGCGACGGACTCCGCTGCAGCCACCAGGGCCTGACCGATGATCTGGCCGCCGAATAAACGCCGGCTGAGGGGCACCCAGTAGTTTTTCCCCCTGGACCACAAAAAAACAAACACACAACATAACATACTTTGAACATGATGGAAACATGACAAACCAATGCCAACTATCTTGAGATGGGCTACTTTCAATGAACTGTGTGTGTGTGTGTGTGTGTGTGTGTGTGTGTGTGTGTGCGTGCGTGTGTGTGTGTGTGCGTGCGTGCGTGCGTGTGTGTGTGTGCGCGTGCGTGTGTCCCACCTGTACAGACCGACGTCGATCTCCTCCAGCTGCAGCACGCTGGTGACCAGGACGCTCTTCAGGTCCTGGGACAGTCCAGGTGGAGACCCAGGTCCAGGTGGAGCCTCGCCGTCTCCCTTATCATGATGCTCACTCATGGTTTGTTACATCAATTGGTTTCATGAGCAATGCATGTACTTTGTAGCAGTGGAGTGGGGTGGTGTGTGTGTGTGTGTGTGAGAGAGAGAGAGAGAGTGCTTCTTCTTCTTCCTGTATAACACGACCCATGCCTGATGCTGAGGTGCGTTGCTGCCCCCTACCGGCTGTGGAGTTGCATTGCATCCTCACGTTTGACTTATTTGAGGGGGGGGGGACGTCACCTATGATGACCAAAAAAAACTTATGCTGTGATAATATTGGTCTAATAATACATTTAAAAAAAAGTTTGGTAACACTTTAGATTAGGGACCACATATTCACCATTAACTAGTTGTTTATAAGCACGCATATTGGCTCTTTATTAGTCATTATAAAGCACTTATTAACGCATTATTCTGCATGACCGTATTCTACAACTACGAGGCCATTCACTTTAATATTACAGTTTTCCCTCAATAACCTCCTAATTACTGCTTATTGATAGTAAGTAAGGAAGTT
>JAOPJI010000025.1:15710226-15729124 GCA_027122695.1 Merluccius productus
GATTAACGGCGATATTTTTTTTATCGCGCGATAAGAGTCTCGCGTTAACGCAGCACGTTAACGCCGATAACGGCCCATATATATATATATATATATATATATATATATATGACTGACTGCCTACATTTTGAAAGCATAGAGGAGCATTGCAATGTTATGTGTTTTTTTGTTGTTGTTATATTTCATATTTTTTGTATTGACTAGTAAGTATTGAGTTTGGTAGTTTCATCTGTATTGCAAATATATTCGATAAAAATACTCTTTAATCAGTCTTCGAACACCTTCCTCATGTTTATTTATATGCATTCCACAAGACTCTTTTGTTCATTCTTTTCATGTTTATGCTTTTGAAATTGTTTTTGAAAATCAAAATTTTACACATAATTGTTAGGGTTAGGGTGTCAGGCCTAATAATTATCCGAAAAACCGGATGGTTGAAAACACGACTTCTCTCTTTTCTTAAACTGTAATAGAACCATTCCTTTCTCATCGAGCTGTCCATTGATCTGCCACTTTGCCCTGAAATTGAATCTGTAATAGCTAATATCCTGTCTTTGATGGGTTTTGCCCTAGGTTTTTAGTGGTGGGGGGGGGGGGTGTGACCTTAAAGGACAAATGGTCTCATCCTGCTCCAACTGATAAGATATATAAGGGTGGACTCCATGACCTGTCTTTCCAACTTGGTAGACTGTGTCTATCCTAACAACCAATGCGTTAATTTGTATTCTCACAGCACAACTGTGCTCTCTCAAAGTGCTTACCACTGTCAGATGATCAAGTATTTTTGAGAGGATGAAAGACTTAGTTCTGACAGGCTTTTAAAATATTCACTTTCTCAGACGCATTGTACTGTGTCCTTGTCCTACAATGACCGTTGCATCCCTGGAAACTTACTTTTTTGCTTCTAATTAAAATGTTTTTGTCATACTTACATTAAAGGTGCTCTAGCTGTTAAGATTTAAGAGCTATTATTTGAGTGTAATTTACTAGAAATGGCACAGCCATCCGTCAGCATTAGTGAGTGGGCATCTCTTCCCTGATTGTTTTGAGGAATCCATCTTGCCTGTCAATGACAGGTTCATGAAATGCAACACTTCTCAATGGGGGAGAAACATTGAAAATCTTCATCTCTTCTGCTCTTTTCTGCTCTCTCTCTTTACAACTCTTGAATCCTAACTATGGCAGCTTTAAGTAATGTTTTCTGTAAAGACTTAGACTGTAAAGTTAATGTTCAGTCCATCATTGCATGCAGTGCTTTTAGACCGGCATTATTGTATCCATTTTTATTTAAAAAAAAAGTATAATAGTTGAAGCTTAGTAATTTACCGATTCCTAACTGTAAGATTTTGTCTTTTTTGTTTTTACAGAAGAATGAATGGCTCTGTTTGAACTGTCAGACTCAGAGGGCTCTGTCAGGAAGCTTGGGAGAGATTCCTACTCCTGTTCTGCAGCCAATGGGGTCCCCCCGGACAGCAGTTCCAGCCAATCAACAATCACCTCAGCAGAAAACACCCAATCAACTTCCAGGGCATAGGCCCACAGGTCCTCAACAGCAACAGAAACCACCGGGTGCCCAAGTAAGTGGCCCTATCTCTTCTGTCAAAAAGGCAGGGCCTACCCCTCAAACCAAGGGGCCCTCCCAACCCTCTTCTCAAACCAAGGGTGTAACCCAATCTTCCCTTCAACCCAAATCTTCTACCCAATCTCCTCCTCACAATAAAGTTCCTTCCCAAATCTCATCACAAAGTATGGTAAGCTCTCCTCAAATGAGAGCCTCTAACCAGTCTAGTGCACAGAATAAAAACTCTGCCCTGTCTGCTAACCAAGGCAAGGGCCCCAGCCAGGGCAAAGGGCCTAGTCAGGCAAAAGCTCAGGGGCCACATTCGTCTGGAGCCAAGTCTTCAGCCTCTGCTGGCAAAGCAGGACCCAGTTCAACCAAGTCCACCGCTGCCCCTGCAAAAGCAGGTCCCAATCAACCTAAACCCACAGGTAATATCCAGAGGAAACAAGGCCCGGAGAAGACTAAAGTCACAGCTAAGTCTCAGAAGGACGAAGTGAAGCCCTTGTCCAAGAAAGCTGTGTCAGAAGCGATCAGCTCCACAAAAGATCAGAGGATAACGGAAACCTCTCAGAAGTCAAGACACCATGAAGTGAGCTACCTGCAACTTCTTCGTCTTCACCTGTTACACTTAAATCACAACGTGTTTTATTATTATTCGTGTCACTTCTCATCCTTACCATTAATATATTTTTGATTTCATTCTTTTTATCTACCTATTCATAATAATTCATACGTTTTTATTATTTCTGTCTGTGTTTATTATTATATATTAATTCAAATGTTTTCATCATGTTCTTTTGTTCCTCCTCATTATTTGTTCATTTATTTTATTTCTGTAGTTATTTATTCATTCAGTTAAATACATTTTCAAGATATATCACCACCTACGACTCCCTACAACATTATCTATTTTCCTGATACACTTTGCATTATGTTCCTTTGTAACCATTTATTTCAACTCTTACCAATGCAAGCTTTGTGTCTAAGTATCTGTGATGGAATCATTTGAGACATTTTGGGCATGTTCATGAATTCTCATTATTCTTCAACGGTTTCGAAGAATACACTGGAGAATGCATCAAAAATGAAAACCAAGCATGTAACTGAAAAACATTTGTCTGTAGATGTCCTTCTGTTTAACTGTCTGTGATTTTCACACTGTATGTCAATTTATTTAGCCATTTAAATGTGCATTAAATGAAAGGCAAATTCAACTCAAACACCGCAAGCACATTTCAATTCTATTCTAAAAATATCCACAAGACCAAAAATATATTTTTTTGCAATACTCAGTTAGAAACTAATTGCAGAATGCATTGCATATTACTGTACAGCACAGTTCTAATGACAAAAAGGAAAAAGAAAATAAGACTAATACGATTACTTAATTTAGAATCTGACTTGAAAATTACTTGATTTTGGGTTGATTTGACCTTTTTAAGTTGTATTAAAAGTGGTTGTTTTTTGCTATGAAATGATTACATAAGTATTATTCTCATATTATTATTGTTTTCATTATTAGAAATGACTAGAAAATCACATTATTTAGCATGATATTGAATCTTGATGAGCTTGGTGGTTATATTTATTCAATCCCAATTGGTTGCTACAGTCTTTGCAAACAATAGATTTGTAATAAACCATATCAGAAATTATTTTATGGCGTAATAGTAACAGTAATATTGCTTCCACTGATCCATTTTCTCTTTTTTTCCCACAGGATTCCAACAAGTCCAGCACACAGAGCTTGAGTGACACTGGCTATTCCTCTGATGGGATATCCAGCTCCCAGGGCGAGATCGTAGGCCAGATCCGGGAGGATGGAATCAAGCTCAATGAAAAGGGTACCTCGAGGCACCCAGAGATCACCAAGCTAGAGAGCTCCATGAGGCCTCTTCTAGAGTCAAAGACAGCAGACCAGAAGCAGAGACCACATTCACTGTCCGTCGGACATGAGCGGGAGTACAATTCTGATGAAGAAGCAGCCAGGGAAGAGTCAGAAGATGATCTGAGCTGTAAACTACGACATGACTATGTGGAAGACAGCAGCGAGAGTGGTCTCTCACCATTACCAGTCAGGCAAAAAAAGTCGCACAAAGACTTGACGGATGAGGAGTTTATGAGGAAGCAAATTATGGAGATGAGTGCTGATGAGGAAGAGATAGATGAATATGGAAACCAGAAAACCAAAAGGCATAAAACTGCTGGGGAATTGGGAAAAGAGAGGCGACGGCTCACTCACCATTCAAATAGTTTTGAGGAAGACACGAAAGGTGCAGATGGGGCTGATGATGAAGGCATGCTCGCCTCGCAAGGAGGCCTCAGGCGGTTCAAAACTATTGAGCTGAACAACACAAACAGCTATAACCGAGACATGGAGCTCAACCCTGAGCAGGACCTAAGAGAACCAGAGTTGGAGATGGAGAGCCTGACGGGATCTCCAGAGGAGCGGTCCAGGGGAGAGTATTCCTCCACCCTACCTGCTACCACCCCAAGCTACACTTCTGGAACATCACCCACGTCTGTGTCATCTATGGAGGATGACAGTGACAGTAGCCCAAGTCGCCGGGCAAAACTAGAAGAGGCTAAGCAGCAGAGAAAGGCCCGCCACCGGTCCCATGGTCCGCTCCTACCCACCATCGAAGACTCTTCTGAGGAGGATGAGCTAAGAGAGGAGGAGGAGCTACTTAGAGAGCAGGAGCAAATGAGAGATCTGGAGCAGCAAAGGATCCGTAGTACAGCCAGGAAAACAAAGAGGGATAAAGAAGAGCTACGGGCACAAAGAAGAAGAGAAAGATCTAAAACTCCCCCGAGTAACCTCTCTCCAATTGAGGATGCATCGCCAACAGAAGAGCTAAGGCAAGCAGCCGAGATGGAGGAGCTTCACAGATCCTCTTGTTCTGAATATTCCCCCTCCATGGACTCAGAGGCAGAAGGGTTTGAGATGATTGGTGGAAAATTGTACAAATCGGGAAGTGAGTACAACCTTCCAACGTTTACATCACTCTACTCTCCTACTGATAAATCATCTGGAACTTCACCACCTGACAAAACATTAAAAAGTGCAGAAGAGGTCTACGAAGAGATGATGAGGAAAGCACAGATGATGCAGAAGCAAGGCCAACCTGTTACCAGTCAGCAGAAAGGTACCAATCAGCCTGTCAAGCATTTAGATACTGCAGCTGATTTAACTCCAGGCTCAAGCCCCACCCAGTTAAATTCACCTATGTCATTCTCATCAACTGGGAATGATCCAAGAATCACAGGAATACAGGGAGCGCAGCATTTGTCAAAAGAAACCCAAAACAGAATGATGTCACAGACTGCTAAAATTGGAGGTGTTGTCGGGACGTCCACAACAAAAGCCCAAGGCAATCAAACCGCTGTAACTACTCGACAGGCAGGACTTACTGCCGTTAACAGAGCCAGTCCTCAGGGGCCACAGGCCACATCATCTGAAACTGGAGCGTCCCTCTCCTCTAAAGTCTTTTCATATTTCAAAGGTCCTAGTCCCCCAGTTTCTCCCACAACTTCACCTTCACAGAGTCCTACTCATTCAACATCAGTGCAATCCTCTGGTCGACAGCTCCCTTCTTTGCCTGGTGGTTCTACATCTCCAGCTGCACCCCGTGGGAACAAGTCTCCCCAAAGATCAAATTCACCCCGTCTTTCACGGCAACAGTCCTCCCAAGAATCCCCAGTAATGGTAATAACATTGGGCTCTGAAACAACAAATGCTTCCAAGCCCATTACTGTAAATTCTTCCACCTCGCCCTTGTCATCACCAACACAAGTTAGCGGTAAGCCTGTATATTGCTCTCAGGCTCCCTCGACTACCTCTCCAACATCCCCACAACAATCCCCCAGACATTCTCCCCCAAACGTTAATATGAGTACAGTGAACAACGCATCCACATATAGCCGGGGATCAATGTCCATGGAAAATATATCTCTTTGTAAAATATCAAATATTCCAGGTTCATCAATGGTTGTAGGACAGGGCCAAATTCATCCAAGAGGTAGCGTAGTCGATCTGAGAGCCCCAATGAGACCTGCACCAATTATAATGACAGACCAAGGGATGGATCTAACATCCCTGGCGTCTGACACAAGAAGATACTCCATAGGTGCAGAGCAGCCATCCACTCGACACACAGCAGTGCAATCACTTATCATGAATCTGAATGCTCAAGAACAACCACATGTAGCAGTTTCAACTCCGACCACTGTAAGCGTCACAGTTGCTGCCTCTATGTTTATAACCCAGCCTAAGCAACCGGTGGTATATGGCGATCCACTGCTAAATCGTGTGGATCTGGGGCAGGGTGTTGGTTCAGCGATGTGTTTAACACAGATGAAGCTTACGGATCCATCTATTCCAAAGATCGATGCCTGCCTGGAGGACCTGGGCATCCAACAGCAACAGCTGCAGTTACAGCAGCAGAAGCTTCTGCATCAGCAACAACTTCTTGAGCAGCAGCTCCAGCAGCATCAGCAACAATCCTCATTTGCTCGTTACAACTTAGCAAATCAGGTACAACCATTGCTGTTGAAGAAAGATATTGTAGTAAGCCAGACGAGTAGTGCCCAGCCTGTGGTGAGTGTAAGTGCCATTCCTAGAGTAGCCCCTCTACCTCCACAGCCTGCATCTGGGGCCCCTGCTTCTAACCAGTCACATGATATGTATAGTGGTGTTGCATTAGAGTTAAAAAATAAGCCCACTGTAATGAACTTGTCTACAGGAAAGCCCCATGTTATGATGGTTCAGCTGGATGAGTGTACCACATCACAAGGGGGCACAGTATCTCAGCTGGTAAAGAAAGAAGAGCCTGCACCTCCTCCCCAGGTACTTGACCTGACAGGACAGATTAAACCAGAGAGCCAGGCGGCTTGCTGTGATGTTGTTTACAAACTGCCTTTTGCTGGTAGCTGCACGGGGGCTCTCACTCAGAGACCTACGACAGCGATATCAGATAAAAATCCCGCCACTGAACCATCTCAAGTTGCCCGCCCTCCCCCTGCCCCACACTATAACACCAGCCAGCAACAGCAAGCTCAAGCCACGCAAGGTTTAACAGAGGAACGTAAACTCTATCAACCACAACCCCCTGGAGGCTTACAGCCTTCCGTATCTGACACTATTCTACCATCTATGACAGATGTTGGTCCTCAACAGTATCAGAGAAATGACCAGGGTGCAGTTGATCTTAGCACCATGAATCAGCCTTATGATGGTTACCTAGGCATGGGTGCACAGTATGGATCCTACACAGATTTGCGCCAAGTAGACGTTGCTGGTCCTACATTACCTCTACGTCGATATGGCTCAATGTCAAATATAAATTCAGATTATGGCTATGGTCCACGTGACTTGGCAGGGTTACCGGATGCAAATCTAGCACAATACAGTGCAACTACTGCTAGAGAAATCAGTCGCATGTGTGCAGCTCTCAACTCAATGGACCAATATGGAAGTCGCTTTGCAAATCCTGAACTAATGCAGTATGGAGGCAGGGGTGGGCCTGTTGGTAGGCTCAATCTACATCAAAGCTTAGCATCAATCAGAGCCAACCTTCTCTATGGTCCGGATGGAAGACCAACAGCACATGGCCAATCTTTAACTAACCTTATTAATGCTAGGCAAGCAAGTATTCGGGCTTTGTACCCTGCAGCTATGAGAGGAACAGATGGAATGATATATTCAACCATAAACACACCGATAGCTTCTACCTTGCCAATAACCACCCAGCCTTCCTCTGTCCTGCGTCCCATGCCAAGAGGTGTATACAGACCTTACCCTACAGGTGTGACTGCAGTACCACTGGTTAGTCTAACCAGGCTGCCTCAAGTTACTCCCAGAATGCCTCTGTCCACACAGGGACCGTACTGTTATCCTACTACAAACCAGTACCCTACTTCAATCACTGACCCAAGTGTACCTGCTACCAATACCACCTCAGACCAGGAAACTCCAGTCTACTTAGGGAAGCCGCCAACAACCATTGTCTCAACATTACCACCAACCCAAACTGTTGCTCATTTAGGTGCACAAAATGTGTCTGCATCAGGTATTCAGACTACTGGGATACCATTTCAACAAACAGACCCACTGGCAAACCAAGTTCAAATCCCAATCCAGAATGTTACATCACTCTCTCAAGCTCAATTACAGCATGAGCAGAACCAAATGCAGGAACAATTACAAACTCATCAGTTGCCACCTCAAACACAACCATTATCCCTAACTCAAACCCAATCACCAAGTCAGCTTGTAACACACCCCCAACCTCAGGCATTAGTGCAACCCCAAGCCCAGCTCCAACCCACTGCATCAGTTACTGTTTCAGAAGCAACCAGCTTAATACTTTCCCCACTGATTGATGCACAGAAAGACAAGGAAGAAGAGCGATTAAGTCAACAACAAGAGCAGATGCTGCAGCTAGAGCGGGAGCGCGTGGAACTGGAGAAGTTACGGCAACTGCGCCTACATGAGGAGCTTGAAAGAGATAGAATGGAGCTCCAGCGACACAGAGAGAAAGAACAAATGCTGGTGCAGCGTGAGATCCAGGAACTACAGACAATCAAACATCAAGTCCTTCAGCAGCAGCAAGCTGAGCGAGAGACCCAGCTCATCATGCAAAGAGAGCAGCTGGCCCAACAGAGAATGCAGCTTGACCAGATTCAGACTTTGCAGCAGCAGCTGCAGCAGCAGTTGGAGGACCAAAAGAGGCAGAAGACAGCAGCAGTGGAGGTCGCAGCAGCAGCTGCAGCAGCAGAGGCAGCTGCCGCATCTGCAGCTGCAGCAGCCGCAGCAACATCTGCACAAGGTGCCATGCAAGGGGTAGTTGTTGGAGGAGGACCTCCTCAAGGGTTTATTATTTGTGACCAGAGTGGTCGAGTGCTTCAACAGGATGGCCAGAGTGTGCAGTTCTGGCAGGATGGACAGGTCGTTCAAGCAGTAATGGCGGGCAGGCCTATTCATAGTTCTTCCTCAGAAGTATCTCTGAGAAACAGTGATGACCAGGCTAGCTCCAGGATCATGAAAAAACAGAATTCCATGCCAAGACTGAGAGACGGCTCTGAAGAGGACTCGGTGAAGAGGATTGCAGACAGCTGTGTGCAAACCGATGATGAAGATGGGGAGGAAAGATTCATGAACAGACGCAGAAGAACTCGACGCATTGCAGACTGCAGTGTGCAGACTGATGAAGAGGACCAGGGAGAATGGGACCAGCAGCCAGTTAGACGCAGAAGGTCCCGCATATCTAAGCACTCTGATTCAAATGTTGAGAAATCAGAAGCCAAAGTGTCTTCCTCAAGCATCGCTATCCAAACCACTAATGATTCCTCCTGCCAGACAGAGCCAGAACAGCTGGGCAGGGTCTCCCCTGCAATTCACATCACTATGGCAGAGACTTCAAAGGTTGACCTGTTACATTACATTGCAGCCCCTGAGAGGACCCAGAAAGGAGAGAGTCTAGCCTGTCAAACAGAACCAGAGGCACAATCTCAGGGTGTAGTTGCCCCTCAGCTTAGTGTGCCAACCACCATCAGTCCCTACTCCACAAGCCTCCATATGGTGGGTGCTAACCCACCATCTGACCCAGCCTCTCCACGCCTCCAGGGGGTGGCCAAGTTTGAGAGGAGGAAGCCAGATCCCCTTGAGATTGGCTATCAACAGCAACACGAGTCTCGCCAGCCTCCCAAATCTCCCCAGGTCTTGTACTCCCCGGTGTCACCGCTGTCTCCACATCGCATGCTGGAGACCACGTTTGCCTCCCAGGAGAAGCTCAACAAGGCCCACGTCACACCCCAGCAGAAGGCCTTCACTGCTGACTCCCCGCAGCGGCACCAGACCCTGCCCCGACCCATCAAGAGTGTGCAGCGCTCCATGTCCGACCCCAAGCCGCTCAGTCCTACATCTGAAGACCCTGGGAAGAACAGGTTCTCCCCATACCACCAGCAAGCTCTCTCCAACAGTCAGGTATGCAAATCTAAAAACATGTCTTCTTCTTCTTACACTTTCTTTTGATGCAAAGTGACATGACATGAAAATATATTCTGTGGAACACGTACAATTATTTTGATACACTTACTCTACACTACTCTGACCAAAATGATCAGAAAAAAGGTTCTAGTTTGACAATGAAACATAAAGAAGTATCACAAACTATTAACATGGAAATATTCCAACAATAAATCTCACGGTTTAGGGCCAAGCAATTTATCATCAGGAATATATCTAATTTGATATTGCATTTAATTTTCTTTATTACATTATAGACAGATGTATATTATGCCAATTTAAAGGTACACTGTGTAAGATTTTGTGGCATCCAGCAGTGAGGTTACAGATTACAACAAACTGAATACCTTTCCCTCATCTCTCCCTTTCCAATGACATAAGAGAAGCTACGGTGGACTGTACTGGCCTGTAGGTACTAGGGGTGCAATAAATACCAGTAACAGTAATTGAATAAATGGTCCAAATCTCAATGAGTACTCGTGTACTCATTACACGTACCAATGTACACATATTGAAAGTCACCTGTATACAGTAGGTGTGTTACATTCACACTGGAGCTCCACTGGCCATGCAGTTTCTTACCTGTTTTTTCCTGTTGTTGAACTAGCAGGTTACACATCTAAACAGACATTTTAATGTTATATCCGTGAGACATATCGGTTTAATTACGCAATCACTCATAGCTGTGATCGCGTCTTTAGTTCCCAGCGTCAGATCACTATAATTCGGAGCATGTATATCTGTTGAATATCCAATAGCTTTCTAACTTTAAAAAAGACACTTTCAGACGCAATAGACTGCTCTAGAGATGTGTGATTATTTTAATCACCACCACAGTAGTGCTATGATGCTAGGAATGTCACATTCAGTTTAGAAGGGGAAACACTACAATTTACTGTTGTAGCTGGAGGTCCACTGGCCATGCAGTTTCTTACCTGTTTTTTCCTGTAGAGCTAGCAGGTTACACTTCAGCCATTCGCAAGATTTTGTAACATGAGACGTATCCGGTTTAATTGCACTTTAGTTAGTTGTTTATCGCAGGGTAATTTGCCTATTGTGTAGAAACATTGACCAAACGATGGCTCTATAGAGAGGAGCGCTGCCGCCCCCATCTCCTGGGCAGGTAGACACCACTAGACACACTCATGCCAATAATCGCGTCTTTAGTTCACCATGTCACACCGCTAATTCAGAGCGTGAATATCTGTTGAATATCCAATATCTTTAACTTAAACAAACAAACACTTTCAAACTAGATAAACTGCTATTGAGATTATTTTAATACAACACCACAGTAGCGCTATGCTGCTATAAATGTCATTTTCCGGACATCCCTGGCGGGCGGACATTATTGGAAAACGTATCGAACGCGGGGGAACTCCGCCCCCCACGGGCCAGTTACTAAACGTTGGCGAACAAACCTATTTTAGTCTCAACAACAATATGCAATGGTGAAGGCTTTATTTCTCTACAGCCGTTTGTCCATTCTGGGCTACTGTAGAAACATGGCGGTGCAACATGGTGGCTTTCGTGGAAGGCGACCCACTCCCCATGTAGATATAAACGGCTCATTCTAAGTGAACGAAAACACAATTATTATTTTCAGGTCATTATACACTAATGAAAACACACTTATGAATATTATATTCAATATATTTTATCTGCCAGGTCTGTTCCACTAGATGCCACTAAATTCTACACAGTGTACCTTTAAAGCCACAATGAGTTGGATTTGTCAATTCAAAGTTGGCCCCTCCTCCCTGGCTGAACGACACCAACCCCAGATTGATTCATTTTGGAACAAGCTTTGTCCACTTGGAGTTTCGCCTCGCTATATTTTCGTTTTTTCTGCGCGTGTCCACCATTGTCGGAGCTTCTTCTTGGATGCATGCTTACCATCTGGGACCTGGATGCTCTGTGCGCTGTTGGCTGGGGGCTGCTCAGAAACGTCCCGAACAAAGTAAAATAAGAAAATACAGGAAGAGGGCAGGGTCTGTGAAGATACAGACACCACCACACACTTCTAGTGGGTCATACGTGATGATTGAGAGGAATTACTTTTCTATGAATCTATACATAGTTTTTTTAGGAAAATCCTACTCATTGTGCCTTCAAATTATTGGGGTGTTATTGTATATCTCCCCTATATAAACAAAATATATTTCAGATGCAGACGTTTTCAGCAACTACAAAGTTGGCTGTTAAAACAGAGTTGAATCACTTAATAAAAGAAAATAAAACTTCTTTGACTAATACAAAGGAAAACACAATCATTTATCCAATGATAATCTTTTGAAATGCGAGTGACGCTGTTCTTGCTATTGCAATCCTAGGCTAAAAGAAAAAAGTGTAAGTGAACCCCCTGTTTCAGCTCAAATTCGAACCCCATGATTATGACCCATGGCAACTTTGTGATAGGCCTATTTCATTATTTAGCTAGTACGCACCGTTGAGTATGAGCCTTACAATGACGATGTTGTAAATGCACCACACACTTATACTATAAGTGTTTATTTTAATTTGTATTAATCAAATCAACCCTTTTAAATTTACATTTATTATTAATATCACTGTTCTTT
The DNA here is from genome assembly GCA_027122695.1 of Merluccius productus. Taxonomy (NCBI): domain Eukaryota; kingdom Metazoa; phylum Chordata; class Actinopteri; order Gadiformes; family Merlucciidae; genus Merluccius; species Merluccius productus. The sequence continues at coordinate 15,722,393 of JAOPJI010000025.1, forward strand.
GTGAGTAAACCATTATATCACCTGGCAGTATATCACAAAGCAGTGAAAAACCTACTAATAATAACTCAATAATTCTAATAAAATAAGCCTATTTCATAGCAGTGGGTGGAATAGAGATTGTACTGTTGCAGAGCACTAGAGCCTTGTGTGAACAGTAGATGCAACACACAGGGCTTGGCATCACAGGAAGTGACAGAATGTACTCCGGAGAGCAGCTGGTCATGCCAGAGCGGCTTTGCCCATTATTTTATTCATATTTTTCTCCTCTCTTTTCATTTTATTCTGTCCGTCGCTCCTATCTGCACTCCGCTTTTTATGTTTCCTTTGCTCGATCTCCCTGTTCTTCCTCTCTCATTCTCTCATCCTGTCTTTCTTTCTTTCTTTCCTTCTTTCTTTCTTTTATTTTATGTTCTAGCCATTCTCAGTGTTCGGCGCTCTCTTCTATATCTGGCACAGCCTTAAGTGTTGCCAAAGGGACACAATGTGAAAGCATCCTGCCTTTGCCCTGCTGTCTATGTACTAGCAGCTGGTCAACGTAAATTCATATTCCTTTGCAGTCGGCGCAAAATCAGTCAGAGGAACGTACATATAAGATGAGGATTATAGATGTTTTTTAGAGGTTTTATTTTTGGCTTCTTGGTCTATGATTTATACCTGTGTGTGGGAAATACATTTCTCTTGGATACTTCGTTACTACATTAAATGTCATGGGTCTACACAAAACAGCTAATTTGTAAGTAGGAAATGTAATTATATTTTTGCAATTATATACAAGTTTCTGATAATTGCATGCCATGGAGAAAATGTAGAAATATGACAAAAATGGAATACATTTATATTTTAGGAACAGTTGAGAAGAATGTCATGTTTGCTCATGCTCTGAACAGATCAAATTAATTCACTCTGTTTTTACAACCATTCAACTCTTTAATGTCACCATTATTGTTTACATAATGAGTAGCAGACATTAACATTCATACTAAATATTGTTAATTAACAAAAAGTGTTACAAATGTATAAACTTCATATTAATCATATAAACGAATCATTGTACAATGTACACATTTTGAAGAACTGAGGCACTATTCATATAATTTGATACATGTGAATATTGCCTGATAATCATTAACAAAACATTTCCTCAGCAATAGGTTGAATGGTTAAATAACATCCTGCTGTACTTCAATACAATACAATACAATACATTCCATACATAAAAACATACTTATTATAGACAACATAAATAAATCACTATGATCCACTAGTATCCTATGATACTATAGAACTTTCTATGACCACATAACACTAAATATTTGGTAATTTAATAACTAATTAAATCAACTAATTTAAATAGAATGGAAGCTAAGCTTTCTCAATACCAAAGTCAATCTTTGGTATTGAGATTATCAGCTTTCATGGTCCTTAGTCCTAAATCTAGGAGAAGAGAATGTGTAGACCCAGTGAGCACCCACTGTACACTAATGAGTCTGATTTGCATAAGTGCATTCTGTTTATAGCTCAGTGTTTGCTGATGATGTTTCTCTGCCTCTCCTAACAGATGGCCTCCCTGCAGCAGCAGAACTCTCTGATGAGAAAGGTAAAGAGGACTCTCCCCAGCCCCCCACCAGAGGAGATTCCACTCCCCATTGTCACTCCAGCACAAATGTACAGCTCTCCCGGTATGCCCCAGAGGGTCCTGCCTAGACCCGCCCAGGGCGTCACCAAGGCTGGCCTGCTAAGTGAGCTGAAGATGGTGGAGCAGGAGTCCTCCAAGCTCCGGAAACAGCAAGCTGAGCTGGAGGAGGAGGAAAAGGAGATCGATGCAAAGCTGCGCTACTTGGAGCTAGGCATCACTCAGCGGAAGGAGACCATGGTGAAAGACAGAGAGAGGCGAGAGCTTGCTTATCTACGCTGTATGGGCGATGCCCGGGACTATATGTCAGACAGTGAGCTGAATAACCTCAGGATTGCAGCTGCCACTGGAACCTTTGATACTAATGGTGTATTATCAAGGCCAAGCACTGCACCACTGAGCCACTTTGCTAATGACCTCAATGCAACTCCTCAGTATCCCTCAACCTCTACTTATATGTCCTACCCGTACCCTCAAACTCAACCGTCAGCACAGCCGCCAGGCTCTGCATATCAACAGATAGGTTTTCAACCTCCTCAATACCCTTCATCTTCTGCCCCACAGCCAGGTACCTTTCAGCCCCACCCACCACCAGGCCCCGCCTACCAGACCCCAGGGTCCTACTCCTCCCACATGTATGGTCAATCCACCTATCAGACAGACCTTGGCATGCCACAGCTTGGCCATCAGGGCTTCCAGCCTGCTGGTCAGCCTATGCCAGGCCAGAGTCTACCCTACCCCAGCCACAGCTCCTACCAGCCTGGCCTCCCTTTCCAGCCCCAGGCTGAGATCCTTACAGTCCACCAAAGGCCAAGGCAGACCTCTCTGGCTGACCTTGAGCAGAAACTGCCCACCAACTATGAGGTCATCAGCAATCCGGCAGTGTCAGTGTCTACATCAGCTCCAGAAACTGGCTTCAGCTCAGTCTACAGTAATACCTATGGGCAGTACCGTCCCCCTGAGCCTGGACTCACTCACCCTGTGGATAGCCCCACCTCTGCGTATACCACTGATGGACTGTACACCTCTAACCTAGAGCAGAATATACCAAGGAACTATGTCATGATTGATGACATCAGTGAATTGACAAAAGAAAATGCTGGCCAAGCCACAGATGCTCACGGTCATCCTGTTGGAGGGCGCTATGGAGGTGAGAATGGTCCTTCAAGAAGTTACGGAAGGCCTGAAGACGAGTCTGTGGATGCTTATGGCAGACCAACAGGCACAACAGGCTACCAGGGTGTGGATAGCCATACCAGTTTGACAGTGAGTGGAGGGTCTTCATACTATTATGATGATTACAAACACCCCAACACACGCAGTAGCTCTGGCACCCAGAAAGTCTCTTCAAAGAATCTGGCCCCTGCAGTAGTGTCTTCTAAACGTAGCAAGCACAGAAAACAGGGAATGGAGCAAAAGATTTCAAAGTTCTCGCCAATTGAGGAAGCACGAGATGTAGAGTCGGACCTAGCGTCCTACACCATGACCACTTCAACAGGTGGCAGCTGCACAGTTGTGTCAAGATCTAAAAAACACGATGACACCTATGGCCTGAAAAAGAACACGTACGATCAGCAGAAGTATTATGGCACTAGCCGAGAAGGCCTTGAGGAAGAAGACCGCATGTATGGCTCTGGAAGGTCCAGATCCACTGGTTACGGAATGGACAAGATATCCTCCCGGGAGAGCGCTGGTTATAGGAGTAAATCCTATGAGAGGGATGCTATGGAGAGGTCCCAAAGAACCAGCCGTGGTGGCAGGCCTCCCATGCGTAGCCAAAACTCAGAAGAGGAGAGCCCACTCAGCCCTGTGGGGAAGCCTGTAGGCATTGATAGAGGCTCTGGCGTTCCTGATGCCAATGATGTCAGAAATCAATATGGCTCCAGCCATTCCTTGCCAGATGTGCAGGACCACCACATGAAGGACCTGCCCAGAAGTCATGTCTACAAACCGGATGACCCGTACCTTGTAGATGACATGCATTGTGCCGTTTCTGACAGCGAAGGTAACTGGTGCTGAACAATCACTGCCTGGGGCTTGCATTTGCATTCTCAAATGCCTGCTGAGAAGAGACTGCATGAGCATGTGCAAGAGTATTTAAGCCGTATTGTTATTATTTTGTTCTGTCTTTATGTTTTCTAAATCACAACTTGAATGGTTCCCTAATACCAATTGCCAAATATGCCTCATTTTATATCTTTATTTTTACATTTTTCTTTTTCTCTTTTTTATTGTGGAGTGATTCTTGTAGTTTTTTTTATTGATTGTTTTTCCCTGGACTTTGCATGGTCTTAGTGGCATGGGGTCGTGGTGTTCTCCTATGTTCTCTATATTGCATGGCTTCGATCCGCATGCTACTCCCTGATGCACATCTCAAAACAATTGTCTGACATTTCTTCATTTTGATTTTCAAAAAGCATATCATTTGGGCCAAGAAGAGACTGATTGGTTTGAGAAGCCACGGGAGGCGCGCTCAGAGCGATCGAGACACCATGGAGGTGGTGGTCACTCATCCACAGGTAGGCGTGGTAACGTAAAGCACACCTACCATGATTACGATGAGCCACCTGAGGAGGAATGGCCCCAGGACGAGTACAACCAGCAACGCCACGGATCCTCCACATCCTCCCGGGATCACCGTCACCATGGCAGCAGCAGCACTGGCAGGCACGGCTCTTCCCGCCATGCCTCAGAAGATCCCAGATCATCCCGCTCTTCTCGGACACACGCCAAAGACCCATCTGCCCGCACCGATGGTAGAACCCCTTCCTCTGCACAGCGAAGGGGGGGTCCCGAAGCTCGCTCAACCCAGGGCAGCCATCGGGACTCGGGAGACTTCTCCCGGGACCCAGCCACTGGCCATCACCATAGCACCGGAGGAAGAGGCCAGAGACCCCCGGGAGACCGCGCTAATTCCAGGAGACCAGATACATCTGCAGGTCCCAAGCAGCAGCAACCTCAGCAGCAGCAGCAGCAGCAGCCTCAAGGCCCAACTGGGCAGCAGCGTCCAGGAGGCCCGGCCCAAACTGGGAGACAGCCCGGCACTGAGACACCAGATGGAGCCCCACAAGGTCAACAGCAGCGTCCACAGCAACAGCAGCAAGCAATGCAGCAGGGCCAGCCTCCTCACTCCACTGCCGGTGGACCACAGCCTACACCAATCACTACAGGAGCTGGGGCAGGGCAGCAGCAGCAGCAGCAGCAGCAGCAGCAGCAGCCGCCGCCACAGCAGCCGCCGCCGCCGCCGCCGCAGCAGCAGCAGCAGCAGCAGCAGCAGCCGAAACCTGGCCAGGCCCCTCCACTAGGACGCCAGCCAGCAGCAGGGCCTACAGCAGGACAAACAGCACCAACAGCGGTCAGTATTTGCATGCCACACCATTTTCAATATTATGAGAATGTTAACAATCATAAACCTTTATTTGTGAAGCATCTGTCATATATATATACTTTCAACTATTTTCAGAACATTTCAGAACAAAGAAATAATATCACTATCATAATATTTAAAATAATGGCTCTGACAAAGATGCTATACTGTGAGGAAAAATATATCCCATAAAGAAACTGCAAGATTACATGTCCCAAAATATGTATGCACTTCTCAACAGGTAAAGATGGATGCCCCACCTACAGCAGCTGCAGTAATGCGAGCTACAGCTGCAGCCCCGGCAGCAGCGCAGCCCCCCAAAATAGCAACCCCTCCACTAACAGGCATCGGTAATGCCTTGCATCAAAAGAACTGTCCCTCTGTGAATTGTCACTCAGTCAGTGTGATATCCTGATGGGGGGTTTGTGTCCTTCCCTGACAGGCTCCAAGGCAGCCCCTGTTGGTATCGGGAGTAAAGCTGGAGGTATTGGCAGCGCCGCGGCCCCACAGGCTCCCGCCGATGGAGAGAACGTCCTCAGCAAGATCCTGCCAGGAGGAGCTGCAGAGCAGGCGGGGAAGCTTGGAGATGGTAAACTCATTATTACATATCCTTATACATATACTCACATACAAAGCATGCCCCACCCCAAAATATGTTTTTCAGGTATATTTCTTGACGTAACATCTGCGTCTTAATAACTAGACACAATTATAGAATTTCTGCTGTGACTTTCATTTTTTACTGAGGAAAGGTGCTAACTGTAAAATGATGTTATTTGTGTCTGGAATGATTTTGTATTTCAATTGGTTTGGTTTACTATATGTTGGTTCTCTTTTCTGTCTTAGCTTTGTCTGGCCTCGGAAAAAAGTTCACTTCATTTTGGTGAACGAAACGACAACAGGTAAGTGAATACTTTGTGAATGAAGGTATGTATTTAATAATAATAATAATAATAATAATAATAATAATAATAATAATAATAATAATAATAATAATAATAATACATAAATATAAACAAAAACAATTATGTACTGTAAGCTATTCAAACTACTATTTATACAGTAATTTAAGAATGTGCGTTTTTTTCTTTGTATAGTGAATGAGGAGAAATCGGTGGCTCTGTACTTGTAAAACCTATGAAACTGCAGGAATTAATACATTTCACCATCCTAGAAGATATGAAGGAGAAGAGTGGTGGCCCTGAGAGCATCAGTGAGTAGCTCATTATCCTTTCTTTACTCCATCCATATATTTCTTTTGAATTATCTGTGTCCAGTTTCCCTTCAACTTTTATTGTAGGGATTCTGGAAAATATTGTCAGCTTCAGTGGCCGGGTGTTGAAAAGGAATGTGATGCTATTGTTTTGTGTAGAGTCCAGTTCTAAATATGGATTACAGTTCTGTAATTGTATACCCAAACCGACGGGCTCTGTGTTTCCTCCTGGCTCCCCGACAAATGACCAAGCAGAAATGGAAACAAAGGATCCTTCATCATTAGTGAACTCCCCAGACATGTAAACAAGAGACCTGCTGCATGCTCAGCATTGGTTTAATTCTAGAACTCCAACAGAAAATGATGGAACCTGTAGGTCACAAGTCTCAGAGACCCTGTGGTCCACCATTTGACCCACAGTAAGTATGGATCATTCTCATTCCTCAGTAGTGTGTGTGTGTGTGTGTGTGTGTGTGTGTGTGTGTGTGTGTGTGTGTGTGTGTGTGTGTGTGTGTGTGT
>JAOPJI010000025.1:15734243-15749243 GCA_027122695.1 Merluccius productus
CCCCCCCCCCCCCCCCCCCCCCCCCCCCCCCCCCCCCCCCCCCCCCCCCCCCCCCCCCGCCATGGAAGGGGCCAGGGAATCAAAAGCGGAGGAATTGAGAGCCAGTGGGTACGGAGACTGTGATTGCTGGGTGTGAAATGCTACTTTATCTCTCTCTCTCTCTCTCTAGTGAGGGCAAGATGAACACTGCGGCGGGCCTACTGTGTCTATCCAACCCCCCCCCCCCCCCCCCCCCCCCCCCCCCCGCCCCCCCCCCCCAACACAACCACCCACAAACCCACCCCTCCACAGACACACAGACAAAAATAAGCTCACAATACAGGTTCCAGTCTCTGCCAAGATGTAGAGCACCATTTGCTTTGTGGTTGTTGTGTTCTGTGTGGGAAATAAGAGAAAGGAGAAACAACCGCTAATGACACACGCCCGCGTTCGTGCATGGCTGACACCGAGGCTGTTTCCATTTTGTTTTCATCATCACGCGGCATATTCACACACGTGGCGGCGACGAGCAACATCGACGGAGCGCCGGCGTTGCCTCTTAGCCACGGACCACAACGAGACGCAGCGCGACATGTGGCGGACGCGTAATGGGCTCGTATCCCGGCGTGCGGGATGAAGATATGTGAAGATATGTGGCAGCATCATGGGAAATAAAGCGCGGCATCGCAATATCGTGTGATCCTTGGAAATGTCTTACACGGGTTAGAACAAGCCCCCTCAAAAAGTTTAGCAAAAATAACAACAGATATTTCTTTCAGCCAATAGCAATATATGGAGGCAACCATTACATTTTACTTTGGCACCTAGCAAAGCAGATATTGACTCCTGTAGGATAATCACACCGCATGAAGGGAAAACAATTTCTGTACACATCTGAGATTTACTTATTCCTAGCTTTAGGCTAAGTTAGCCGTATTTTAATTTATGGGTACTCATGATCCTAGTGGTGCAGCAGAACCGGGCATGCTGGGGAGACATTTTAAACAGAAAAACAAACTTTTATTTGGTTATGAATATTCATAAATGGGTGATCTGGGATACTGATTCAGCCTTTATTGCACCTTAAATATCACAAAGATAATCTAATTTTCGCAGCTGGCATCTAAAGAGAATATACTATATTTATGTTTCATGTAAATATGTAGCACACATAGGCTGACGAAAAAAATAGCACCGAAGGTCTTTACCTTGTGAATTTCTTCTAACATGAATATTTATGAGATGGATTATGTGTGATATTTATCTTACATTGTTATGCTGGTACTTTTCAGACAAATTGCCCATACTATTGCCAATTCCAGGAACTTCAACAGACACCTCCTCTGATTGCACAACATCAACCCTCTATTGCCGTACATGGCTTTCTAAATAGTGAGGGCGTCTGAGGAAAATACTTAAAATGTAAATTATTACAGATTGGAGCTAACACATAAACAACAGATGGGATAGCCGATAGCAATAACCAGCTATTACAGTCTCACACAAAAAAAAGAATATATAAATGAATAAAAATCTGACGACATATGTATGTATTTAAGAATAGTTACATTAGCAAGTAAAATGATGATGACAATAACACTGAGGAAGCTGGGTTTTTTTGGTACGTTTTGATATATTGGGCGAGACTGAACTGTGCTTCAGATGTTTAGCTGTGAGAACAAGCAGTGTGAAGGCTCTGCTGACTTTCCGCTGCCATGTAGGCCTACAGATACAAGAAGAACTGGGACAAATGTGTTAATGTCACATAAGAAGTGTGCAAGTGTGTCTGGCACCACGGCTTGCTTCATGTGCATACATAAGTACACACTTTGTTAGTCAGGTGTGTGTCTCTGAGTCTTTGTTTCCATGTAGTGTCGAAATGAGTACTTGTATTGTACACCTATTAAACGTTTGTCACAAAACATTCCTTTAAAACAACCAATGTTGACCTATTTAGACCCGCTATTCATCTCCACATGAGCGAATTATAACTAAGCTTCATTTCTCATTCTTCTCAAATAGTTTGATCCCCCCCCCCCCCCTCCGCCATTACATGCAGATTAATATCACCTTTCAAAAAGGATATTTAAACTCAACGTCCGAGAGCAGCCAGAGCCTGATTGTAGTTATTATTTTTAATAATAGTATCGGCTTGGGAGTCATTTGTTCCTATTGTGTGTATTGTGCGAGTCGCAGGCTGCTGCTGGCTGAGCCTGCCTGCACACTGGTCTGCCTGAGATCTCAGGCTCCAGCGTTTGACGATGAGATATCTGGACCCCCCCCTACCACCACCACCACCACCACCACCACCCTCCCTTCTTCTAAAGTGTACAGTACACTTTAGAAGAAGAGGTTTTTAATGCGCTCACAACGCCGCCGCCAAGCAACCAACCGCTGGACAATATTACTCAAGCTGTGTCCCAATTCAGGGACTGCATGCTTCGAAGGCCGTCGCCTTCGCGGCCTTCGAAAGCGACGGCCTTCTGAGGGACCTTCGAAGGCCGCATCAACCGTTGTTAAATGAGACGGTCTAGCCGGTCTATTCAATCCAATCGTTTAACTAGAGTTTGCAGTTTTACAGTCTGGAAATGAAGCAGGGATAATAAAAGTAATCAAATATAAGTAATTAGTAAAAGTATAAGTAGTAATAAGTAAAAGTAATTAAATATAAACCCAATACTTACATTGGTGTCGCCATTGTTATTTTCCCGGCACTGAACAGCGGCGCGCAAAGGATCTTGGGATATGGGAGGCCGCGAAGGATAGTTGAAGGAGCCTTCGAATTGGGACAGCCTTCGCGCCGCGTTGTGACGTAATCGGCCTTCAAATGCGTGCTTCGAAGGATGCAGCCCCTGAATTGGGACACAGCTATAGAGTGCACCTTGAGGCTACCTAATGATGATGTAAACAACTTCAGCTCACTAGTCGCCAGCTGACAGTTCCATATCTCACCGTGTCGTTGGGGGCACTATAGAGTTTTTTTTCTTGAACAGAATGCATCAGACCCTCAATGGAAAATTGATCGATTACTGTCTTTAACAACGCTTTGATCTCACTAAAAGCCAAGGCTAGCTAGCAGCACGAAACAAACAGCAATATTGACGTGATGCGCGCGCTATGCATAGATGTTTCGAGAAGAAAGAATACCGACGTTGAATTTGCAACATTTTGCAACAAATAATTCTAAATCGGCTCATTATGGACATGTTTAGAATGTTGCAGTTTTCACTGCATGGCTACAATGTTGCATCTGTGGCTGCGGGTAATGCAACCACATCAAAGTCTACTCTGCAGGGCTATTTTCATCAGTATTATGGGCTATTCTCAAACACTAAACCGCTATCAGTAGAGCAAGGATTTCACAAGAACAAGTTTAAAGCATACCTAATTGCTAAGTTAACCGATTGCTAGAATACAAAGGAGGAGATAAGTGCGAAAATACTAAGCGTGGAATATCAAAGTAACAGCCAGGACATACAAACATAGAGTGATTGCAAAGTTGTTGTTTTTTTAGTTTTTTTTATTATTAGAGGGGGGGGGGTAGTAGAGGAAGGATGCTAAGCGGGGTCCAGGTGAACTCTGTACAGGTGGATCTTGAGTCTCACATCAGCAGGGAGGTCGTTCCACCATAGCGGCGCCAAGACAGAGAAGAGTTGTGACTTTGCTGTGCTCTCAGGGATGGCGGTACCAGCCGGCGGGCCGATGTAGTTGCGCGGAGGGTTCCAGCCGGGGCGTAAGGTCTGACTAGTGCCTGGAGGTAGGTTGGGGTGGTTCCCCGGCAATTCTGTCTGCCACCAGGTACGATCTCCCGGGAAAAATTAAGGCTACATTTTTACGGCACAAAGAAAACGCATCAACCATTGCGCGTGCAACCACACCAGGAGGAATAGCTTTTGTTTACCCGGTAGCTATCGGTAGCTATCCCCATTAGTGGAAATGGCAGACGGTGGAACAACCAACTAAGCCAATCTGATGACACTACTTATATCTGCGTACGCTACATTTTCGCATTGAGTATCCTACTTGAATAAACCTCATGTCGCGACTCGCCAGGCGATCCAGTCAGGCTACCAACCCAGTGCGCTTTTCTCAACACATACCAAATCATTTGTATCTGCTTTCATGTCTCCATTATAGACTAAATTATTTGAATTTCCTCCTAATGTTTTCTTCTACTCCCCCTCCACCCTGACGCCAACCCCTGCTGCCGATACTTGTTTGTGCCAAGCAATATTCAAACTATGGTATTACTATGCAATGCACATCATTACAATAGCTTTTGTCTGTTCCCAAATAAAATTATCCTAATTTCGCTTTACCTCCTCAGTGAACAGCTTCTATCTTTGTTGATCGTGTTGATCGTTTCTTTTGCGGAGATTTCCAAACAAATGCAGTGCTTGTGTTGTTTGTGGTTGCTAGGCTCTGAGGAAACGGAACACGATCCAGTTTGTCTTCACCTTTATTTTTTACTATAAACTAATACCACTTTGAAACGCTAGGGTGGGAAAAGTTGTCTACAGCCCATTTAAGGTACAACGTGTGTTCAGGAACTTAATCAAAATCAATGCTAGACATACCCTTGTAACCATTAGCAAGGATGCTGACTTTCGTTTTTCAATACATACATTTGCAATACATTCCAAAAATGTCTCTTTTGGGAAAATCAATTAATTTCACCCGAGAGGTTGAACACAACCAGCGGGGGAGCTGTTTCACTTTTCCTCCCTATAGATGGAAGGAATGTATTAATCAGATAACACCTTGACCTGATTTATAATACTCATGCAATGGGTCCTAAAATAATGTTTTCTTTCTCTGCATGATGAGTGCATTTTAAACCCGAAAGCATTTTTTTAAAATCTTGGTTGTAGGGGATCACTGACCTGGGGGCCAAAGATCGCAACCTCAGTATTTTCAATGTGGACAGGATGGAGTCAGTGAGTGAGTCAGTGAGGGACATTTACTCTACTAGGCCGGTGAGGTGAGTTAACAGGCTCATTTTTGAATCAGTAAAATAATATAGGCCTACGCATTTTAAATACAACATTATAAATGAGATCAAATAAATGGATTTAGTTAACAGGCTCTAATTTTTTCATATCATTGGTACAACAAACAGAATTGAGTCTATAGCATCTTATAATAATGATCAAAGCATACTTACAATACAAACCATACCAAAAACAGGCTCATTTATTTGTATCGGCTCAACAATTGTTAAAACGTTTGCTGGTCGCACAGCCAGACCACTTTACGTATATGAGCCCGGAGAGATTTAGGCTGAATTTGAGAGGGCAGCTACAACGAGTGCCTATGGGTAGAAACGGCAACACCCCCGTGTGGACAAAATATGTACTGCAGATGAAAACAATCAGATTTGTGGCACATGGTGACCCAATTAAAATCCTGTGCGACCCACCTGTGGGTCGAGACCCAGTCTTTGGGAAACCCTGCTCTACACTACAGGGTCCAGCAAAAAATTGACAGTGAAAAGGCAAGTAGGCTAATACTCACCACCTGTCAGATTGTTTTACGAATTCGAAGCCTCCAATGTAGAGCACTAGTGGAGTCTGTCCGAAATGTTTTCAAAGCAGGCTGTAAATTTGCGGCAAAATAGCGCATCAAGGAGCAATATACATTAAAGATAAGGAGTCCTAAGGAGTGATAGACATTAAAGGTAAGGACTCCTTATCTTTATTCTCTATCACTTTATCTTTATTCTCCATCACTCCTTTATCTAAATTCTCTTCACTCCTTACCTTAATTCGCTATCACTCCTTTATCTTTATTCTCTATCCCTCCTTTATCTTTACTCTATCACTCAAGCTGTCCAACACAATCTTATTTACTTTGCTTGATTCTACTGCAGACTGCATAATCAATACACAACTCTTTGTTAATGAAACAATCCAGAGACTAACCCAGTCCTGTACACTGCTGCTGTCTCAGGAGGAATCAATAGTCCAATAACACGTACAGAATGTACCGGACCTAGCTTCATAGAGTCTTGAGAGGGAAATCCTTTTTACAGTCAAGGTTAATCATTAATCTAAAAACTAAGCTGTACTGTTGTATATTTGTGTTATAGTTGGTGTGGTACTTTAAATATGAGATTGAGATTTCACAGTGGGCTTTACATGTTGAAATGGTAGCTAACTGGGTCTACACTTCCAGTTAAAAAAACCAGTAGATCACGTATGGTTGTTTCACATAATTTTTAGGCCTATAACTCAATTGTGTCTAATAGCAAAACTGACAGTTAGGGTTAGTAACGGTGAAAGATAGTGATTTATATGGAATACATCCAAAGAAGAGTTGTGGTCTATTCTAATGGTAGGTAGTTAGAGTTATTGTATTGAGATTTATTAAAATGATGGCAAATACAACAACTAATTCTATAATTATAATGATAAACAGTCCAAGTTGTGGGGCATTGTATGGACAATGCTTTTGACGTCGTCCATTCGTTTACATGGAAATTAAGTAGCCTAAATGATAGACACATCGCTGTCATCACGTTGTGAAACTGAGCAGAGAGAGACATGCAAATCGCTATAAAGACCAATGTGAATAATTACAATCAGTGTTTCCGAGGGGATCTTAAAGGTCTGTGTAGTAGAGACTCACGCATATCACATCCGCCCATCCCCTCCTGCCTGCTGCCACATGCGGTAGTGATGCTGCTCCCTGTAGAGGAGGCTGCGCGTGTCCGCTGCCAGCCAATGACAGCGCAGGATGCAGCTGGTGTGAATGGAGGCAAGACGATGTCGTCTCACGAAGCGATGGGGAAGAATTAGCATCGATAAAAGGTACAATTGTTGGATATTTTTTCCACTTAATGACTCGATGTTCATCGTACAATACCACAAATTGTATGCATTCGTATTTTTTGGACGATTTCGTTCCTTGACTTGACTTGATGCTGGGAAGCATCTGTGCGTAAGAATAATTGACATTCAGTGGTCGTTGAGTTGCCTGGATGGATAACGTTAAACGCTAAGGATTTGGTTTAAAAAGCTACATTCTGTAATAGCAATTGCTCAAAATAAAAAGTATTCCGCGTGCATCGTTACCATGTTGAGATATAATTGGTCTGTTCTGCCACTCGACGAACACCCCCGTTGAGGTAGGCTACATAAACGTAGGCCTTTAAAATTGACATTTATTATGTTTGTTATGTAAGTTTAAGTTGAACTATTTCCGGTTGAAGTCAGTTATTTCATAATAGGCCTATTTCTCGAAATTTGCGATTATAGTCGTCTGACTTTAATTGGAAAGGAAGTGTCTGTCGCATATGTCTCATGCCATTCTCTGTGACAATATTAATGGGGTGGGTTACTGGAAGAGGCCCTTTAAAAAAAAAACCTGATTCGGCCTCTATGACGTGATTTATTGTGCTTCCCAGTGCGTTAGATGAAGCTACAAGTGCTCTCTTGATAACGACTACATTTGAAAAGTGGCAATCGCTTGACAGTAAGCGTCCCTTATCATATCCGAATATGGCCTTAGAATTAGTTTTTCTTTTGACCAATCACTGTACCCGGTGGGATGTCCGCGCGTTGTCATGGGGGCGTCCAGATTCCTCAATATAACAGACTAGAATAACCTGATAAAGAATAACAAGGTTTTCCTTGGTTTTAAGTAGTGTGAAGAAAATCCAATATCAAGATACAAATACTTACAGTCTGTAAGTATTAGTATAATAGTAGCCTATAATACAGTCTGGGTAACTGAATATTTGTTATGCATTCTTTTGTAGCCTCATGCATGAGAGAAATTAGAATGTTCTTCACCTATATGATAGATTAATAGACTTGTGCGTTTAATCTAGTTAACAACTGTCTGCACTGTCACATATCCTATATATTGGCAATTGTTCAAAGATTTAAAGACTATGTTCATATTTCAAATTTAACTACCAAATCAAAATGTATTAGGAATAAGCTTTCACAAAAACAAATGGATGTTGTTTCTATTTTATAAGATAGGATGCTTCATACACAGCCATTTTCTCTCATATTGTTTTTTTAATTTAATGACATATATACTCTATGAAGTAATAAATGAATGAGGCCACATGTGTAAATGGCACAGTTGCCTTTCAGAAATACAACTCCAGCCGTGAGCCACCCGACTAGTAGCCGAGGCCTAGGCCCACAGTGCCAAGGGGCAAATCTTGGTTTCAGAGCATCTGTATACTTGTGTTTTCCGCACCACTTGTCTCTGGAGTCAGGTTATCTAACAATGGCATTGGCTGCTGATGTTTCCTTTGCTCTCTGTAACATCAGCTGGCTGCCCACTTATTTCGTACACATGTGAGTGCCACAGAATGGTCAAGGCGTATTAGCAGGATTTAATGCAAAAGCTATTTTTAAAACAACTGTGATATGATTATGTTGACATTGACCAGACAATTGTTCCTTGGACCACTTTTGGGTCACTTTTACACTTTTACAGGGTCACTTTGTGGACTATATTTGTTGTCCACGCTATTAACTCTCTCTCTCTCTCTCTCTCTCTCTCTCTCTCTCTCTCTCTCTCTCTCTCTCTGTCTGTCTGTCTGTCTGTCTCTCTCTCTATCCCGTTTTGTTCTCCAATAAAGTAAATGTGTTAGTGGTGTTTCATAAACGTCTAAACAGTGGCTGCAATAAACTGCAGCTGCCAATTCACATAAATCGTAATGTGATATTATTCTTAATTTAGAGACACAACCATTCATCAACTTGCTAACCATCAACCCTCCAGAACAACAAAAACCCCAACTGAAGATTGTGTACAAACGGTGTAGTGTGGAAGTGTCTATGTGGTGTAGCATCTATGTATGTGGCCCTAGCATTTATGTGGCGTTAGCATCTATGTGTCATCTATTTGCATCTATTTGGCATGAGCATCTATGTGTGTCATGTGTAGTGTTTACTTAGCATCTATGTGGCATTTGCATCTATTTGGTGTTAGCATCTATGTGTGTCATGTGTAGTGTTTACTTAGCATCTATGTGGCATTTGCATCTATTTGGTGTTAGTATCTATGTGTTATGTATCTGGCATCAGAGGTTAATTAGCCTCTCTGAGGGCTCTGGCTGCCTGGGAGGGAGATTACTTTGTTACATACCAGCTCATAATCTACCGCCTTGCCCCTGGTCACATTATCTTTTCCTCAGCAACACAGTACAACCTTAAAACAACAACACAATACTACACCAAAATGTGGTTACATCGAGTGCTCTGAGTCACTAAGTTGTGTGAAGGCTTACGTGTAGATGTTTGTCTTATCATCTCGTCCTCAATCTACAGGCTCAAAATCTTTATGAAATCTATAAATAATGCATCTTTTTCCAAACAAACAAAATAAATGATTGCACGGACATGCTTGTATAGTTGGTTGGGAAGAGGTTATTATTGGCTATATTGTGGCCATCTTGGCTCAAAACGCGAGAGCATCTGCATCGTCTTTGTCTAGAATTATTTTTGTTTTGGAATCGGACAGATGTTTGGCTCAAGGGTTTTTTTAGCTACTCTTATATAAAACTGGCCAGGTGCTCTTATCTTTGTTGGCCCAGACAGTCACCATGGCAACTGGTGACTGAGAATCAAGTGTCACCCGGAAGGAAGAATGTACCCTATTTCCAACCAGCGAATCACCGTCCTCTTAAAGTGATATTTCACTTTTGGCAGCAGGTTCTATTTTTACCATAGACAGCCTCTGAGTAGAACTCAATCTATATTCACTAACCAACATTAATCACACTCTTTTTTTTATTTATTTTTTACATTCTCATTAACTTTCTCCTACTCTGGGTCACTGTCATGCACCTTTCCTTATGATCATATTCTTTTAGGATGGGATATTATTTTTTGTCCTAAAGTACAAAAGTAAAGTCTGGTCTCCAATGACATTCTCTTGACCTGGCTAAACTGTTAGTATCGACCCAATACTCATATCCCTTTCACTTTTTGATGGGCTGGTTATTAATAGGACATAGATGAATGGTTTGCATGAGGCACGCCAGAGTGATGCTGGGACTCCCAGTGGGATCACATAGAATCTGAGCCAAACAAAATGTGACAGCAGGCCAATCGGTAGTGACTCAGGCACATTTGAACCTCAGGGAGCCGCCTCTCTCCAGATTGTTACACGTTAATGCAGGGGAGATCTCTATCTCTTACTGGGTGATGCATTTTTTCATTATAATTCAGGGCAGGCTAGACCATATGTGTGAATAGTGAAATATCAAGAGCATTGTTGAGCAAGATAATTTCCTCCTACCTTCTTAGTCTTGTACGAACATCCACCTGTATCTCAATTGTTTAGTAGTTTAACACCTAACTGCACCTTAATAGTTAAGTAGGTTTTTGCTATTTAACTATCTCCTACATGCTCCTTAATAGTTTAATCTCTTACTAACTCCTGCCTGTGATAGTTCAGTAGTCTTTAATATCTCCTATGTGCTCCGTAATAGCTTTGCAGTCTTATATTTATATTTTTATTTATATAACATGTACATCCCTAATGTCTTAAAATGTCACAATTACTTTTATTTTGCTTCCCCAGATCTGATTCCAAAGCACCCCACCCGTTCATGCGTGAATTAAAGAAGTCATATGCAATTCAGCGAGCGAGAGCAGTCTCATTTCAGCGCGCCCCTGGCAAGGACCCCCTGGTGGCCAGATCTTACATACCCAGGACATGTACGGCAGTGCCAGGGCAGTAGGCCATATAGAGAGCAGCCCCGCACGGTCCCCGCGCCTGCCTAGGTCCCCCCGTTTGGGCCACCGGAGGGCCAACAGTGGGGGCGGGGGTGGTGCGGGGGGCAAGACGCTCTCCATGGAGAACATCCAGTCCCTCAATGCGGCCTACGCCACCTCGGGGCCCATGTACCTGAGCGACCACGAGGGCGTGGGCTCCACTGCCACCTACCCTAAGGGCACCATGACCCTGGGGAGAGCCACCAGCCGGGCCATGTACGGGGGCCGCGTCACAGCCATGGGCAGCAGTCCCAACATCGCTTCAGTGGGGCTGCCCCATGCTGACCTTCTGTCTTACAGTGACCTGGGCTCCCTCTCCATGCTGCACCACCACCACCACCACCAGGGGGTGCCCTCCGCTCTGCTGAGGCAGGCGGTGCGGAGCAGTGGGGGGGAGCTGCTGGAGATGCAGGCCCAGTTCAGGGACATGCAGAGGGAGAACGAGTTGCTACGCAGAGAGCTGGATCTAAAGGACAGTAAACTGGGATCCTCCACTAACAGTATCAAGAGTTTCTGGAGCCCCGAGCTCAAGAAGGAGCGGATAATGCGTAAAGAAGAGGCGGCGCGCACATCCATCTTGAAGGAGCAGATGAGGGTAACTCATGAGGAGAACCAGGTAAGAAATTAGTTAATAATCAGTTACTATGCATTATCCTATACATGACAATGTTCTATGTTATGTTCTTGTAACTATTTTCTCCCAAAGACACATTCAGCCATCCTCAGTCTGTGTTTTGAACACATTTGAGAACCTTTCTGGAAAGAGCTGTTTTTGGAAAGTGTGTGTGTTTCTTTAATTTGTCAGAATTTCATCCAAATTGAGACTTTGAACATTCAGTACAACATACAATACCTTTTAACGTCAATCAAATACACTATTTCATCTGTAACAGGTCATTCCTGTGCTTACCATTGCCTCTTGCTTAAGGAGAACTAATGTGAATTATGTCACCTCTACAAAAATGGCCCATGATATTTGAGTGTTTTCTTGAGATGGACTTTTTAGATAATTGACAAAAGGTACATATTCTAAGTAGTATGTGTCCTGGCAAGAGAGATGAACTTGAGAGACACTTGACCAACACAATGAATCCAACCCAAACCCAGACAAAAAGGGCATTGAGGCCATCTTTCTTTCTTTCTCCGTTTCTCCTTCAGTGTCTCTCACTCTCCCTTCTCTCATTAAAAAATTTAAGTAAATTTCTCCTGACTTATTCAGGAGATCTCTCTTCCTGTCTGTGTTTCTCTGCCTTTCAATCAGTCCCTTGGAATAGGGCATGTACTTCCAGCTCTTGGGTTCCTTAATAGTATCCTAATGCACATCCCCCTGTACACTGTTGCACTTAGGGTGCTACAGGATTTCAGGACGTACATTGATAAATTGATTATGGTTGTTTTAAGAAAGTATTCTTATTTTTAGCCAAGAAAAAATGTCATGACATGCTGGTCTTATATTATTATAAGTGATTAGTTGTAACTGTAAGCTACAGTTAGAAGTGATGAGTTGTAACTGTAAACCACATAGAGTTTACAGTCTTGGTTGACAGATGCTGAGCACACATCTTTCTCCATCGAGTTATGGACGGGCCGACATTGCTGCAGTCACCTAAACTATGGTTTCGCTGTCAGTGTATTGAGTGAATGATGCAGCAAAATAAACAGCACACCAAAGCGATTTAACTGGCTGTAAGTTAATTGGCAGCTGATTGGAGTCCCCCCTTCCCCCTAACTATGGTTGTGTAAAAGTGTTCTCAGCAGCATGGAGGCTTCTTGTCAGCCACCGGAGCAGATGCTGCCACTCTCAGCTCAATGTTATAATAGCGTGCTCATTGTATCCAGGGGAGAATAAAGCACTGATCTCGCTGATGCCTGAGATTTGCTGTTGAGAATGTTACTGACCACACTCGTGGCTTTAAAATGGGTAGATGAAGTATGGAAATGTATCTATGTACTGTATGAGTTACAATTTGGCCTGGTGTATTCAGATCAGATTAATTTGGCAAATATCCCATAAACTAGAGAAGATTTTGTCAGAAATATTGTAGACCCCACCCGTTGCATTTCTGAGAGGAGAGAGAACCGAGATCCAAGTAGGGTATTTTATGGACCCAACAAACCTGGAAATTTCTAAAGCACATTTAAAAACAACTCACATTGACCAAAGTGCTGTACAGGGCCCCGTTTCCTAAAAGCATCTTTAGCCTAAGTGGTTCGTTAAGTTCGTCGTACGACCATCAGACAGTTTTCACACCATTTCCCAAAAGCATCGTTGCGTAACAACAGTCGTTAAGACGCTCATAGCTAATGAGAGCTCCAGGGGTATTCGTAGCGCGCTACGAGCGTCGTTAACACATCCAATACCACTGAATGTCCAGCTGGTGACTCCACTGAGGCCAAAGTTATGATAGGCTATATAGCTTAGTCTATGTTATTGGTAATGGTGTGTCACGTCTGGGCCTATTGTGTGCCGTTAGGTTGTTATAGTTTGGTGATTGATAAAGACGATGTTACAAATCGGCCCATTCTTAGAATCAATTGATTAGGAAAAAAGTCTCAATCACTCTTCTAAGTGTATCAAAACCAGCCACTTAGTTTTGAGGGAGGTCTTCCTGAAACCCTTGTTCTTCCTCATCGTCTTCATCACCATCCTCCGGCTCACCTAACGCTACCCCGGCCTCAGCTGCAATATGTAAGGGATAATGCCCGACGAGGTGTCCATTAACAGAAATGAATGGACGATGCGGAGGCGTGAACGGTTCTGTTAATGGACACCTCGAAGCACATTATCCCGCTTATACCAATATACCATGGTCACTTACGAAGAAAGAAATATTTAGTCAATTAATAATACTTTAATGTGTTTTAGAGTTAAAATCGTGAGAGTTTATTTTTATTTTTAAGTCGAGCGGACTATTTAATATCTCCCGTATGCAGGCGTTGCCAAGCAACATGGCCATAGCGTCTTCATAGCATCAACGTCTTTCCTAGGTGTACATTAACACTTTTAACCTACACCCTCCAGCCAATCAGAATCGAGTATTCACCCAGACCATGGTATAAATACACGATATATGTACACAATATATATTTATATATATCTATATAAAATAACCACATGCTATTTTTGTACACTCCTGTGTGAACAAATTACTATTTTCACCACTTTACTATAATGCAGCCTTTAAAACCAAGAAAAGACAACACTTATGCCATATCTCGATATTACGATATCCAAATCTAAGACGATATCTAGCCTCATGCCACGATATCGATATAATACCGACATATTGCCCAGCCCTAGGGCGACGGTAGTCACCATGGTTTCCGCGGATGTCGATCCAGCGGGTGCGCTCCATGACTCGCGAGCGCTTCAGGACGTTGTGGTAGGCCTGCCACTCCACCTCGTGCTGCAGGGAGCCCACCTTGCTCTCCGTCTTCGCATCCGTCAAATCTCCTGTTCATGCCGAAGCAGAAACACAGTTACCACCACTCAGCATTTGTAGTCGTAAAATCGTCATAAAAATCGAGGTACACGACACATTTACATTTAGCAGACACTTGCAGCGGAGATATACAACGGACTGCATTTGGACTGCATTATATAGAGCGCTTTTCAGGACCGGTGGCCACTCAAAGCACTTTACAATTATTGCCTCAGTCACATTCGCCCATTCATACACACATTCATACTTCGACGGCGGGTCAGCCAATGCGAGGCGACAGCCGGCTCGTCGGGAGCAGTTAGGGTGAGCCGTCTTGCTCAGGGGACACCTCGACACTTGGCTACGGGTAGCCGGGGGTTGAACCAGCGACCCCCCCGATTACCAGGCAACCCGCTCTACATCCTGAGCCACTGCCGCCCCAATCCAACCATCAGGGCTTATGATCAAAATTGGACTAACGACCCAAATCTAACACCTTATCACCAGGATACCTTAGAGAGCAAGGGCCCCGGAGAGATATAATGCACTTTGTCAAACATTTACAGACCTAGGCGTGCGTGGAGTCATTTGCTACAATACAAACACAGCTACACGTAGCGGTAAACAGGTCAGACGGTTTTACCTGTCGCCAGCACCAGAGCAGGTTTGATCACTTCGACCGTGTCGGTGCAGAACTTCTCAAAATCTGGAATGCGCTTTGGGTCGTGGAAACGGCTGATGTGGATATCGGACACCTTGGATCGCCACACACACACACACACACAGACACAGACACAGACACAGACAGACAGACAGACACACACACACACACACACACACACAATTAAAACGAG
>JAOPJI010000025.1:15812462-15829962 GCA_027122695.1 Merluccius productus
CGCTCTGACGGAGACAACAGTCTCTTCTCGCCCCAAACCTCCCGCTCTGACGGAGACAACAGTCTCTTCTCGCCCCAAACCTCCCGCTCTGATGGAGACAACAGTCTCTCCTCGCCCCCCAAACCTCCCGCTCTGACGGAGACAACAGTCTCTTCTCGCCCCAAACCTCCCGCTCTGACGGAGACAACAGTCTCTTCTCGCCCCAGCCATGACAAAGACCTCTTCCTAGAACTCAGAGACGGCTCAGTGGTAAAGGGACCAATTACGTGAGGTCTGACCCAGACACCGGCCCCGGACACTACTTGGCGGGGGCCAATATTTACTAATGACCTCTCAGGGGTCCTCACAGCGCTGGTGTCTGGTGAATATACCGCTACACCACCACGCGCTATATATGAGGGTAGTGGGGACTTTTAGAGTGGAGCAACACATTTTGTGCGAAACCAGACGGTGTGACAACACCTTGGAAAATTACGAAATGATTACACATTTAAATATGGACATTTTTAGTTACATCAGGGCGTATTAAACCTTTGGGGACCTAAGAGAGTACTTTTGTGTTAATGTGTGTTTTGCCTCAAACACAATTTGAGATTGATCTAAGGATTCAAAGCACTGGACAATTGTACAATTGATATTACTGCTTTTCGCTATTTTACCAAAAGTATAAAATCTTCCCAAAATGAGTGCATGGCCGCAATCTCAGGTCTGCAACACCACATAACAAAATATTTACAAATGGGAATGTAAAACCGTTTAGTTTTTTTCCCAGCAGCTTCAACTACTTAATCTGTTGTTTTTCTTGTATTACTGCATCTTAACGGATTTAACTTTTTTAAAAGGTGAGGTTTTCAGGGCTTCACATCAATTTAAAACAGTGTTCATTATTTTACCCCAGAGATGCGTCCATTTCAAAATAACAGTTTTCATTTCCTGCAAACGTTCCACACGCGCTCTTGTTTTGCTTGTTGTCTGTTCATCTTCCCGCGGACACCTCCAGAATAAATGCCCTCAACCTTCATATGTTAGCCTGTAATTGGTTCCCAAATGCAGCGGCTCAGACCCAGCGCGCTCAAATATTCACACTCACACGCTCTGAATTCCTCATTAACATCCAGCACGCGCTAGACTTCCTGATGCTCTAAATGGAGAACGCACGACGCCGTCTGCCATCGTGAAATACAAAGCCCTCCCAACTGCTGTGTTCTTGTTTTAACCAGCATGGAGGCCAACATTAACTTTGATTAAATGGTCTTATGAGGACCTAAGTCCCCACTTTGTCCCTCTGGCTCTAATGATTTCCCCCCTCTCTCTCTCTCTCCCTCTCATTTGTGTCAGTCGTGTCAGTGACGTTAATTGGCACAAATTGAATAGCGGTGATGATGGAGGTGTTGGAAACAAATACTTGCAACACAAGTATGCTCACTCTCTCTCTCACACACACACACGCACGCACGCACGCACACACAAAGCTTTGTAGCAGGTTAGTTGGTGGTTCGGTGGCTACAGAGCGCTCAGGTTGCCTCTGGACTGGCTGGCATAGCGCTCAATAGGGCTTGTACATCGCAACGTCACATCGCAACGACCGCCGCCATTTTGGAAGCATAGGAGCATTGTAATGTTAGTTACTATGTTGGGAGTCCTGTTTTTTTTTGGTCATTGTTTAGTAATTCACCGTGAAATGATTTGTCATAATGGAGACATTGTTGTGTTTGAAACTGCCACAATGTTTCTCCTGCGAGATGTCACAAAACAAAGTTTTAGCCTACTTTTATCCAACAAAAACTCCCACGATGCATTCTGATGTACAAGCCCTATAGCTTGAATCGGGGCGTTGTAATCACAGAGAGGGGAGAACGCAACAATGGGCCTGGAGTAAACATTTCACTGACCAGTAATTATGTGTTGCTTAATGATGCTGCGTGGGTTTGTGTGTGAGTGTGTGTGTTGTATTGGTCGCGTGTGTGTGTGTGTGTGTGGTGTATTGGTCGTAAGTGAATGCATGAGTGAGTCTGTGTGTGTGTGTGTGAACAAGTGATGTGTGTGTGTGTGTGTGTGTGTGTGTTTATGTCTGTGCACGTGTCCCACCGCATTCCTGTGTGTGCAGCTGTAACGAAAAAATGTTTTTTAACCAAAAACATGTTTATTCCCACTCCAAAACATATCCCACACAGCCAGCAGGCGGTCCCATTTGGAGTCGCAGACTTCAATATTTTGAGTCTGGGTCGTTTCAAGGACAGAGATTTTTGGATTAGATGCAACCTCGGAGGGAAAGCATCTGTCATGCTTACAGAGGAAGAGAGGAAACTCTTAATTTTGGGTTTATGTTTCGGTGTTTTCAAGACCTTGCTCTGGTGGCTTATTGTGTGTGTGCTGTGGATTCAGTTTCTCTGGCACCTTCTCCGTGTTTCTTTTACCCTCTTTGGCTTACTTTTAATCTATGTTCTGGCGGCAAAACTGCACACAGTTTCAACTCACCTGATTTGATTGGCTGCCTGTCGTCGACCTCGTTATCGGCCGGTTGTGCCCACTTGCAATACGTATCCTCAATATGATATTTTATAACTATAAAATAAAATAAAATATATAGGTTGTTTATGATGAATAAGGTGTGACAAATAGCAGTAAATACAAACTGCACTGCATCTATCCATCACACATCTGGGTGTGCGCTCCCACTGATGTCAGAAATTAGGTAGATTTTGGAAAGGCTTGTAATGGCTCCTCAACATCACATGCCTCACTGGCACTCACCTGTCTTCTTTGTGGTTTGCGCTCCATTTTCAAAAATAATTAATAATTAAGATAACTTTAAAACATACAATAAACAAAGTGCAAAGAGTGGCACAAGGGATTCTATATGACTCAAGGCCAAATGGCTTCGCTTTAACATTTCTCTTTCTTTCAACTGGCGTGACGCATGGATTTTTTTTTTCTTTGTGCAAAAATAAATTAAAGATAATACTGGCTGTCAGTCTTTATTCAAAATTAATCTTTTTTTTACCCCAGCCAAGAACAAAAAACAACTCTACCATAGGCCATAACTCCCCAGGCCCTCCCTCTTTGCATAGCCACAGATAAATCATTTATTCCCCGCTGATAAATAATAGAGAAGAAGTACTTGCAGTTTGATTTATTTCTTGGACTAATTGTGAGCCGTAAATCCCCCCCCCCCCCACCTTCCCTTCGGCTGAGGGCATAACTTTAAGCTGTGTAATAGAATAAAATGCCTTTATCTCAACGCCAGTTAGGACACTCACAGCATGTGTGTGTGTGTGTGTGCACGCCCACACGCATATGAACACGCTAAGACAAACAAAAAGAGTCTTAAGAGTCAAAAAGAGACTTAATGTCCGAGCTGCGGAAATGGGGAGCGATCAGAATCGACGACGGGAGAGAAAGAGAGAGGGGGATGAAGAGAGAGAGAGAGAGAGAGAGAGAGAGAGAGAGACAGAGAGAGAGAGAGACGAAAAGACAGAGAGAGAGGGGGACGGAAAGAGAGAGAAAGTGAATAATGACAGCAATGATAGCAACTCTTTAAAGCAGTCCGACACTCATGCTTAAAGTCCTGGACTGCGTGGCTCACTAGCGGTGCGTGGAGTTGTGACCACTGGGTTGAGTCAGGTTAATTGGGAGCCAGCGAATCAGAGCAGGTCAACTATGGGGGCGTCGTCGCCGTAGAGCGCCAGGTTACGACTGGGTCTCGCTGTCACCAGTGGAAAGTTACGTCTCGTTCCGACCGCTCGGCTGCATCCAGATTAAAAATGGACGAAAAGAGATTCCAGAGGGCGTGAATTTAGCCGGTTGTAAACACTGATGTATATATACTATTACTGTTGCTTAGTCGTAGTGGACGCTTTCATCGAAAGCAATTTACAATTACTCCTTGGGCATCTTGCTCTAGGATGCCTACAGGTTAGGCTGCGGACATTGGGGATCGAACCCAGTACCTTTTTTAGGCTGGGAGTCGCACTCCCTAACCCACTGAAATACTGAACATTTACATCCATTTTAAACATTTAAAATGTATATCATGTATGCGGACACCAAGCTAATCTACCACGTAGCGCCTACTGTTGCGCTAGCACCTAAGCTAAAGGCTAACGCCGCAACGGCTAAGGCTAAAACATCCTCCCACATGGCTGAAGTCTGTGTGGAAGCGGGTACGTGTAACCGCTACAACGGCAGCGCTTTATCTCCCTTCCACCCCCGTGTCGCGGGGGGGTTGCTGCTGGTAAATGGATGGTCATTAGTGTGGGAGATCGATCGTAGTTTGGAGACTCGTGGGGTGAGTGAGGGGGGAGGGTTCGAGGGACATCACCCATCGATATATGTGCACAGTGGGCACTTGTTATAAGTGTGTGTGTGTGTGTGTGTGTTTATAGGGGTGGTTGGGGGGGATGTGTGTGTTTAATCTATTCTGTGATAAACCGCTAGCCCCAATTCATTTCTGAGCGTAAAGTCGTAATGCCGGAATAAGCATGTGTGTACCGCGACAGATCACTTTTACAGATTTGTCAACTGTCAAAAAACGAATAAAGCGAATACAATTAGTCACTACTTTGGAAATCTGTTGGGTTTTTTTCTGCGCATGTTTATGTGAAGCACAGCATTATCGAGTTTCTACCGAACATTAATCACAAAAAGGTTTCATGCGTTGCGTCTTTTGCCTGTGTGTGTGTGTGTGTGTGTGTGAATGTGTGTGGTCGGACTTTCATCATTTAGAATCCTTTAATGTAAATACGCCCAATTCATCAGCGGAAATGTGGACTAATTGCGACCTCTTGCCGATGTAATTCACGTGCTTGCTCCTCTTGCGCCTCACTGTGAAGTCTTCCTTTTTCCCACAGACCCAAACGCAAATAAACAAGCCCTGGGGGGATAGCAGCTTTGATTCGGGGGTTTGTTTCTCTACCTGGCTTTTCTGTGTGTGGGAGAACATAAAACAATACAATACAAACTAAACAATTAGAAAACATGTAAATCTTTATAAGCAAAAAAAAAAGAAAAAGGAACTTATTTCAATTTTGTGAAAGACCACCAAGCATGTGTCACACCAATAAGAGACGGATATCGTGAAATCATTTTTAGAAAAATAATTGTACCAAAAAAACAAAAAAGTCAAGGGTTAAGCTAGGTATTTATATAGGTATTGGTGCACAGATTAGCGGATAAGTTTGCCATGGCTTGTCTGACAAATACGTTGGCTCGATCAAATAATGAATCTTAAATTTTACGCTGGCAAGCACAAAGCTCATTAAATTGTGTTTACCTTTCCTTGTTCTTCGTGTCTCTCTCCCCTCTCCCTGTCTCCCTCTCCTCCTCATCTCTCTCCCTCTCTGGGTTGCCAAACCTCCCCTCTAGATGGTTTTCAGTTGGTGTTGCCTTTGTTCCAAAATGAAACATTCACTAACAGATGTCTAAATCCTGGGGAAGGTATGCCAAAGCATGTATATATAAATACACACAAAAATAGAGTTGTTCTGTCCACCGGTTGTCCCCCCCTGTCGTGTTCCGGTCAAATCTGACCGATTTCCATTTCAATCAACCATAAATATTGTGTTTTACATATATTTGTCTCGAGGGCTTATGATGTCCTCCACACTAGGCATTTGAACATATACAATTGCTGATCACTACTTTCATTGAATTTTGAGTTGTTTAGTCAACTTTGTAACACCTGTGGTGTTCCCGGTCAAAAATGACCGCCATAGGAAATTAATGGGTGACCCTAGATTGTGTTCATCCATCAGATAGTACACAACCACAAATCCATCACCACCACCACACACACACACACATACACACACACACACACACACACACACACACGATGTGTTCATGATGATGTTCTGATGTTCCGTGAATTTAGTCTCTGTTTTGATTTTTCTGTCTTTTTTTTTTACAATAAATGTTAATTTTGGAATACAACTTTCAATTTCTGTGTCTATTCACTGCAGTTATTCATGTAAACCAGTAGTCTGAGACATTGATTACAGGTTAAAAGGGAGTTAAATAAAATTTGGTGATGATCAATGGTTTTTGTGTTATAATGTAAGGGCAGTTAAAACAGGCCGGTCAAATTTGACCGGGAGCACCAAAGGGGGGAGAAACGAACACGACGCAAAGGCTAAAGCGTGCCGTGAAAATAGGTGAAAATAAGAAACTTCCCGATTTAAACAACCTTCATGGCAATTTGAGTATTTATATTGGAGTTTTTACGAGGTGCACTTGAATGAGTACCCACACGCGTTACAGTATAAGACGACGTAGATGCGCTATTGCTTTTTAAGTCATGCTTCTATGGTCATAATCACTCGCATCCTAATGTTATCTTATGTTAAGACATGCAAGTAAACATCCACAGAGTGACTATGGAAATGAGTACCAGCGTACCAGCTCGAGGTATGATACGATACTATAGATAGATACACACTATAGATCAGATATAAAATGAACAAATGAACATTAAATGGGTGAGGCAAATACTTAGTTTAGTGAGAAACATGGGAACCTGTCATATATTTACCAAACTTGTGCTAAGGTGTTTAAGTTATTTTACAATTGTTCATAACCAATATGTCCAAGTACCCCCTGCACTCGTTCAAAGTACCTACCTAGTAACCCTTCCCATTTGAGAAACGCTGCTCTATACAACAGCACACATTCCTACATCTCTAAAAATTTCCATTCCACAGCATGTGTCCTGCAGCAAGAGCTGTCATAGGTGCACATGCCATTCTCAAGAGGATGTGGACTTTTACCCCATTTCAAGTTCATGCTATCTAATTAGATTTATATTGTAAAATTCAACTTTATTTATCTAATGGTTAGCTTCTTTCTGGAGCTAGGCACCTGATATTTTCACTACATTGAGCTAGCTACGATAAATATTAACTCCTGGCTACATGAAATACTTGTGACTAAATTGATGAGGTCCGCTAATGCGTTTCAATGTCAACAAAAATATTCAGTTATTTCATCGCTTCCGCATTACAATAGCAACTCCCTCAACGGTTCTGGCCCTACCTAACGAGGTGGCGAGAAAGCATTTAACAATGCCTCCAATAGTCGTAAAATCCACTTAGTCAATATATGAATCAGGAGCTTAATACTCGGCACCATATATATATATATATAATAAAACAATCATCTACAGTAGTCTACATAAGCGATTACCAGCCACTATTGACACTGTCCCAGGAAAACAGTTCTTTAAGATGTGTGGGTGGCTCTTAAAAGAGCCGTTGTGTGGGGTCGAAAAACACGGTCGAGTTAAGCGCGTTCTCCGCGGATGCGGCGGGCGAGCTGGATGTCTTTGGGCATGATGGTGACCCTCTTGGCGTGGATGGCGCACAGGTTGGTGTCCTCGAACAGACCGACCAGGTAGGCCTCGCTGGCCTCCTGGAGAGCCATGACGGCGGAACTCTGGAAGCGCAAGTCGGTCTTGAAATCCTGGGCGATTTCTCTCACCAGGCGCTGGAAAGGCAACTTGCGGATCAGCAGCTCGGTGGACTTCTGGTACCGGCGGATCTCCCTGAGCGCCACGGTACCGGGCCTGTAGCGATGGGGCTTCTTCACGCCGCCGGTGGCGGGGGCGCTCTTACGGGCCGCCTTGGTAGCGAGCTGCTTCCTCGGGGCTTTGCCACCGGTGGACTTGCGGGCTGTCTGCTTGGTTCTGGCCATCTCAGCTGCGTGTCTTCAGAGTCGAAGTGTGTCCACCGAGGCGCCAGCAGAGCTTTTATAGCCAGCTCCGGGGAACCGCAGCCTCCGATTGGTCTCTTCAAAGACACAAAGAAACAAAGAGAGCGCTCGCCGCTCAAGTCCCGCCCCCTCTCAACATTTCGCGCTTATATGACATATAAGTATGTACCTTTGAAACCATCACCAATGCAACGTTACAATGCAGCATGGTATGAAAAAGGAATCATAATTATAACACATATGACATTGTTTCATTTTATGCTGCTAAATTGCACGGTGCGTATTGTTGTATATTGTAATATACCTACGTTTAACTGCAATTTATGTTGCATTGTGTCACATTTAGTATTTACTGAATTGTTTGATTTATTTTATGTTAGCCTTTATGTATTTTGTTAGTTTATTTTTACTCTAAACCCTGTATTACCTTCCCACCTTTGTATTGCAACTGTTGCACAGTCATTTCCCTCGGGATGAATACAGCTCCTTGAATCTTGAATTGTACCTTTGAAACCATCAACCAATGTAATGTAACACAATGCAGCATGGTATGAAAAAGGAATAATAATAACACATGAGATTAAGGGGCAATGATTTCTCGTTTCGAGTAATTAACGATGGTGTATAATGTCACTTTACTTCATCACTTACACCGCCACCACTGTAATGTAACACAATGCAGCATGGTATGAAAAGGGAATAACACTAATATAACACATATGACATTGTACATTTGAAATATGTACGTCATGGTCAGTCCATCACCACAGCTGAACGTGCTCTGTTGCAACGCTTGATGAAACACTAAACACCTGACCCATTCAAGAACATGTATAAAGTCTAATATAAGTATCGTTTAAACGGTCCAAGTAGCTACATGTCACTACTTCCAGTGAGAAAACGGCCACATCTGGTTAGCGTTTGTAATTATAATATACTATACAATAATAAACCTGACACCCACCCAAGTGGGTGTATAAAGTCTAATACAAGTATCGTTTAAAGGGTGCACGTAGCTACAAACAACACCCATCTCCGCTTACATTATTTGAATTATTATGTATAGATAACGTGTTATATACATAGTATTATTAGAAGATGGTCTCTTAATGTTGTGTGGTTGGCTCTTAAAAGAGCCTTTGGGTTTGAACATAAGAGTGAGCCTCTACTTCTTCTTGGGGGCCGCCTTCTTGGCCGCTTTGGGCTTGGTCACCTTCTTGGCGGGTGACTTCTTGGCCGCGGGCTTGGCTGCTCTTTTGGGGCTCTTGGCAGCAGCAGCTTTCTTGGGGCTCTTGGCAGCAGCCTTCTTGGCCGCGACGGGCTTCTTGGCCTTCTTGGGGGTGGCCTTCTTCACGGGAGAAGTCTTCTTGGCTGCGGGCTTCTTGGCCTTCTTCGGGGTCGCCTTCTTGACGGCGGCGGCTTTCTTGGCGGCGGGCTTCTTGGCTTTGGGCGCGGCGGGCTTCTTGGCCGCCGGCTTCTTGGCCTCCTTGTTGACCTTGAAGGACCCGGAGGCTCCGGTGCCCTTGGTCTGCAGCAGAGCGCCCTTCGCCACCAGGCTCTTCACGGCCACCTTCACGCGGGAGTTGTTCTTCTCCACGTCGTAGCCGTCAGCCACCAGACACTTCTTGAGCGACGCCAGGGAAACTCCGCGCCGCTCTTTGGAGGCCGCCACAGCCTTGAGGATCAGCTCCCCCACGCTGGGTCCCGCCTTCTTCGGCTTAGCGGCCGTCTTCTTCTTCGTGGCTGCCTTGGCCGGCGAGGCGGCAGCGGGTGCGGGAGCGACTTCAGCCATTTTCTCTTCTCAGGTCGCTGCTGCTGCTGCTGCTGCTGCTGCTGCCGCTACAACAAGTCTGAAACCACGAGTGTTGCCTCTGCTGCGCAGGTGGGCTCTCCTTATACCCGCGATGAGAACCGTACAGATTCAGCCCATGACGCGTTTCTCTCCGAGGCACAACGATCGCCTCATTTGTGTTTCCTCCTTAATTTTATCACGATCCCATTCACGTACGATGGCGATATTTGACACGTCTAGTTAATAAACTACATGGAGACATGTTCAATTGGAACCGTGCCCAGTTTCAAGCCTCGTGGATGTAGAGAATGTATCTAAAACCCCTTTTATTGCGACGTGACGTGGTTTTTATATGAATGCCTTTACTTTGTACATGTGTTTTAAATAATAACCGAGGACTTTGTTAATGCGGACATTGCTGTTTCATATGACGGAGTCTGCTGACAAACGGTTGTCAGTCATCAACGTGTCCTGTGTGTCTGTATTTTAAGTAAAAAATGACGTATTGAGTGGCTGGTAAACACACGCGTCAGTAGAGGCTTGCGGTACAGCAGCCAAGACAATCAGACACAGCCAGGACAATCAGATACATGTAGGCTACATCTGACATGGATCTACAATAGGCCTACACAAAAAAATGTGTTTTATAATGTTTAAGATTTTAAAGATTGTGTTTTCATCGACTGTAAACGTTACTCCTTGGGGTTTTCTGACTGACTAGAATATTTGGTTACTTTGTGTTGTTCTCCAGTATAATTTTAAACAAAATATAAATAGCTTTTCGACCAGATAAGAGTCATACTGATTGGACTATATTAAACACAATACTCAATTATTTGATTATGTTTTTGTAATCATGTTTATTTTTTTATATTCATCATGTCAGATGGTGAACGAGATCATATAAGATGTACTTCATCAATCCCATCCCATTAATACGGAGGGGGACACCTTAAAACACAGATCCACCAAATAACACAGCCAATGTGGGTCAAAGTGCCATTGACAGAGCAGTTTTATTTCAAACTGCATAAAAGGCTGAATAAAGCACAGCAAGTGGGACGCCGATGGTGCATGGAGTACCTAATAAATGTGATGAATCATCAATGATGACGCAAATAATATGCGACAACGCCACTCTGGGACTTTCACCCAGAGAATACCACAGGTTCTTATGTTTAAAGGAAAAAAAGGAGCAGAGAAGTGACTTTCTAGTTTTGCACCATGTTCAGTTTTATTTACAGTTACAGTTCATATTAATAAAATAGCAGGAAGTCTCAGCTTAAAATTTGGCATTTATTCCAAAATACATAAGTCACATATTAAAAAGGTTACCACTATCCTGGGGTATTATACCAATACAAGGTGACTGTCAGGGAGGCCTACAGGAGTGAAGGGGAGAGGCCACCACCAGGTACCCGAAAGGAGGGACACACACACACACACACACACACACACTTACTTTTGCTTACTGCAGTCCATCGATGTCGATGATGACGTTGCTCCAAACGAAGTAGTGGATTGGTTATTGTTGTTGTGCCTTTCGCCTGTGCATAGCCAGGTGGCTGCTCAGGCCAATGCGTGATCCGCAGACTTTGACACAGGAGGGGCAAGGGAAGGCAGCAGTGGTGGTTGCTGGTGCTGTTGCACGTTGGTGCCTCTGTGCACGGCGCTGTGCTCTCCTCTCTGTGAACTTCTCCTGAAGATGAGTGATTCCCTGGTGGCAGGTAGAGCTCCAGGTCTGGCGGTCAACAGCCAGGGACTCCAGTGCTGGTGGTTTGATGTCACACTTCTTCAGGAGGGTTTTGATGTGGTCCTTGTACCGTTTTTTCTGGCCCCCGGCAGACCTTTGACCGACTGAAAGCTGGCCATACATTATCTGACGGGGGAGGCGGTGGGCTGGCATACGGATCACATGCCCAACCCATCTCAGATGTTTTTGGCCAAGGAGTGCAGTGATGCTGGGCGTGTTGGTCCAGTCGTATATTTCTGTGTAGGGCACCCTATCTTCCCAGGTCAGACCTAGGATCCTTTGTAGGCAACGGATGTGAAAGGCCTCTAGACTGTAGGTGTGCCTCTGGTAAGGTGTCCAGGTCTCAGAGCTATAGAGCAGCGTGGAGAGGCAAACTGCCTTATACACAGCTGTCTTGGTGGAGATGGTGAGATTCCTGTTCAGGAAAACCCTGGACCGTAGCCTTCCAAAGGCAGCAGAGGCCAGGCCAATGCGGGCCTGGACGTCATCGTCGATGGTGCAGGATGGCGACAGGGTGCTACCGAGGTAGGTGAAGTGGGGGACGGTGGCTAATGGATGCCCGTCAAGGGTGAAGATTGGCGTGTTTGGCTGGGGAGTGAACTCCTGCACAAGTATTTGTGTTTTCTTGGTGTTGATCTGGAGACCAATGGCACTGTAGATGGAGGCTACCACATTCAGTGCGCGCTGAAGGGACTCTGGTGAGTGAGCGAGTACAGCGCAGTCATCCGCGTACTGTAGCTCTAGGATATGCTGGGTGGTGAGTTTGGTGGTGGCTTGGAGGCGACGGATGTTAAAAAGGTTTCCATCCAGCCGGTACTGTATTTGTATCCCATCTGTGGGGTCCAGGTGCTTATGGGACAGGAGGGTGACAGTGGAAATTAACATGTTGAATAATGTTGGGGCTAGGACACACCCTTGCTTGACGCCCACATCCACACTGAAAAATGGGGATTGTTGGCCGCCGTTGCTCACACAGGCCTGCATGCCATCATGTAGCTGTCGCAGAAGGCTACAGAACTTTGCTGGTACTCCTAGTTTTCCGAGCACTTCCCACAGCAAGTCCCGGTTAACTGTGTCGAAGGCCTTAGACAGGTCAATGAATGCCATGTACAGATCTTTGCGGTGTTCTCTGCATTTCTCCTGTACCTGTCTGGCAACGAAGATCATGTCTGCGGTGCTGCGATCACGTCTGAAGCCGCATTGAGATTCGGGCAGGATGTTCTCGATTACATGAGTTGCTACTCGATGTAACATGATCCTAGCTAGCACCTTCCCAGCTGCAGATAGTAGGGAGATGCCTCTGCTGTTACCGCAGTCTGCTTTGTCACCTTTGCGCTTATAGATCGTTATGATGTTGGCATCCTTCCAATCTTGCGGGATGACTTCTGACGACCAGATGGCAGTGATCAGCTGGTGCATTCTACGGAACAGGAGATATCCACCATGCTTCAGGATTTCTCCCGGGATCTCGTCGAGGCCTGGGCTCTTGTTATTTTTTAGACCCTTGATGGCTTTGAGTACCTCGGAGAAGTTGGGAGAGGAGTCCAGTGAGTCTACAGGGGGCAGGCATGGGAGCTCAGAGAGTATGTCCGTCTGTACAGGGATTGTGGTGTTCAGTAGTACCTTGAAGTGCTCGGCCCATCTGTCCAGGATCTGTTGTTTGTCCTTGTAGAGAGTGGTGCCGTCAGCTGATCTAACTGGTGTGATGTTCTTCCTCTGGGGGCCATAGATGGACTTGATGGAGTCATAGAAGGCATGAGAGTTGTTGGTGTCTGCGTGGTGTTGAATTTCGCGGGCCTTCTGGGTCCACCAGTCGTTCTCCATGGCTCTGAGGGTGCGCTGGGTTTCACTTCTGAGGCGGATGAGCTGAGCCTTCAGGGCGATGGATTGAGGGTTTGATAGGTGAGCTACAAAGGCCTTGTGTTTTGCCTGAAGCAGGTCATGGATTCCTGGTGCACTGTTGTCAAACCAGTCTTGATGTCTCCTTCTGGTATACCCTATAGACTCCACAGCCGCTTGGTGGAGGGCAGTGCGTAGGGTGCTCCAGGTAGATCCGGTGTCCAGATCTGGTGGTGCTTCAGGAATCTTGGACAGCTGATCTGCTACCTTTTTCCTGAGCTGGTTGACTGAGTGCATGGACTTCAGTGCATCGCAGTTGAGCCTCTTGGAAGGTGGTGTTTTTCTCTGTTGAGGTCGTATTTCTAAGTCAATCTTTGTTCTGATCAAGCGGTGGTCAGTCCAACAGTCAGCTCCACGCATGGCCCTAGTGATGCGCACCTCCTTCCTATCCGCTTGGCGGATGATGATGTAGTCTAGGAGATGCCAATGTTTAGAGCGAGGGTGTTGCCAGGATGTTTTATACTTGTTCTTCAGTTGGAACAGGGTGTTTGTGATGACCAGTTGATGCTCAGAGCAAAGCGTGAGAAGACGGAGACCATTGTTATTGAGCTTGCCAACACCGTGCTGACCAATCACTTCCTTCCAC
The DNA here is from genome assembly GCA_027122695.1 of Merluccius productus. NCBI lineage: Eukaryota > Metazoa > Chordata > Actinopteri > Gadiformes > Merlucciidae > Merluccius > Merluccius productus. The sequence continues at coordinate 15,826,197 of JAOPJI010000025.1, forward strand.
AGTACACTGTCGGAGCCCACTCTTGCGTTAAAATCCCCTAGAAGGATGAGCTTGTCAGTGGGTGGTGTTTTGCTGATGGCGGAGTGCAGGGAGGCATAGAACTCTTCCTTGCATTGAGGGTCGGCAACCAGTGTTGGGGCATAGGCGCTGATGAGGGTGCAATAACGGTTGTTTGTGAGGGGAATCCTCCAGGTCATTAGTCTTTCGCTAATTCCAACTGGAGATTCAGGAATCTTCTGAAGGAGGGAGGACCTCACGGCAAAGCCTACACCATGGAGGCGGCGGGAGCCTTCCGGAAGCCCCTTCCAGAAGAAAGTATATCCTTCTCCCACCTCGACTATGGAGTCCTCCCCATGAAAGCGGGTCTCGCTGAGGGCCGCAATATCGATGTTATACCTCCTCAGTTCGTGCGCCACCAACGCTGTTCTTCTGCGGGGACGAGGTGAGTCATCACGCACATCCAGAAGAGTACGGACGTTCCAAGTCGCTAATGTGAGTGTCAATCGAGTTTTATTTTTGTGTTTTCGACCGCATGGGGGGGATGACCCGGCAGCTGCGGTAGGCTGCCCGGGAGTGGAGGAACAGACCATTTTTAGGCCACATTTTCTAGGCCCTTCCCATCTCAGGGTGAGCAGGGTGGGGCTGCTCAGTCGCGTGGGGAGCTGCCGGAGAGACACGCTGTTCCGTCCCGTACCTCGGCGACCGTCTATCCCACGCCGCCTACGTGCAGAGTTGGGCTAGATACTCCCAGTCACATCCTGACCTGTATCTGCCACCCTTCTCCATCGCCGCAGGACTTGGAGGGGGGGGGGATGGGGTGGGAGTGGGGGTGGGGGTGTTTGGAGCAGGCCTGCGCGAGGAGTAGATTAGAGTGAAGGAAGTGGTGCGCAGTCACTGCCCTCACTACCTTGGCTCCCCCCTACATCTTCCAGTGGCATGAAGAGCTCATGACGACCTTCTGCAGGAAGGAGTTGCAGAAGACTGCCAGCACACCGGTCTGTTGATGGCTGCCTGATGCGGGTCTTCACAACAGATTTGTCGTTAGGGGTTTACTCCCGTAGCCAAACACGCATGGTGCACCCAGTAGGCAATGAGGCACCGATAACCTTCATCCGCCTTTACTGCCAAGGATGACGAGTCATCCTCGCCCAGTTCCGCCGTTGAGGTTTTTGGATCGCGCTTCGTCTGGAACCTCCCCCTTGACCTTACCGCCATGGTTGAACCTACCGGGAACTGAAGCTCCCGACGGCATTGCTCTCAGGTTCATTGGAACACGCAAGGCTCTCCACCACGACAAGGTGGCGACCCATGGAGTGCATACACACACACACACACACACACACACACAGCAGATTATAGATTATTATACTTCCTGGGAGGAGAGTGTCAACTTCACAGCACCTGTGACCGCTGCCTAATGACCCTCTTTCAAATGCACGTGCAAGTATGAGTATGACCAAAATAGAAAATGAATGTGTGTGTGTCTTTGTGTTTTGGAATGGTTTGGGTTATACACCATATGCGGTCATTGCTGAAGAGCAGTTTGTAGTTTGTTCAGCTATTGGTTGTTCTGTTTGAACACTAATAGCGTCTAAAATGCTGACTATTCAGACAGCATTCGGAGGCAGGGGGGCATCAAGTCTCAATCCAATATTTACAAAAAATGCTGCCTGCTGAGGTGCCTCCGACTAGGCAGGTTTTGAAGGCAGCATAGACGCATCCTTCGTTGGTCAAGATATCCCAAAATTCTGTGCGTCCGCTCCACTCAGACAAGAAGCAGCAGTTTTCAGTTTTCAGTCGCAGTTTGGTTAGGTTTAGAACACAATAACTTCGTTAGGTTCAGGCAACACAACTACTTGGTTAGGTTTAAGCAACACAACAACTCGGTTAGGTTCTGGGAACACAACAACTTGGTTAGGTTTAGGCAACACAACTACTTGGTTAGGTTGAGGAAACACAACAACTTGGTTAGGTTTAGGCAACAACGATTGGTTAGGTTGAGGCAACACAACAACCTGGTTAGGTTGAGGCAACACAACAACTTGGTTAGGTTTAGGCAACACAACTACTTAGTTAGGTTTAGGGTTAGGCAGAAAGCCCTTTCTGGCAGAAAGCCCTGAAGGCAAACTTCTCCCGCTTGCCGTAAGGGACAGCAAGGCAGCAGGCAGCTGCCTTTCGTTTGGGACACAGCCCATGTGTGCGACATCTGTTTGTGTGTGCATGTCGTGGTGTTTGAAATGATAACAGCGAATACAATTGCTTTATATGGAATGATAATGAAATCAGTTTTAGCTGTTGTGTTGCATGAAATCTTCCCGATTGAGTTGTGTAAAATAATTATCTTTTTCACTTCAGAGTTAGACCATGGAAAATTAAAAGCAAAAACTATCTTGCTGCTTTGAACCTGAAGTAAAATGAATTTAAGTGTACAGAGATCATTCCGAATCACTCGCTAACACAAACTCCTGTTATTTACGTCACTTTCTTGATATGACAGTTCTGGTTATGTAGTCACATCACTTGGGCTCAATTTAATAGAAAGAAATGTAGCTTACATTGTATAGCTTTAAATAATGAGGCAGATCCATTTAAAATAAAATAAAATGCAGACACACACACACACACACACACACGCACGCACGCACGCACACACACACACACACACACACACACACACAATTGAACAGTTTGCTATGCGTTTTCCTAGTAGTTTGCCATTGTTACTAAGAGCACGAATGCATTGCAAGTGCAGCTTCCATTGTGAACCCTGTCACCACAGGCCTTTGTAGCTTCACTGCGTGCCTAATTGCCATTCTTTTTATCCTACTAATTATCAACACAGATTTACTTGTTTGAGCTCATTAGCATGTAATGTTTGTGTCGAGCGTCTCTGAACACAAAGGTTAAAAGTTACAAACAACTGGGCTTATTGCTATTAAAAGTAAGAATCACAGTTGTTTTCCCTGTCAACTATTTCCCTGATCAACACATTACATTACATATATTACATCAATAGTTTAAACATTTTATTGCTTTTAGTAGATGAAGAAATGAGGAGATGTAACCTTGCGATGATGACCTTAAAGGTTGGATTATGATGCAGTGTCGTCCACTTAATGCACACACACTACGGGCTGGGGTTGGCATTTATAGTCATTGTGCTGTTGCCATGGCAACATGCCACAGCAGTTGCTAGTTGCCATGTAAAACCGTCTCTAACATAGATCTGATGATATATCGGTTCTGTGTCTGTTCTTAATATTAACCGCAGTCTTCAAATGCATGTCCCCCTAGAATTACACAATACATGCTCAACACACTTTTTTTAGGTTTAAACCTACTTCAGTCTATGCATAGGCACTAGAACTAGACTAGGACTAGAAGTCCTTTCATTTGTATGCGCCAGTCATCTCTGTTTAATGACACTGATGATTAGTATTATCATATTTAATCATTTAACCACAAGCACACAATAAAGCAATAACATAACCCTTCTCTGATTCTAAAAAGCCATGCGCTGCCATAAATACTGTGTATTCAGATGTACGAACTAAACGTTCTAATGTAAAATTATCGGATTAAAGCAAGAAAAAGATCTCAATATAACAAGAAAAAGATCTGGATATAATGAGAAAAATATCTCAATATAACGAGAAATGATCTTGATATGAGAAAAAGATTTCGATATAACGAGAAAAAGATCTCGGTATAACGTGAAAAAATATGTCAATATAACGAGAAAGGATCTTGAAATAACGAGTTACGG
>JAOPJI010000025.1:15894479-15912688 GCA_027122695.1 Merluccius productus
TGTGTGTGTGTGTGTGTGTGTGTGTGTGTGTGTGTGTGTGTGTGTGTGTGTGTGTGTGTGTGTGTGTGTGCGTGCGTCCGTCCTCTGGTCAGTGATGTTCATACATTTCTTTTGAATGAAGAACTTCTTTTTTTTTTTAACAGAACATTGTATGCTTATTTCTGTAGGGTGGAAAAAAACTTTCCCTCTCCTTTTGCATTGCATCCTTTTGTGTATTTGTGTTTGGTATGCATGTGTGTGTATATGCAATAACCTACATCTTCCCGGTTTTGAAGTCACATCAACCTGTGATATCATGCCCTCATGTGAGACCTGTTGGCTCTAGCCATTTTATAAAATGTGTCCTAATGTGACACTATATTTTGGAGATGTTATGGTGCATTGATTTCCAACATGAAAGTAAACTTGGCCATATTTATACCTAAGTACCTACTCCATTATTGGTTATTCAAGGTTACACAAATTTGAGAACTGAATGAAGTCCTTAAAAATGCCCCATTTATGCAAGTAAACAAGACAACCTCCTTTACATCTAGAAGACATGAGGAGTTCAATATGTTATTGCCACTCTACCTCAGTCTCATGGGCTAAGGCCACTATCTAATTGGTTGTAGTTAATTTTTTTGATTTGCATCCATATTGACCATTTTTATATCCGTCCTCCTAAAATAACACAGGCTGATGCATATACATCACCAAATGCTGGACACACACACACACACACACACACACACGTGCGCACACACGCACATTCAATAGCATGGCATCGGAAACCATGGTGCTTTGGCTAGCTTGTGTATGGTACCTAAAGACCCTTGAGTGGGGTTCCTGTCCTTGTTTTTTCCATTGCAATGGTAAACATCACTGGAGAGGATCTTTAGAGCGGAAAATTATTGGATGATGATTTAGGTGTTTTTATTGTGTAACTTTGTTTTATTTGAGTCTTATTTTAACATTCCCTTTTTCACAATTTCAACAAAGAAAAACATCTGAATGCTGTACTGCCTACGCTGTGGTCCATTTTTGAAATGCTGTGCGGTCACTCACTTTGTTTGAAACATCTCCCCCAAGATCGTCAAAACTCTTGCTTTTATGTGCTCGAGTGTATCTTGTATTTTAATTTTATTTTTTTTGTGATTACATATAGAGAACACTGCTGTTTCGCAACATGTTATACCCTTGTTCAAACGGTACTATTATTCAGTCATCTCACACCCATCTGTTGGAAATTGGTTTCTTATTTGCAATTCTGATAAATTGACATGAAACTCTTCCACTGTTATGTGCCACAACAGTTTAACTAACACATTTGAAGCTGATGCCTGCCAAAACCTACTGTATGCCTGATAATGTCAAAAAGACAAGCTGATTGCACTCTTGACATCCTAGTGACCAACTAGAGATTGGCTTAATCTCTTATCTCTATCCATCATGTCCAAATGACCCCTGATTGGGGGGAAAAGTAAACATTTGTAAAATTGTGTAACTGTATAATGAGCCTCTAGTGTATCCATTTCCATATGCTCTATAGGTGGCTCAGCCCAAGAATGTCAGAATGTAGCCCATAGGTTATCACTACAGTATGCCTACCTAACAAACAACTAATTATTGTTGAAATTGTTTTTGCTGTCATATAGATCTGAAGCCAAAACCTTTTGAGGCAGGCCATCTGAGGGAAGATTCTAACTGTTGTTAGATTATGTATAAATTCAGCTGTTAATTCAGATGTAGAGCAGGCTCTGCAAAGAGCAGTTTTAAGGATTTTTCGTACCTTATGTTAATATCATTGTACATAATGGTTTAATAATGTTACAGTAGTGATATAACATGTTTAATAAAAGAGCGACATTTCTCGACGGCGATGTAATAAAGTATTCATGAATCTGTTTTTGTTGTAAATATGTGTTTTTGATTTACTTAGTTTGGGGTCGGGAACTATGCCGCGAAGAGAGACATTTCAAAAGAGACTACCCACGTCCTTCTCACTTCCTGTAATTTGTCATGTGAGCTACACAAGGCGCGGCATTGCGCGCGCACACACGCACACACGCTCCCATTCACTCCAATGTATGATGTAGAGGTTTTGGTCGTATCGACTTTTTTCTTTAACATTGAAATCGAGGTAAATATCAGAACTTCCCTTACAAGTGGAAGGTGTTCTGCACATTTTAACATTAAATCGATGTTTTTCTGACGTGTAAATCCAGCGAAAAACTAGTTAGTTTGAGACTTGTCCAGCGATCTCACAGTGGTAACGATAGCCCAGTGTAAAGGCCCCGCCCACGTAGGAGATCTTTTCTAATGTACTATCTTTGATACTACTTACGGAATCCACAAATGATGGTATCCGGTAAGAAAAACACAATTTGATGGCCAAAATGGAGTAAGCACTGTCATCCTCCAGTGGATAGTATTCGTTTAGAAATTTGTTGTTGCAAATAGAACACTTTGAGAAAATCCCCGTGTTTCGTATTGGAGGATTCCTGCTAGCACGTTAGCTGCGTAGCACAGGTAGCAAGCGTTCATTTATACGAGCTCAGTGCACCTAGCATAGCCACAGCTGCTGCAGTCACCAACTAATGTCTCCATTAGCTCTGTAAGAAAATAAAAATGTTAACTGTGGGTAAGCTAAGGTATATTGGTGCTGACTGCCAACGTAGCTATAGTATTATTCAATACTAGGCTGGACTATGGCGTAGGACAGTACATTTGGCTTACTCGTAGATATACTCATGCAATTAACGTTAGATTTACGTGTTAGGTAATTTAATGTTATGTAAAAGAAACGTCTTGAAGTGTGGTCCATTCATATTTGACTGTTCTGTTAAAAAAACAGCCGTGTATAGAAAAGCGCTGACTATGTGAAGTTAATTAAATAATTTATATGACTTATATATACTTGGCCTTACTTTTATGAACAGTGTGTGCCCACGTTATAGTGTATGGTTTAACCTGTACCTGTCTTTGCACTACCACAGCTGAGAATGGAGCCCTTGGAGCAACCAGGCCCAGATGCGGGGGCTCAGGATGTGAATCCCATATACCTGCAGCAGCTCCGAGAACTAGACATTCCCGAGGAGGCCGCCAAGCAGGTGTGACAACAGACACCAATATGAGGAGACTTCTTTAAACACATCCTGGATCCCATTAGCTCCTACACAATGTGATACTGTCTGGATTGTTACTATGTCGATCATGTTTCTGTCAAATGCAGTATTGACCACAAGTGTAGGCCTAATTTAGAATGTAAAATAAAATGGGGAAAATATAAAATAAACTGTTAGAGCTGGTGCAACGGAGTAAACCTTGTCTATGTTCATTTGACAGTTTTGAGAAAGATGCATCTTTAATGCCATATAACATTGTAATTAATGGGCATGCATGTGCTACAGTATCAATTTATGACACATTATGGCCTGGTCTTTTCATCTACACATGCGAAGAAGCCTTAGTGTTGATTTAAACAGGCAAAGCTATCATTGACAGGGTATCACAGGGTTGGGTGGGCCAGTGCTCGCTTCCCTGACCTGTGAATCCTTCTCTTTGGGCCGTAACATTCTCTTTCATTTTATTGTGTTTCTTTAATCCTAGGCACTCCTGCATACTAGGAACGTGTCTGCGGAGGAGGCTGCCATGTACTACTTCAACAAGCTGGAGAATGAGGTGCCTTTAAGATAGCCTTAGTCCCCTACAGGTACACTGTGGTACATAGGTTACACTGGGCTGGCTCCAAACCGCTGCTCACCCTCTCTCCTCTTGTGTCTGCTTTGTCTCATAGGAGGAGGGAGACGATGACCTCACATTCAAGATGGTGTTTGTGGTGAACATGGACCTCGCTATGGGTGTGGGGAAGGTCAGTCATGCAAGATGGTTAGCAGGAACTTTCTATATAGTGCAAGGGTCTTTCTATGTGTTTGTTGACAAAAAAACACAGAAGAACTTTTTCTTCATGGCGCTGTTTTTGATGTTGCTTGTATATCTATTCTAGGGTTGGTCAGAGTATATCAAACTTAATAGGTCATGATTAAATCCACTAGATGTGTGCTGATACAGGTATCAGATACAGACCTGATTCCAGGTTACAGAGAATTATCAGAGAATCATCTTTGACACAAACTGATATCAATTTCCAATATCAAAAAAAGAATATTTAAAGAGGTGAAATTGAGAATGTATCTACTGGGTTTTTGTATATCCATCATGATTACTAGTTTTTGACCATTTAGTTGGAGTTACAGTTGGAGTTTCTTTGTGTTTCGTTCTGTAGGTAGCGGCCCAGGTGGGCCACGCGGCCGTAGGTCTATATCAGGCTCTGCAGGGCAAGAACAGCTGGAGAGAGATGGCATGGAAATGGGACCATAGTGGGTAAGAATGAGGTGTTACTATGTGTTATTCCAATCTATTGTTTCTATTGTTTTATTCCAAAAGGAAATATTTGTCAACGTTCACACTTCAGTCTTCTGAAATTGCTCTTTTGGTTTGGTTGTGGGCTTTGTTCAGGGTGTTTTAAATGCTGTACATGTATGTCTTGATTGTTCATCCCAGGGCCAAGAAGGTGGTGGTCCAAGGCACCAACATGGCTCACTTGTTGGAGCTGCAGGCTCTGGCCATGAGCCTCAGCCTGCCCACTTACCTGGTGCAGGACGCAGGGCTTACCCAGGTGAGTCTTTTAGGCCATGGCCAGACAGAAACTAATGTAAAATGTATAGGTTTTTGGCCTTAAAGGGTCCCCGCTCTGCTATTTTCTAATAGAAGAGAGTACAAGGAGAGTAAGAAGTTGTCATTGGTCTGTAAATTGGTCCGATTTGGAAAAATGATGTCAGTGGTCCATGTTTACCACAGAGTTGATGTTGCAGACATCACAATACACATATGAAGCAGTACTCTCTTACATTAGAAAATAGTGTGTTGTTCTTTTTTCTTTTTTTTTAAGTACATCAATTTTCTCCTGATCTGCATCAACACCCTTGTTTTTAAAATAGTTTAGATGGTAATTTACTATTTATGTTAACACAGAAGTCATCAAAATGTTTTCATAACAATTACTTTGTGTCCTAAATAAATCAAATCAAAAAATCTAAAATAATTGATCAGTTGTTTGCAAGGCTGTCGTTTTTTGGATAAAGCCTAATATGCCAGCTCAACCTTGAGGCAGAAACTTCAATATAAGTTCACCAAATACTTGTGTTTTGGGCAGGTGGAGTCCGGATCACGCACTGTCCTTGCCATAATGGGCGAGGATGAGATGGTCAATAATGTTACTGGGAGTTTGAAACTGCTCTAATGAATTGCCTACCCTCTGTGGAACAGCATAGCTAAGTGCAGTGCTACACCCGCGACCAGCAGAGGGCAGCATTCGCCAGAAGAAGGGTGTGTTTTGCACGCGAAGGCGCTGCATCAACAACCAGGAAAATCGACTTTACAAGACATTTCCCGACACCAGACAACCCAAAACGCAACCATTTTTGTGTTAGCTCCTTGGCGGGGCCACAGTATGTAAACGTTTAGCACCTGGGAATGAATTGGGGGGCCCCTAACAAAAGATCAATGAAAAAGCCACAGGAAGTTGTTGCTTTTCTTGTCACAGTGAATCAAGTCACCCTGCACCAGAGCCATCTTTAGATAACATTGGGGTGCAATATATCGCTAAAGCCGATTCTTATTTTAATCTAGGACATGCATCAGATTAGTTAAACCACTGCAGCCTAAAGAAAGGTGACGATATAATGTGGCAGTAAGATTGTTTGCATTTGAACTCTGCATGCTCTCTGGCACACAATAACTGTAGGCCTACAGAAGAAAGTCTTACGTGTTTTAATATAATCCACACCATCTTGTCCAGTGTTGCAGTTGATGAAAGCTCATAAAAGCTTCATGAAACAAATGCTAGAACGCCCTATGAAAATAAATGCTAGGATAAGGGTATAACATATTAACCCCACAAAAAGGTTAATGTCCATTTTCGATGTTTGAAAGTACTATTGTATGCAATTGTTCGCCCAAAGATGTTGTGCCCCATAGAAATGGTTGCGTTGTTTAAAAATGCTGTTTTGTTTACATATCTGTTATGGCCATATACTGTATAATATGTGATGTGCTGTCCTTGATGTTCTGTACAGTAGCTGGGCCTACATTTAATTTCGTCTGGTAGTTAAATTAATTTTCTGTTATATTTGCAGGACTCCATATACTAAAACTTAAAAAAAAGAAAAGAAAAAAAAAAAAGAAAAGAAAAAAAAAAGGAATTGTGTTTGACTGATAATGCATCCGTCGGCCGGCATTTGATGCTGGTATATTATTGTGGATAATGGTTTACACTAGTCGAGAATGTGTTTGTCACTTTGTGTGATTAACAGGGTAAAATGTATTGCTCAATAATGGAGTTGAAAACGTGTGTCGATGTTCCGACTGGCAACAATGGGAACGTTCTTCAGCGTGGGACTGAGTGAAATGTAACAGATTTGACGTTTCCCATTTAACATGGCACTGTCATGCATGCGGTATAAGAAGCTTTGGAAACGTAAATGTTCATCTTCGTATGTAGGCTCCACACTTTAATACACTGACTAGTGACTACCCTGTGTAATAGCAACCTTTATTTGCGGTTTTTTTTTTGCAGAAGACTGACTATTAAATACAGCAAGTAAAACATTCAAACCGAATGAATTACGTATTCCATTTAGAACATAACCCAGTTTAGGAGAAGACAAATGATTTTCCAGGAGATTGTGTCTCGTGTTGTTATATATAAGGGGCGGGGGTCAAATTATAGGTAGGCCTTAGGATATTGCTTAAGGAACGCTGCGACAACGGGCCTATTGTAAAAGTTTGCAAGACCGTCATGGCATCCTATCACGTGCTTTCTTAAATTAGGCCGTTTGCAGTGCGACGTTTTCAGAACGTGGTAGAAAACAAAAATCCGGGGTATCTGTATTTAAGCGACTATAATATGGCCTTTACTTTAGGTCAATGAACGGATTAAACAACACCCAATTTAGAACAGTACATTGAGTAAAGATCGTCGTCTGTGGGTGGCTCTGATTAATCTGAGGCCTATGTATCCACGCTGATAGGCCTATTAAACATTTGACTGTTTTTGTTGCACAATATTATTATCCATCAACGATCGCACGTTGAGTTCAAATGACTCAAATCCATAATGTCTCCATTATTTTCATGAGACCTTATCAGATATACAATATAGTAAGCGTACAATGCGGCTTTCTTCTTGATCGTCAGACCACTGCAACAAATGACGTTGGCATTTACCACCTCAGCCAATCCAAACCAGTCTCCTAAATCCCGTGACATGACAAGAATCCAATTGCACGTCAATACCAATACATGCTTTATATATTACATTCTGACATTAAATGATTAGTCCTTTGTGATATATCGGGCATCGATACCTTCTATGCGCTCGGTAATCCGGATTATTCCTTTTAAAATGCATTTTATACCGGTAAAATGTGAACACCTCGAAACGATAGCGTTTTTTCTTAGCCTACTTAAGTTAGAGTTGACGCTTTCTCTTCACAACGTACATTTTGTCGATAATAACTGCAAATGCAAAGCTTTCGGAAGAGGAGTACAATAGGAGGGACCCGTAATTAACAGTTGAAACCTAATAGCGCTGGTCATTTCCTCTGCCCAATCCCTTACCAGATCCTACAAGAGCGTCACCTCCTATTCCATTCATTTTACTTGGGTGGGCCTGACCCTACCTCTGATGTCCCTGGAACTGGGCCCCAGAGACCCCGTGTAGCTAACGTTTTCCACTACTTATTCCTCCATGTAGATAAATATAACCTCAAATCAACCAAAAACATAATCCCACTACAGAGATAAAATAAGTTCCAAGGTATTTGCATTTAATAACGACATTCCCGAAATGTGAAACCACAAATCCATTTTACATTTACTTCCGAATGCATCCAGACCGTACTGCTCTCCTTCTTCAAATGGCACAAACATACGTACGACGAAACAAACGAGTCAACGCTCGACTTCGTACGGTGCACGCCCCTCTGTGCGTAGACAACGAAAACAATTCGGTGTCCTAGCAGACCAATCATTTTCATTAATTTTCATTTTACTTTTCAACCGACACACCTCTGACCAATAGGCTGCGAGGGGCAGGACGTCAGCGCAATGCCCGCCCACCAAAGGAGCCCCTGCATGGTCACCGGGAAACCCCGTGGCTTGGTTGTGTGTCAGTTTCGCTTGGACCCGCGGTCGATGCCGGCGAGGAGGGGGATGGGCGCCTACGCGAATGTAAGGACCCGAGAAAGAGTCAGAGCCCTGAATTACATAGAGCAGCATATACCATTTATAAATATCGACTGTATATATACAAAACACTAACATACATGGATTAAGTCAACTGGGACCTATAATAGACACTCAATGGAATAACTGTACCTGACCGGGACAGGGAATTTAACTTTATGGCTATGCGTGGAAGACATTGAGAAGTTTGTTTCCTACCCCTGGAGAGGGAGCTACTTTTAAAGGCAGGGGATATAGGAGACACCGGGGTCGAGACACGGGCCTAGTGGTCTGGGTGGATTTCATGTTGGAATACTCGAAGGCTCCTCTTGCTGTCCATTCGATTAAAATATTTGTACTGATTGGAATGTCTCTTTAGGTGAGTGATTTACACGTATGTTACTAAATGTTAATACCACTTGACCATATATATGTAACCTTTAACAGAATGGCAAAATACTGAGCATGTTTTAAAGTGAACAAGCCGAACACTTGGCTGGCTAGGTTACTTCATGTACACGTACGTGCTTTAGCCAACAACTTGGTTTCGTCCTTACTATCTTGGCTCGTTTGCTTAGCTGGATAATAATGTTCCCACGTAGGAAGACTAGACAAGGCTGCAATTTGGTGTCTTTGAGTTGATCTTACATGGATTTAATATGATGAGGTCCTCGTGTTGTTTTCCAGAGTCCTTGTTGCTCAAGCCATAAACTACCTCAATACTGTTAAATGTATTGTTTGTATGTCGTTCACCTATTTTCCTAAGCTTATTACGCTATTCTGCAACAGTTTTTCTTGTGTTTCATTGAAGTAGTTAATCAATTGTAGGTTTTATTTCTCACGATTTTCACACTAGGAATGACCCTGTCTAACGTCATTCCAACCTTATCTATTTTAAGTGTTTGTCTTGGTACTATCCATGTGCGGTTGATCTTATTTTTGTTTTGGAGGTTTGTTAAACTATAGCATGCCCAAAGTATACAGTTTGACTATGTAACGTGGGTTGCATGATATGATGATCACATAGTTATTGTTTGACATTAAAATTGAGCAGAGTCGACATGAACTTCTATGATTAAGCTAGTAGCATAACGTTACAACCCGGGTAACATTTCAAACCGCTGTATCCAAAACAGGTTTTTGGCCTAATTTGGTTCAATATTGTGTTGTTAAAGAATCCAGCATTATCTAACTTACATAGATGAATAGTACATCCAGTCCATCTTAAACCAACATGTTAGCAGAGAAGGGTAACAATCCTATGCTAGCCAGTTAGCTAACTTTTTGGATGTTTTCCAGGTAATTGGAACAGATTGTGGGCAGTGTATATCGAAGGAATCGTACGACTTAGTTCGTTGACAAATGCGTGTAATTCTAACTTGTATTTATATATTCAAAATACAATTGTTAGGACATTTAAGATTTCCACCTCTAAATGAGTCCGCTGTTTACAACCAGATTAAACAATTTGGCACTGGCAACGTTCTTGACTTTTCCTGGCCAGTGAAACAAATCAAATGTGGTGTTTTTGTCTTTTCTGTGTGGGATCCAGCAATCAGAAGCAGATCTCTGGAGTAGTGACTTGCTTTTCTTCGCCTCCCCCACCGACCAACCCCCAACCTCTGGCGGTTAACAGCAATGTTTGTTTTTTTTCTAAGGGGAGCTCGCGTTTCCTTTTTAGCCTCCATTTTTTTATTTTAACGTGAGTAACTGCAAGTGACATTGTTCATCGAGAATATCCTAATGGCGGACACGTTTAGACCATAGGTGTATGCCATGTTACACTCTTGACAGCACACTTTCTTTAGTTATTTATAGATTTAGCAAAACGTATAACAGTTGGAAAATCACCTTTTCGAAGGATTTTTTTATGACGGCATGTTACTGGTGGAATTCATCTAACCCACACCTTAACCGCACTAATGGCCGCTCTAATGTGCGTTCGCATTGCTTGGGTCCGCCACATATGCCTGGGACGGCGCACCAAAGCGAGGGAAGGAGACGTGTTTTTCTCGCCTCTAGTTTCGGCTGCCTGCTTGACTAGGCCAATGAATTTGCCACCGGATGTGCGACAACCTCACCGCGACGAACGTTTTCTGTCGGACTAATGTCTGACGTGTCAATAATATTAATTTTCAGCGAGCTCGAAAAACTTTAACAGCATGTCAAATTTCGTTGAAAATGTTCTCATTTGGCAACTGTGATGTATACGTCTGATAAATGTACATTGTTATGTATTGTGGGTATACAGTAAACGTCTAAACATGCTAAATAGTGTAATATAAGCGCATTTTCTGCGTTTGTGTAGTTTTGACCTTAAGTATGAAAGAGATCTGTTGGGTGCACAGTCGGTACCAAATGTTTCCGTTGATCTTCTGGATTCTGAGTGTAGCCATATGCAATTGAGGCAGTCTTATTTTCATTGGTTAGACCTCACATTCTCTGAATATGTTTTACATCTTTTAATAGCCTCTGTACTGCAGCCTGCCAACTTGGCCAACAGAACCCCCTCCCCCAGTTCCAAAAAATACCCCCCCCCCCTGCCCTGACCCCTCTTGTTATCTAGAACAAACGCTGTGCTCTTTACTAGAGACAAAGACAAGTACACAGCCCTCTAAGAAATGCTAGGAGAATTTGGGACACGGGCAGGGCACACAATGGTGAGCTTTCTTACTTAGCCCAACCTGCTTTACCCTGGGAAAAGATTGTCAATGCAGCGGGAGGTTGTTGGGTTTTTTTTGTTGTTCCTTCCTCAACTCTGTAAAAAAAGGAAAAAATAGCAGCCAAACAAACCTGTTGGCTACCTAGTGTCAAGTGTGAGTGATAAATCAAGTGTTTGATTTTAAGTTCTAAATGGTTGTAAGGATTTCCTCCCGTCCCTTAAAGCCGGGCCTCTGACCAATAACAAATCTAAGGAATTTGCAGACAGGCAATGCTAGTCTGGCCCAGTTCTGTTACTCAGGAAATAGTCTTGCTCTATCTCTAGCTCTCTTAATCTCGCTCACCCACATATATGTATGTCTGTCCACTGGTTAAGAACAGTCATTGCATTGATCCAGTTTTGGTTAAATTCCTGAAGCCCAACCGTTAGTGACACGATCCCAATCATTCACGGTGTTGCTCAGCAGGCAACACAGGCCTCAAATGTGTATGTGCATGCGTGCGCACCTCCTGGAGAGGAAATGAAGCAGGATGCTGGCCCATTTCCAAACGAGGAAGACAGGATCTTAGCTGGGCGCAGACAGTTTTGAAGAGGTGGAGTACGATCGTTTTGGAGAGGGATTGCTGTTAGCAATGGAAAGAGGAGAAAGCTGCCCTCTTTTCTGCCTTTGCCCATTTGCATGCTGTTGCCATGCTGTATCATTACACAGAAAAAGCAGGTGTAGCTAGCTATTGACATGTTAATTGGACGGTGGTAGTGCACGCACGTGCTGTGATTATGCAAGCCTCAAAGTCGACGTCAGGAATCCACAATTGTGAGGCACAAGGACTAAATTAATATTACATATTGGCCATGTTGGTCTTATTGGAAATGTATGTGTAATCAACATTCAAATTGAATGCAGATGGTTGGTCTATCTGCCACCATGTTTGTTTTTTAGGTGTATGAAACATGTATACTTTGAAAATTGTTTTCTTGAGACTTAGACATGGCTATTTATTTAATCATTTTCGGACCTACAAATTGTTTGATTTTGTACTAATCATAGTAATCCAGTTTGGAAAAAGGGAAATCATGCAACATTGATATATAATAAAGACGTATCAACATTTTTAGATTCATTGGTTATTATTTAACTTCACTTAATATTGTTTTGGTTTACACTTGTATTTTTAGAAACATGGTTCACGATATCTTGAAAAATGTTTAAGCAGTCTAAAAGGACAACAGTATTAATGATTATTTGTAATGAACAGGAGTGTGTCTGTGTGTGTCTTTCCCTTTGTATGTTTGAGAAATGGTCTTGATCCTGTGTTCCTCTCTTGCTCTCCGGCTTCTTTACCTTCTGCATCTAGAGATGTATGCTTGTGTGTCGTGCTTGTCTTCATGCACAATGAGGTTAAAAAACAAGTGTGTGACGCCTGTCCTTCTGCACGATTCCTATTGGCCCAGGCATGCTTTAGCTGCTCCAATGAGGCACGTCAGTACTCTCAGCACTGCCTCAGTGCTCAGGGAGCTGTGTTGCAGGGTGCTCTGCAGGCTAATTCTTTTATGTGCCGAGCAGCAAGGCTTCTTGGGAGAATAATGTAGGAGGAGGAGGCTGGGAAAAAAAGGCTGGAGGAGAAAGGGACAGACAAGCTACGTAATAAGCTCCTCACTTTACTAAAGCTCCGCCTTCGTTTTTTTTTCTCATACTACCATATTCTCTCCTTGGTTTCATCCTTGGTTTCATCTTTTTGCGGCCAAAATAAAACTTCTCATCCTTTACCTTGTTCTCAACCTATGAAAGATTCAGCCTCTTGCTCTCTTTCCACCTCTAAGTAAACAAGAACATTGACAGAATAATGGCAGATTTGTTAAGCACCTAGGGTCAGGTGAAACCCAGTTCAGAAATGCCCGTGGCATAATTCTCAGCTTGTTTGCTGAAAGGGTGTTGTCAGTGGGAGGAAAAGGGAGAGTAGTTGAGGGAGAGAAAAGCAAATGAAGGGGAGCAAATAAGGAACAGGGAATTGGGGGGTAAAAACATCCACACAGCCATTTTGTCCTACTCAACACCTAACCCTCTCATCTTCATGTTGAGTTGTTTTTTTGGGGGGGGAGTGCACACATTTCTCCAACAAAGCTTTTAACCATATTGTCACAAAGGTAGCTCAAGTCATTTATTTGATATTGTGGTTATACATGCATTATTTACAGTTCATCCACCTTCTGAGCTTGTTTGGGACTTGTAGCATAGGTCTCTTGAAATGAAAATAAAAGTTTCTTATGTATGAAATAAACTCTATCGTATGTATTCTTTTTCTGTTAATATTTCTTAAGCCTAAAATGCTGCATGCGTTACTTGCAATTGACTGGTATAGAAAATCAGGGTTACATAATAAAACAATTGCTTGTCTGGTAGATTTTTCCACTTTCCTTGCAGGTAAAGGAGACCAATGACTTTGGACCCTGGCTGCAGTGAGTGAAGGATGTAGAAATTCAAAATGGCTGCTGTGTGTGTTTAGAGCATAGGGTGTGACCTCCTGATCAAACATTCTCAAGCATACATCTCTAGATTGTATGTGGTGAAGTGGAGCCAGAGCCAGACCTTATGTCTCTCTTTCTCGCGCTTGCACTCGTCAGGCAAAAGGAGGAAATGGAAATCTCATGTAAATTTTGTTTTGTCATGCAGCGAGAGATCACGTGGTGAGAGAGGCAGACAGAGGCTGTCTCTTGTGTGTTGGGCCAAAGTGTGAGCTTACCACTTCTCAAGAAACATGTTGCTTCTCGTGAAAAACCTAGTGTCTACCTATTCAGCTGTTTAAGAATCTCCTACCCTAGTTCAGTGCTCAACCAGGAGCATAATGTTCCAATTGTATGCATAGGTTGTTTTTCCCCCCCCACATTTCATGTAGTCCTGCTTCCTATGCTAGGATATGAATATAGCTAATTGTATGTATTAAGTCAGAAGATGGTTAAGTTTTGCTTTAAGATTAGAGGCTAATTCCCATTGCTAGACATCCCCTGTTGGGAGCATTCTGGGAAAGCCATAGATTATAAATAGACACTGAGACAAAGATGGCTGCTTGTACATTTCAATGGCTTTGCTCTGATGCAACACGACGAGAGAGAGGGAGACTATTGGCTGAAGGTGGTTAAGAAAGAGTATGTATGCAGTTTTCTGTTTTGTTTTAAGTTGCATTCATAAGTCATATTCAGTCAACTGTAAGGGAGCAACTTATGAAACATTTCTGAGTAAGAACTAAGCCACTGTATTAATTACATACTTGTCTGTCTAATGATTGTCTGATTTTTGAGGAAAAGTGAATGCCATTTTCTTCACCAAAGCACCATTACAGCACGGACTTATCTCATCAGCCCTCGATGGAGAAACCAGTTTGCACCAGTTAGCCACCATGGCTGTATTGGTTTGAATAGTTATAGAAGAAAATATTGTGCCTACGGCCTATTTATTTTGCCTATTTATTTCAGTGTAGTCAAGAGATACAGCAAGCCAGATAGGGCTGGTCAATCCTCACCTTGTCCCCACCCACTTGCTCATCAACTTCTAGGTTACTGCGCCACCTCACGCAGACACTGGCTGGTTTGTTTGCTGTGGAACAAATGATTGATTTTTGTGTCACGCTGGCCCTTCTGTCGACCTCTCTCTCTGCGCTCTCTTTTTTCCCCCCTGCCCCCAACCCTCCCGGAACCCACCTCTTTGTCCCCCATTGTGTGGCTCTCATCCCGGTCCGGGTCCTGGTCCATTCAAGCAGCTGGACATTGTTGTGTTAATGTGAAGGCTGCAGTGCACTCCCAGTCGACGGGAGGCCACTCAGCAGGTCAGCTGGTGGATGCGGCTTGTGCTCAAACCACTTCCGGGGCTGGAACTGCTAAATCAAACTGTGTGTTTATATCTCCGCCTTCAGTTTCTTCTGTGTAATTAAAATGGCCTGCAACGCAGCCTGGTCTTGATTGGATTGAGTTGTGTATTTCTTTGTGTTTGCCTTGCTGGAGAAACATCTGTTGCAGACAGTGTAATTGTGTTTTGGGGTCCGTTGGACTAGAGAGGGAGGAAGAGGGAGAGAGAGGGAGAGGGAGAGAGAAAAACAGTGAGAAACAGTGCTCTGGCTGGCCAGACCAGACAGCTGTGAGTCATGTGATTATTTTAGCAAGCATCTCCATGCCAGTAAGGCCATTGATACTATTCGAGTGTGCCATGTATCATGTATATAACAGCATATATATACTATGTATGTATAGTGTGTGTAACAGCCATGAGATAAGGCCACATATGACATATATGTATATCTTTTTAATTGTCTTCTACATACAGTGTGCAACAAGTCCCTTTTAACTTCCTGAGTTCATAGCCAGCCATCCAAGCATAGCTTTTGTCAGCTCTGCATTACTTCAGGGGCTTTCCCAGTGGAAAAACTCAACTGTGCTCAAGGCCTGTGGTGAAAGAGGAGCCTCTTATGTTCTCCCATTTCACCTGTTCTTTCAACTCCCATTTAACTGTGTGGATGAGCTTCAGTGCTAAAGGGTTGGTGTTTGTCTGTTTGTACCCATGTTCACCCCATCTGGGTCTTATTTTTATCAAAGGACACTTTCGTCTACTGAAGTGAGACTAGGTGAGGCGTGGCATCATCAGATTATATTTTTGCATTTTCAAAGGAGACAATTACGGGAGAAGACTTATTATAGATAGACACTGTATAGCATGGTAGGGAATGTGTGTCCTCAAAATGGCCTCTCTTCTAGTAGAGGAAGTGTTTAGGTGTTGAGGCCGTCAGTAATTGGAGCCCCTAATTCATAGCCAGAGGAACGAGCCGAGGTGGAGAGAGGCATGTTTCTCTTCCTATGGAATAAGGTTCCCTAGTGCAATGTCTGGCCCTTTTGAAAGAGGCCCAGCCAGCAACTCCCTTTTTGTGGCTTAGCAAACGGATCGTGGCAGCTATTTTTGGGGAGGGCCCAATCCTCCACAGAGCTGATAAATCGCCAGCCGGTTCTAGTCAGGAGCTGTTTTGTTTTTTTGTAGCCACTACCCACAAGCATATACATTCATTGATTTCTTAATAGCCCTTAAGTAGGTAACTTGTTGCATAATCCGGGCTGTAGTATACCACTGTTCCTTCCGAATGAGAAGTCCCGTAGAATTTGACTATTTTAACCATATCTATAGTCAACGGCAACTTCCATCTAGCCAGGTGCTAGCGGGTACTGACATTCTCTGGTCGCACAATGGCTGGGGTTTACTGACCTTGACTATGTTTCTGGAAGTCCCCCTAGCCCTGCTATGGTTGCCTTGGCACTGGATAGTGAAAGCAGCAGCAGCCAGCTGTAACCATGGGGCAGCTACACAAATGTCATACATCCTGGGACTGGCCACAAGCCCTCCATTAATGTTGTGATTGTTGTTTTCACACGTATAATTACAGTTTTCTGTTATGTATATATGGACTCGGTAAGCTTTGGGTTGTCCATTGGGAAACTTTAAAGTTGCCTTGTGGGGGTGTTTGTGTGCGTGCGCACATGTGTTTGGCCGAGACATGACCTTGGTGTAAGCCATAGAGTCTCCATGCCGAGCGTGTGAAAGCAGCACAGAAGTTGCTTCTTTTCCTTTTTTTTCACTGTTATGAGTGTTGCCTCCTGCACGCCTTGAGCTCTGCGTCTGCTGAGGAGGGGGAGGGAGGGAGAGGGAGAGAGAATCACATGACGGCATGGCCAGATGACTCACCCCTCTAGGCTGTCTGGAAGAAAGGCAGCCCCCTACTGGAGGGGTGTGTGCGAATGTTGTCTCATTAATAACCCCCTGCCCTTATAGCAGCCACTCCTCTATGGACAAGAGACAGCCTTATCATACAGTGTCCATATGAAGTTATTTAAACGGGGTAGATGTTTCTACCACTAGACATTCATTCATTGTCAGGATGACTCTGCAAAACTCGGACACTTAAAGATGGGATTTGCATGATTTCCCATGAGACTTGGTGTAGGTAGGTTTGTTGATCCACTAACACTATGGAACCCATCGGTCTATTTTTAAATGTTGAGAGTTTTGGCTGTATAGACGAAGCATTTAGTTGTATTACATTTTAGTCAGCAAAAACAATTCACTACTATCAAATTGGGGGTTTCCCTGTTGATTCAACCGATGATTAAAGGCCCCATGAAAAGGAAGTAAGAGTGCTATTTGATTTTGCATATTTACGTATTTCCAGTAAAAACATGAAGCTAGGGAGGGACGTGTCTCAGATAATGTAGTACCGCTGAATATGCTGCCAGATTGACAGTAGCTAGCAGCTCAACGTGGGAAGCCATGACGACTGCCTACTCTCTGTTGTGGAGGACTTCTCGCCTACACCTTTGCCGACGTATGCTTGGACAAATCAGACAGGGATGAAAATGAGGAGGAAGAAGACGACCATGATGAAGTTGTTGGAGTGAGGCCATATATGTTCGAGCTGACCGGCAGTGCTGCTGGTGAAGGAGAGACCAGGCTAATCCCTACGATGGAGCTGAAGCATTTTCATTGGACACAAAATTAGTAAACATCCCCAAGTGCAGGACGAGTCAACAAACATTTGAAACTGTTTTACAGGAAGAAAAAAGACAGGGATTTTGATGTAAAAATACTCAATGATATACATACAATATATAACATGTAAGGGTGTCACGATTTCGATTTTAGATCAAAATCACCAAAAGAGGATCGGGGGGGAAAAAAGTAAGCCATCTAGTGGCTCTTCTTTTTGTTTTTGTGTTAAGTAGTTATTTACAGAAGAATTTGTCAGGGCATAAAACCAATGATCTGTTTATCTTTACCAATCAAGACTCGATAGTCTAACAATGGTATAGCGGTCAGTGCTGAATTTTATTTATTTATTTATTCAATGGTTTTTTTCAATCGTTTCTTTAATCGAATTGTGACCTTAAAATCGAAAGTCAAATTGAATCATGAATTTGGAGAATCGTGACACCCCTAATAAAAAGAAAAAGGGACACAGGATTAACACTGGGAAAATATATTTTCCATTTTTGGGGCCTTTAAGGTCTGCATATTACAGATGATTAACATATGGCTGTAACCCACCACTGTAATGTACTGTTGTTGACAACTCATTTAAAGTACTGCCCACTGGGTTGAAATGTCACCCTGACCCAATCACACTGCTTCAGAGTGAAGATAAACGTGGGTGACACATTGAAACACGGTTATTAGAAAGTGTGTGTGTGTGTGTGTGTGTGTGTGTGTGTGTGTGTGTGTGTGTGTGTGTGTGTGTGTGTGTGTGTGTGT
>JAOPJI010000025.1:15990747-16001240 GCA_027122695.1 Merluccius productus
TACGGGCTATAGTGTTTGCCTGCGCATATAGCTTACAGCACTGTCTGTACATGTCATCATCATCATTCATGTCATCTGTAATGCAGTGACCTAGGTATTTTATCTTTTTGCAAACATCAATTGGATTGTTTGACAGCCTGAACACAGGAAATTTGAGGCTTTTGTCCTCTTTAGTTCTACATATTAAAACAGCACTTTTACTAGAATTATACTTTATGTCAAATTCTACTCCATATTCAGAGCATACATCAAGAAGCTGTTGTAGCCCCGCACTACTTGGACTGAAGGTCACAAGGTCATCTGCATACATAAGATGATTGACTAGTACACCCCCAATCATACACCCTGTGTTACAGCCATTTAATTGTCTAGACAGACCATCCATATACAAATTAAATAAAACAGGAGACAGAATGCCACCCTGCCTAACTCCATTGGTCACACTAAAAGGGTCAGATATACTTCCCCCCCATTTAATGCGCATATTCTGGTGTGCATACCAATAGGCAAGTACCCTTACAATGTATCCAGGCACCCCACCTTGCTTTAATTTAATAAATAGCTTCTTGTGGTTCACACGATCAAATGCCCTGGAAGCATCAATAAAACACATTAAAACAGTTGAATTTTTAGAATTGTACAGGTTCACTATCTCCTTTAAGGCATAAATACACATATCTGTGCCATGCTTTGGCTTGAAACCAAACTGATTGTCAAGGGAGGAAATATAAATATTAACTCTGTCAAGGAGGATCCTCTCCATCACCTTTGACAGTATACTGGCCAGCGCAATTGGTCGATAATTGTTCATGCAGCCAACCTTCCCAGTTCTATCCTTAATGACTGGAACAAGTAGAACAGATAGCATGGAATCTGGCAATATGCCATGAATCATAAGACCAGTAAAGTTGAGTGCAAGTAGAATGGAGAGCATCTGAGTAGCATGTTTCAGGTGTTCCGCACTTATGCAGTCCATACCACATGCTTTACTGTTGGGTAATTTCTGTATAGCTTCATGCACCTCGTGTGTCAGAATTGTTATTGATTCATCATGGGTCACAGAATCTACCACATATGGTTCATATTGTAAACAGTTAAAAAGAGAACTAAAATGTTTTCTCCAAAGTTCAGCTATATTATCTTCACCTGAGACTCCTTCAACAGTGCTAGGAAGGGAAGATTTACAGCTGTTGAGGGAACGCACCTCTTTCCAAAAGTCAGTCATATTGTTACTCATCATTTTACGAGCCATAGAGTCAGCCCCCATGGCTTGCTCATTTCTAGAAATAAATCGAACTGCATATTTATATCTGGCATTTGCCAGCTTTTTACATTCAAGCTCTGGGCCCTGCCTAGGTCTCCCAGCCAGGACCCAGAGCTTATACGTTTCTCGGGCTTCAGCATGATATGGGGCCACATGTTCAAGCCATCCAGGTCTTGCCTTATTTACCCTGGCTCTCTTCTTTTTGGAAAGTGGTTTTCCAGCCTCATACAGGGCAGCCACTACAGCATCATACATGGCACATAGGTCATACTTGTGTTCTCCATTTTGGCAGTGAACATCTTTACATAAAATGGCTTCTTTGGGGAGGTGAATATTATTCAAATATAGGTCTGTGTATGTATGATATGTTACCAAGTCATCGTCAGTAAGAGTTGACCAGTCTATTCTTGAGGACACATTACCTCTAACATCCTTAATGTTGGTAATTATAGATGGCAATTCTGCAACATTAATAGTGAAGGCCAAGGGTATGTGGTCTGTTAGCGCTACCCCATATCTAATTTCCATTTTCTCAATGGCAGCATGACCATCAGCTGTACTGAAGCAATGGTCAAGCCATGATGTACTGTGCCACGCTTCACTAATATACGTGTAACTGTCAGCAGGTAACATGATTTTACTTGATAGAGTGAAGTTGTTGTCCTCACAGAAGCGGATCAGATGATGAGCAAACGGGGAGCTGGCATCAGAGATATCAGAGTTCATATCCCCAACAACATATATACTACAACTGCTGTTATCTTGAATAAAAGCATTAATAAAAGCCAGTCTATTGAGATACTCAACCTCATTTTCACTGGACTCATATGGAGTATAAACATTTAAAACAATAAAATGGTTACACTTGTGAGTATACTGTAACCCAACACACCAGTCAACATCAACATTGTTTAAAGTTTCAATGAAATAGCACCGCAGCAGTGTTGGTAGGACACACACACGCACACACACACAAATGATCAAGTCAGTACAGTTCTTGAGGAAATACACATTTACTTACACACACGTACAGCGATTCAGCTCAACTGATCTGGTTAGCTTTTTTTTATTACAACATTTTAGAAATGATAAGTTAACAATACCTGCTTTAAGATATTATATATCTTATGAGCAAATTAAAGCATGAGATACGGTCAATACATGGTTTTAGTTTTGATGCAGAATATAAAACAGGTATAAAAGCAAACATTTCCACAAAATGTAAAACCAAAATACGTGTTCAGACATCAAAACAGGGTGCAAGGCATTTCTGACTGCAAAAACCTAAACCATTAATAACAATTTGACTAGCAATGTGTTCAAGAAAATATACAAAAATGTGGAATAAATGTCCCAAAGCAGTATGTTTTAACTCATATGAAGTACTACTTTGACAGTATGTTTATATAGAAAAAACGAAATCTGTTAATTTCACATTCAAACACATTAAATAGTTTGTGTATACGTTTCCTTCAATAGACAAAAGATTTTCAATACTGTGTATTTATCCAACTTTATAAGTATATTTATCATTGGAGAAATGGAATTTGAAATGTGTACTTACAGACCCAATGAACTAAAAGGATCTTAAAACTAAATAAACAGTATTTGCAAAATCATATTCACTTGGAAAAAGCCTATCATTTTATATAAATCTTGTATCTATATAATGTTCAATATCGTTTTTGCAATAGGGGACACTGTCCCTAATGAAGACCAGAAGGAGGTGAAGGCTTGATTTTGAAGACAAAGATGCGCAGATGGGATGCAATCTGGTTGCAAACACTGACACAGTAACGCAGCAAGTCAAAAAATGAAATTATCTGTTGGAAATGGAGGGGATGGGTTGTTAAAAACCATTCATTTCAGATAGTACAACAGAACTAATCAAACACAAATACAATGAATAAATGAACACTGATTCTGTAAGAATCAGCTTGACTGACCACCAAATGCTGATGACGTCATGACCTATCAAAAGCCAACTGCTGGAACCTTCAAAACCTACCAAGAGTAATAACTCTGCATGCTCACTCTGCATTATGTCATGTTGGTTTAGTGTATCATACACATGATGTTATAGTCACAGTTATATCTAGGGTACAGTAGGAGGAAATGTAATAATCATCATAGTTATGTTTAAGTTAAAGGGGTGGGAAGAGAGATCTGGTATTCTAGTTTTCTCACTTTCTATTTTAGTTTAGAGTTACTTTGTCTTGGTTTAGGGGGACGTACCAAGTGCCGGACAGCCCACTGTGTGGTTGGCCAGGGAAATCCCTCATCTTTTGTTCTTTTTGACAAGATAGCTTACACTCTAATAGCTAAACCAAGTAATGTCTTATATCAAATGTGGGGCAAAGAACTGCACCTCTGTAAGAAGCATCTTTGTATGTAGGGGCTAGACGCCTCGGCTCGTGCGTCTTAGAGTAACAACAGATGTAGGCATAATGAAGTAATTATGTTTCTTTAAAAGAGAAACATGCGTTTGCTATATATGGTCACGCCTAACGTTTGAGGAGTTGTATGATGTCACCCAACAAGGGTATAAAGTAAAAAGTATATAAGGCTCAGCAGAATGTTGGCGCTTCAGAGAGCACTGAGGGACACATGACCACTCCACATTCGGGTTTGAGGCTGATCATTGACATTGCATGCTTTTTTTGGTTTGATATCTTTCTAGTTCTGATTATGTCTTTAACTTAGAGATGTATCCAACCACAGGTTGAGATAATTTCATCCGTTCTGAATTCCTAAGTGCTTAAACACCTTTTTTGGGGACGTTGTTTTGAGGGTATTGTTAATTTGACACATTTTTATTAGTTACTGTGAATCTTAGTTACATGATTGCTTTATACAAGCTTTGATATGAGAAATATCGGTTCTACATTTTATCCATATACTCTGTTTTATCATTCGCTGTATGGATCATCATACATCCAAGGCTGGATTAACCATATTGGAAACTGGGCAGGTGTCAGGGGCACCAAGACTCCTTGGGGCACCAAGCTACTTTTTTTGGAATTATCAAATGGTTTTATGGAAATCTATTTTTCAGACGGCAAAGTGCATGTGCGCTGTCCACTCTCAATAGTTCAGAAATGATAGTTTGTTAGTAGACTTGCTGCGCTTGCAAAGGTTTGAACATTGTACATCTGTGTCAGAAAAAATAATAACCTTGCTGATGTTTTTGATACCCATCATCACTTCTTGTTAACTATTTAGGTTTTGGAAAGCTTTGTGAACTGCAATGCTTCTTTGCCACTTCCGTTGACTGTAATGTTACAGGAAAAATACTGCAGTACCAGGCTTGAGCAGCTGGGGCAGAGTGCTAGACAGTGTAGAATGTGTGGGGTGACTGGAGCTAGAAATGGAGCACAATGGAGGTTATTGTGACTACACCATTATTTGCCGATACACAATTGATTGATGGGATATGACCTCCTTTTTAGAGCAGTCCCACTAGCACGGTGTGGCTGGCAGCTTGTCTAGCTGTAATTTGAATAAAGCAAGCAAATATTTTACGTCCAAGATACATATATCTCACATTAAAAGTTATGAATTGGACAGCAGCGCTCCCATCCCCATTGACTCTCATTCACTCCTACACTGGTTTTACCAGTCAATGACATGTGTACACGAAGATTTGCAGTCTTCCCAGATCTTAGCAACGCGTTGCCCTTCTCTGTGGGGGTTCTTGACCTGGATATATTGCCTTTTCAACAGTTTCAATGGAGTAGACACGGTTTCCATATTTGGTTCATGTACATTTGTGGTTGGAAACGCTATTAAGGTTTCTCCTTATAGGCTTAGAATGAAAATATAATATAGGACTAGAATGAAAATATAATACATGTTTTTTTGGACGATAGATAATAAATAAGCAAGATACACACACAAAATTATCTGGGATGTTGAATAATATTGCTGGCGGGCTGCTAGTTGCCGACCCCTGCCCTCAGACTTTCAGGGCAGGTGGTGGAGCAGGTTGGGCCAAAGGTACTCGTCTACAAGAAAGCCCAGGAGCGTCTGTTCCTGCTGAGAAAGCTCTGTGATTTTAATGTACAGAAAAATATTTTAAAGACCCCCTCTTGTGAAAATCTTTTTTATATTGTTAACTTGTCTAGGTAGTATTCATGTTCAAATATTAGTTTAAGAGCGAAATAAGCTGTCAACACCATAGTAGAGCACATCAGCTTTGAAACCAACGAAAGGGCACAGAAAAACTGATTCAGAAAGCCTAGATCATACACGTAGGAAGTTAGTGAAACAATCCGGTCAATGGGCAATATTAGCTTATCATTAGCATCAAGACGGCAGACACGAGTGGTAATGGCTAGCGTTAAATTACAATATTGTTTTGCCAATTTAACCGTTAATTTTTTTCCAAAGCATATCCCATATTGTTCTTGAATCGACTAAGGCTCAACCATCCATCGTTGCCATTATACCCCATATATTTCCATGGTTCTCCCACATGCTTACCAGGGGAGAAGGTGAGGACAGGCATGAAAAGTAGTTAGTAACGAGGGTGAAGGCATAGAGATGCTGCTATGCCATTTTCTGTAGTTCATAGAAACAAAAACAAATTGTTATTCATAATATTTTTTAAGGGGGTTAAATTTAACTAGAGGAGGGTTCTTTAACAATTGTTTACTCATTCGTCCTGTTCTCACCTTAATATCACTTCCTGGTACAATTTTCTCTGTAAAAAAAAAATCTAAACTTGCCCAAATTAATAATCAAGCGGAAATGGAGTCCTGGTTATGGTCCTGGTTGGACATGTTATTCCATTGCTCCTGCTAATCTGTAAATACTGTTATATTATACACCAAATGTTGTGGCAATATTGTTTTTATTTTCAGATTAAATGTATTGTGAGCCCTTGTCGACTACTTAAGAACAGTTCTGGCCATACAGCGCATGTCAAATGAAACTAAGAAGTGCAATAGCATGCGAAAAAGATAGCGGCCTATCTGTTACAGGGAAAGCTCCGGTCTCGCCTACTGAGGCTATCTTGGAAATGGCGTCTCTAACTTTGGACGCTGAAGCTAATACTCTTGGAGCCATTGGCCTACTGACCCATTTTTGTTTTTATTTACTATATTTCCGTTTTTTTAATTCATAACACTCATTTAATTAACAGTATGCAGGAACTTCCGGTACAGCCAACCTGAGACTTTGCGGCTCAGGCGTTTGCCAAGAGGGTAAGATTTATTAGACAGTATAAATATGAATACACTATAGAAGATTTAACCAGTATAGACAGTGGTATAAATAATGAATATATATGAATAATATTGTTAGTCAATGCAACATTCATTTTCAGTTACATTAGTAGATGTATTGTGT
Source organism: Merluccius productus (assembly GCA_027122695.1). Taxonomy (NCBI): domain Eukaryota; kingdom Metazoa; phylum Chordata; class Actinopteri; order Gadiformes; family Merlucciidae; genus Merluccius; species Merluccius productus. The sequence goes on from JAOPJI010000025.1 coordinate 15,997,361, forward strand.
CAACTGTGTCAATTGAGCAGTACTGACTGTCTGTACTGATTGTGTTTACAGCTGCTGGAAGCGAGGCAGAGTGTACTAGCTGCACATGACGTGGACTTCTGGAGGGGCAACACAATTGATATGTCCAATGAGGACGGCACCTTTCAGGGCGTGTCCGGGTGGATCGTTGGCCTGTGTGCCAAACTTCAGGCACAACTGGAAGAAAATCCAAAGTACACGGCTATGCGTCACAGATGTCTGAAAACTGAATGCCACCAAATGCATATGACTCCGAGGCAGTAAAAAGACATTTCATCATCTGATGCCCCAGATCCAGCTGTTCTACTGCTGTTTTATTTATTTTTGTACTGCTGTATACTAATGTATAATTGTTACTATTCCATATTGCCATATTCTTTTGACCAATAGCGACAGATCTACCAACCAATCACGAGTGATCTTTCTTTTTAAAAAGTGGTGGTTTCAGCCAATCACGAGTGATCTTTCTTTTTTTTTTTAAAGTGGTGGTTTCAGCCAATGCTGGAGTGCGGGAGGGTCTAGCCCGGTGGGTTCACTGCTATTCGGATGATAATTAGTAATTCACACTTGCGCCACCTAGCTTCTATTAGGCCTCCATCTCTTTATTCTTAAAGAAAAATAAGGACCTCCTGGAACCCGGATTGTATCGTCCTGTGTCCCTTTTAAATTCAGATTACAAAATCCTAGCCAAACTATTAGCAAGCCGTCTAGAGCAGTGTTACTCATTGCGCGGCTTGCGAGACTCATGAGGCTCGCCAAGCTTTAATTGGCGGCTCGCATGGCAGCTAATAATTATGTGATAATGCAGGCAATACACATAATTCATAAAAATACAACACAGTTTATTCAATTTATATAACTAAAGGGGTGGAAACTGTCACCAATCTGGCAACACTGCACACTTAGTAGTAGTAGTAATAGTGTAGTAGCGTTAGTTTGGCTAATTAATTGAAGCATCCAATGCTAGCTAGTGTGATGTGCACGGACAAAAAACTGAACGATTTCTAATCAAACCAAGTCGCAAACCAGATGGACAGAAACAAAGTGATGTGACACATGAGGGAAATGGAACCAACCCTTTGTGTTGAATATGCAAACAAACCCACTCCGGTTTCAAGTGAAGTAACTTGGAGCACCATTTCCAAACCTGGCCTTCCAAAATTCAATGAAATTTATCCACCTGGGAGTGAACTTCATCCACAGAACAATTTCTACAGCAGAGCATTTAACGGAGGCGTCTTTTGAAATCGCATGGATATCTTGGCTAGGGCGAAAAAAAAACCTTCTCAGCGTCAGAAATATTAAAAGACTTTTTGGCTACAGCAGAAATATTATTCATGGACTTTGACAACAAGGACGCAATTGTAAAGCAAATCAAGGGATTACAATTGTCTGATTCAACCATTATGAGGTGGATAGAAGACATCGGCAAAGACGCAAGTGACCAGTTACTGGCTGACCACACAGCAGCGCCATGTTTTAGCATTGCAGTGGACGAAAGCACCAATGTGACAGATGTTGCTCAGTTGGGTGTTTGGGCGAGGTTCCCGAAAGAAAACTCTTTGTGAAGAAATGTTGTGTTTACTTCCACTCCTTTATCAAGGACAAGGACATTATGAATGCACTTCTGGCATTTTTTAAAGAAAAAAAACTCTGTTGGTCAAGTCTTGCAAGTGTATGCACGGATTGCGCCTCAAGCATGCGAGGCAAAGAGAAGGGGATTGTTGGTCTCATACATCAGGAGTCACTGGTATCAAAACTCAGAAATAATGAATGAATGAACTCAGGAATAATGAAATAATGAATAATGACAGTTAATTGAAGACTATGATATGGAGTACGGTGATTTACTGATGCAAAGCGAGGTGAGATGGTCATGCGGGAATGTGCTTGAACGGTTCTTGAGCTCTCCCTGAGATTCGCACTTTCCTGGACAGCAAGCGGAAACACGAGCCAGAGTTGGAAGACACACGCTGGATCATACAGCTGGCCCTTTTGACTGACATCAGTCACCTGAATGCTCTGAACTTGCAGCTTCAAGGGAGAGATAAGTTTCCAAGCAACATTCTGAATGCAATCAGAGCATTCCACAACAAAATAACTGCCCTGTATATACCTGACAGAGAATTCAATCACTTCCCAAAACTCAGAGCTGTCACCACAAATGACCCATCTCTACAGGAGCACTTCAGCCACAGAAGATTTGTTGATGTTTATGGGAGAGCTGAAGGGAGAATTTGAATCCAGATTCAGTGATGTAAATGAGCACAAGGACTATTCAACTTTATTGAAAACCCCTTCCATGTGGATGTATCCTCTCTAACTCCAACTATCACAACTCTGCCCATCTAACCGTGCTGCTCTGGAAAGTGAAATAGAGTTGCAGCCAAACAACATTCTCAAAGTCAAACTCAGCAGGTGTTGGCCACTTCTGGAATTTGGTGTCTGAAGCAGATTTTCCCACTTTGAAACCACTTGTACAAAAGTGATGTCCTTCTTTGTGAGCACATACACATGTGAGTCAACATTCTCCATCATGAACACTATCAAGAGGAAACAGAGAAACCGGGTCACCAATGCACATCTTGAAAGCCTCACAAGGATTGAAACAAACTACAAATACTGCATAACATTAAGAAAGTCAAGGACATGCATGCCTGCTTCCGCTCATCCCAGTATTAAGATAAGCCTTTTTAATTAGGATTGTATTGGCTGCATTACATATTGTATGTTGTAGTATGACACTTTTGGTGTGGTAGAAGTGGCTCTCCTATTGACTTTGTCCTGCCAGTGTAGCTCTCATGGAAAAAAAATAGTGAAGATCACTGGTCTAGAGACACTCAAGTAATACATTGAGATCAAACTGGATTGATGAGAAGTAGACACTCGTTTTTCAACATACGGTGACTTTTTAACATAATGTACTGTACTCCGCATCATCGGAGAAGCCTGGGTGGTGGTGTCCCTCGACGCGGAAATGGCATTTGACCGCATCGAGTTGGGCCATCTCACAAACACTTCAAAGATTTAGGTTTGGCCCCAGATTTGTTTCTTGGATTAACATTCTCTACTTGGCAAATAACATTTCTTCTACATATTTCCCGTTACACCGTGGCCCTAGACAGGGTTGTCCATTGTCGCCCCTGTTGTTTGCCCTAGCAATTGAACCGCTAGCTACTAAACTTCAGTCCAATAAGGAGTTTCAGGGTGTCCTTTGTGGAGGCATAGTATAGAAAGTCTCTTTGTATGCAGATTACCTTTTATTTATTTCCAATCCAAATGTCTCTTTACCTGTGACCTTATCATTTCTGAAAGCCTTTAGTAGAATATCAGGATATAAGCTGAATTTGGGTAATTTTCCAGTCAACCAGGCCGCCCATGAAAGCTCATTCGCTGACTGCCAGCTCAGGATTGTCCGAGATAAGTTCACATATCTGGGAGTTAAAGTAACACCAACATTTTCGGATTTGTTTAAAAAGAACATTGTTGCTTTGGCTGATAGTCTTAAACAATCATTATGTACTGGAAATCTCTGCCCTTTCACTTATTGGTTTGGTTAATGTCATCAAAATGAATGTGGTTCCAAAATTTTAATGTACCTGTTTTTATCCCCAAATTGTTTAGTTTTTTAAAATTCTATTCTATTGATCAAATGCTTTCATCTTTTGTTGACCTGCAGACAGTGGCGGTTCTAGAGGGGGGGCCAGTAACTTTGAGTCCGGCCCCCCCTGCGGCCCCCCCAAACGAGGAGTTGGCATCAATAATACGAATATTACGATCGCCAATTCCTACTACTTTTGTGATATTCATTAAAGACAATCAACAGATGAATTACCTTCTCTATATTTTATTAGAGAAAAAG
>JAOPJI010000025.1:16038209-16051663 GCA_027122695.1 Merluccius productus
GAGAGAGAGAGAGAGAGAGAGAGAGAGAGAGAGAGAGAGAGAGAGAGAGAGAGAGAGAGAGAGAGAGACAATAGAGACAATTAAGCCTAACTGTGCCTTGCTGTAAATCTGTTCAACTTTAGAAAGCCATATCTGCGTGTGATGATTTTTGGATGTCATGTTGTTTTTTTTGTGCTTGTCTTGCCGTAATGTCAAAGAGTTCCTTATTTAAGCATGCCATGAGATTTGTTAATTAAGTTTAATATGAATACTTTGAGACCAGCATGAACAGTCAACAAACCACTCCTACGTGTACCAGCCAATAATTTTAAAACAGGCGTCTTCTTTTCACCACACCGGGTTAACCCTGGCTAACCCTGATCATTAGCTCATAATACTGATGAAGACTTGAGGGAGATGCTGAAGCACGCCTCGATTGGTATTTTATATGATGATGACAAGATTCTTTCATTTCTCTTGTCCTAGTCATTTTAGCAGGGGCGTTTATCCACAGGACAATGGGAATCGAACCAGGACATTGTATGCTAATATGTGTTATATTAATGTTAAATGTAAGAGGAATTAATAGGTCAATACAACAGAGCCCTTACAAGGTATTTCAATGATACTAATTATTTGATACAATTCATGTATACAGAACACCTTGGCATAATGATCATCAGCCATTCAGCTTCTTGAGAGCAATGTAGTGAGATGCTGTATAATGTATTCTGGGTCTGGAATCTGCAATCCAGGACACATATGTTTAATATGCAACATAATGCAAATCTATTGGTGAAAACCCATTACGAAAAGCCCTTGCAAGAGCTGAATGGCTCAGCAGCAGCACAACTCGTCTTGAATTGAATGCTGTGTCGGGCCCTAACAAGTTTGACCCAGCGTTGAGCAGCCTACTGCGCTGTTACAACCTGTGGTGTCCGGGGGGGGGGGGGGGGGGTCAGTGGAAGTGACACAGAGAACATTACCAGATCAGGCCTGCTCCCAGTGCAACATAACCCCTCTGAACGGTTCATTTCCACAGGGCTAAAACAATGTTGTCATCCCTGTTACTGCTTAGAGCTGCGTGAAGCCATACATGGGAGCTAGAGCAGAAATTCAAAGGGTGACTTTCGGCTGGTGATCAGATAATTCAGGATCAGGCAAAGCAACCAATTTGGACAAATTCGAAATAACAAAAAGATTGATGAATTAATGTCTCAAATGGGGGATCAGGTAAATAAATTACAATTAATAGAGCATAAATGCTACAAAGTAAGCCGACAAAAAATGTCAGACTGAAAACAGTCAGGCGCCAGGACAAATATACAAGGCTGGCCGAGCTTCCAACACCATACCACAGCCATTGTTTTCATCTTGCCCAGTGTCTTTCAACCACACAGAAAAACATTCAGATGCAAGGAAAGGATAGAGTTCAGTTCAGCTCTTAACTGTTCATCTCAGTTCCCTCACAAGATGCAGCAAATTACAGTTGGGGTTTTTAGTTTTTTTTTGCAAAAACATCACACAGGGCACAGGCGAAAGTGTTCATGGTTACATCTTACATTACAGTGTCCCTTTACAGTGTAATTAAACAAGTAAGTACTGTATAATAAGCATTGTAAAGCACTGTAACAGTGTGTAATAAATATGTAATAACGTCACAGGGACAGCATGTAACTATACAGTGCAGTTAGGATCAGGGATAAAGGTTAGAGAAAGAATAGGCGAAAAAGCTAGTTCCTGTGTACACACTGTCATTACAGGCTGTCCCATAACATTATTATATATTAACTACATGTCGTTACAGGTAGTTACACTGCTTATCACTGTGTAATTACACTGTAAGAAGGACACAATCATCACTTATGTCCTACACCCCAACACAACGCCCTAAAAGCTACTCTTGTTCCGCTTTCGGGTCTCTGTTCCCTGGTCATCTGTAAAGAATGCACATTTATACCATGGCCCGGGTGAATACTCGATTCTGATTGGCTGGAGGGGTGTTGATTAACTATCGATAACTGCACGGCTATGACGTGATCGTAACCTAAGCAGTCTTATCACCGGTCTAAATGAATGCGCTAAACGAAACGTTAATAACTGTCAACTTGGACCGGAGTCAGATGGGACTACGTTTAGAAAGCTTCCCCGTTGCCATGTCGTTACTAAGATCTTCTCTATTTACCTGAGTGATAAGGTAACGTCTGCTTTCCATATGAATCTCGTGTTCACTGACTGCGTTCCACTTCCAGGCATTAGTCAGACGTTCCAGTCATTAGTCAGCTACAAGTTGTAATTTTGAGAAATTATTACCCCAAAATATGAATCAACACCCTTATATTTTTAATGATTCACAAGTGGCCATGGTATAAGCGGGTTAATCCACTCCGAGGTAGATTATCCCATTATGTACTTTGCGGAGGCAAACCCGTCTTAGCCCCCGCATTGCGTATTATTTTTTGATACATGCACACCTCGGAGTGGATTATCCCTTACATAAATCATTCCATTACGTGGTTTTAACATGCAAATATATTAATCTCAGCAACTAGTGTGTCAATTAAAATAAAGGTAGAGTTGGGTCAAATAGGGGAGGTGTTTGAGTGACTGCTGAATGCTAACCAAAGCACATTGAAAGGCACCCCCCCCCCCCCCATTTCTCTATTAAAGGGGTAACAGGGTACAAATTATCCAAGTTAATGAAGGTGAGCGGCTTTGACTGCCTTGTGTAATTGAGATATCCTTGAGGTACAGTCCAGTTTTAGGGTTTAATTAAGTGCATCAAAGCGTCATATGGAGACTTTGTCTGGCCATGATAGGAAATGCAAATCAGGTCATAGTTTATGGTCGCGGTCTCACACACGCAGGCTTACACACAAAAGGAAAGGTCACCCAGGAGCAGAGGTGGGTGGATGACAAAACGCAATCCAGCTTTTCTTTCGTATTACAGCCAGCCACTTATTACCAGCCAGGTTCACCAGAGGTTTGAAGGATTCATTATGTTGGGTCAGAGTTAACATACTATATATACTTAGTGAATTGAGTTTCGAAGAAACTGGATAAGTATTGAGATATTGAAAAGAAATGCTTCATATCACTACCACCTTAATCACCAGACTAGATTTCAGATACAGATAATATTTATTATTGTACAAAAGTAGAAAAGCACAGCAAGTCCACATGCATGCACGCACACACACACAGACACACACACTTGGCTATATCCATGCTGTATCTGCTCTGATATCAGATATTCATGGGTCCCCACCGGTGGCTTAGAGGTAACAACACTTCCTCAGGCTAGCCCCTGAGCTTCTTTCCCACCCCCAAGACCCCTTGCCCCTGCAAAAGAAATGCATTACCCAGCTAACCCTATCAGTAAATCGATTGTTTTCCTTCTGCCGTGAATGCTCTAATCACAACATGTCTCCTTAGCTGTCAGCAGTGAGGTCATTAATACTGTGAGCTGAGGTCATTAATGGACTTCTATTAGAAGAAATGGAGCTCGTCTGAAAAGGTGAATCTTAGGTAGCCAGATCTTCACCTCGCCAGCACACTGGGCAAATGTAAATGCAAAATAAGCATAATAAATGCATAATAAACTCTGTGCAGCAGTAGGTCTCCGTTCACGTTTATTCTAAACAGGACGACAGCCAACTAAAAGTTGTCTCCTCTCTTTCCCAATCAAACTCTTTGGATTTCCTCTGAGAAATAGTCGCGCTAAAGTAAACATACAGCGCTGTTTAGCCACATTGGAGTGTTAAACGCGTCGTGTTTGCGCGCACAACATTTTGTATGTGCATGGGGACCATGCTTAGTCACGCTTTACAAGAGCACTTTGATCTCCGCCGCGACTGGCTGAGGGGGCAAGACGGGCTGCTGTAGAGGATGAAATTAATTATTCAGTCCCCGTCTGTCCCTCTACTACATGACCATAACGATATACGGCCTCCAGGCCCACGGGTACCCATGACAAGAGACATCATTACACTAAAAAGCTGGCAATTTCACTAATACTGTAGTAAGTCACTCGTCTCTTGGAAAAGAGCAGAAGGCATTTCTCAGGTGACAACAGAATTAATGTATTAATTATCACCTGATAACAGAATTATGTGAATTAATTCTGTTATCAGGTGATAACAGAATTAATTTTGTTGGAGAGGTCATCAAAGCTTTAATATGGATTTATTGATCTCCAGAAGCATTCCCATTCTGTATAAAAAATATAAGTCTGAGCAGATTGACTGTTGGTGGTGAAATCTATATCAAACTTTGACGTCAGGGGAAAAAGACCGCAGGTTACAAAATAATTAGTGTGAAGAGAAATAAGTTGATATAGTTGGGAAGTGAATAGTTTTTGGTTAAAAAAAAGGAATAAATCGGATCCAATTTTCAAACAGAAGAAGCAGAAAATTGCTGCATTATGAATGAGTCCAGTGTTTCATCTCATCTTCATTCATCTCTCAGAAGAATTGTCTAAAAGTCTGTTTCTATCTAATACTCAAGGAGTGTAACATAACAACAGCATGACCTTCGGGAATAAAGAAAACAAAGATTAAGAAAGCAAAATACTAAAACATCCCTCCGCCAAAGTAAATTCCTCAGCTGCAAAAACTGGCTTGTCAGAACAAGACACCAATTCAGCAGAAAAATGCTTAAAACAAAACAGGATTCCTGTTTCCTCCGTCCAGAGGACCATTCTATCCCAGTACCTGGGGTTGTTGTTTGGCCTCTGGGGGCCTCGGGACCGCCTAAAACCAAACCCTTAAGGTGCACATGAGACGTGATGGGACACGGTTCGCCTCGCTCGGTTGGACGTAGTAGTAGTGGGGGTATTTCTATATTTATCGTATTTGTAGTAGTAGTATTTTTATAATTATAGTATTCGTAGTAGTAGTGGTTAAATACATGTTCTTAGTCGTAGTGGCTTGTAAACGGTAATCCCATAATCTCATGGATTTTTCTTTCCTCAGCAAATCTATTGGCGCTATGATAACTGGGATTTTAGCAGATCAACTTTTTCTAATGGTCTAGTGTTGAAAAGTAATAAATCGTAATATTGAATCGCAATACTTAAAAATCACAATACATATCGAATCGGCACCCAAGTATCCTGAGAGTATCAAATCGGGAGATAAGCATATTTTCCCGTCCCAGGGTGGCCAAATCACATTTTCTCAATGTATGTATGTGGTGTAGTGGATGGGGTATTCAGCTCAGAGCCCAAAAGGTTCTGGGCTCCAGTCCCAATGTCTGCAGACAACGGTCGAGTGACGTTCCTAACCCCGACCTGCTACTTCGTGACCTGAATCTGAACTCACAGGTGAGTTTGCCTGGGTCCAGACCTTTGAATCCGCTACCTCCACCGAGTTGCGAGTGCCAGTGTGAAGGAGAAGTAATAACAACAACGCCGTCCGCTACAGACAAGATAGACGCTGCTATCGAGGCTGTTCTATATCGAAGTATTGTATGTTGAGGCATGTCTTCTCAATATCGCCCGACATCGTGGTTTATTTCTCTTAAAACCTCAGCAAAACCAGTATGTTGGCATGGCTACGCATCAGCTTACCAACTCAAAATGACGTTAGATTCAGGCCGATACGTTGGTCTTCAGTGATTAATTAGGGAACATCGAATCCTCCTCCTCCATGACAGAAAAAAAACTGTAGCTAAATGACATGACATCAATTATGTTTGACAAATAAAAGGAATGGACTTTGGTTAGCTTTGTAGTTGGCTTATTGCACTGTGAGGGACGGACCGCACTGGATTTACACATTCATAAGCTGCACCACGGGAGGTCACTTAGCCCACTCAGACACTCAGGGTCTGGCACGTGGGCTCACACCAGCTAAGTCCAAGTTCGACTCAGTTCTTCCATGTCGTTTGTCTTTCCCGCCGTGAAATCACAGTGTAGTAATTGACTCACAAAACGGTAGCAGATGCTTTGAAGCAAAAGTATCTGCTGCACACACACACACACACACACACTGCAAGGTAATTTGTGATACAGAATGGTGTGAGATTCTAAGATGACCCGACAGACGAGAAAGAAAAGAAGAATGAAAACACTAAGCGACTGATTGAAAGGGGCAGGAAAAGCCCAGTGTTTGCTCGCGCAATTTCTCCAAGTTATTTTTTTGGGTTGCCGGGGGACCTCTCGGCGGTGGCCATGGAGGATGAATGGGAAATACACTGCATGATTTAACACACCTCCATCAACCTGTTCAGTCAGAGACACTTGTGTTAAAGAAATCATTTAACATTCATTGGAAAAAAAACAGACTTTGATATGGTGGAGAGGACTGCCGTTTGGAGTGGTTTTATTAATGCAACTTTGAATTCCCAGATGAGGTAGGCTATACAAATGATAATGAATGAAACACCTAACAGATGGGACATTGCGTCACACTTTCGGAGGATGCAGAAATAATGAATACATAGCATGAGATTGGCATGCTGGTGGGAATTTGCAGCTGTCCTGTTTATAAATAACATCCCGTCTGTTTCAGCTCGAATTACAACACTGTGAGATCTCAAAAGATCTAAGTTTTTCGGTGACAGGTTTTCGGAAGGAGGAGGGACGTGTTATCCCCATGGTAACGACCTATGGCAACTTTGTGATACTTTTCAAAGCTAGTACCGTTGTTGTGTGTGTGAATGGTATAATGAGCAAATGGTGTGCATGAAATCCGCCACACACCATGGCGACCGTCAACATCGACCGCTGCCCAGACAGAGCTCCACACACCTCGCCGCCGGTGGCACTTCGTCGTGACGGCGAATGACGTCAAGAAAAGAACGAGTACAGCGGGAGCAGAGTACAGCGGGAGCAGAGTACAGCGTTCACAAACTGGTTGGCGGAGACCGGCAAAAACATAGGATTTTACATTATTTTAAGGCAAATTACCACGTTTAAAACTATAAATACATTAACTGCAGTGTCATACTTTATAGACGACTTGTTTACCATACCTAAATGTATTTTAGTAGTTACAAACTAGTGGTAAAGAAGCATTTAGAAAGCATTACTAAATAGTTATAAAATGCTTAATTTGCTTTGTATTCATAAAACAGATTCTGGCAAAAAAAATTGTAACTAATCTGGGAACCCATCTATCTGTCTGACGACGACGTTAGCGATGTTAGCATGGCCTGGTTACGGTGTAGCCATCGGATATCCGGTTCTTCCTCTTCCGTGCGTCGGTCATTACAGTCCGATTAGCAACTTGAGACGCGAGAATGGAGTTGGAGTTGAGAGACGAAGTTTACGACTTATTATTTCCAGACTTTCCTGTCTTTTGCTGTCTTGCGAAGGCATTGGCGCTGCACAACGTTTTTGTCTTGTCTTGTATTCTCATGTCTCAAGTTGCTAATCGGACTGTAATGGCTGACGCATGGAAGAGGAATTCGTTATCCAGATATCCGCTGGCTACACCGTAGCCTGCCAGATGCTAGATCATCGTCAGACAGATAGCAGATGGGTTCCCAGATTAGTTCCAAATATTTTTAGCCAGAATCTGTTTTATGAAACTACAGAGTAATTGGTGTTTTTTGTACCTGTTCAATAAACATTGTATTTTCTGTACCACCTTGTGTGGTGTCTGTTTCCTCTTGATGTGGAATGGTAGCTTCTTCACCCTTTATGGATAACTTATAATGTTATCCATAAGTGCAACAAGTAATAAGGCATAGATAGTTCTCACTATCTATGATTAGATCATGCAAAGTTCTTAACTAATGATTAGCAAATGCTTTACAAATAGCTTTAGTAAGCATTAGTTGCATCATTAGTAAGTGTTTACAAGTCATCTATAAAGTATGACAATGCAGTTATCAAACACCTTAGAATGGCCCTATTAATACAAAATAAATAATTTATAACAGTATATATATAAATGCTTAACATAGTGTTTATCAGTAGGTTAGTAATGGTTTAATAATGTATTATTCATGTTTTACTAATGATGAATTAACTATTTTTAATGAACCTACACCTTGTAAGTGTTTATCAATGCGTAACATAGTTAGGTTAATAATGATTTAATAATGTATTGTTCATGTTTTACTATTGATGAATTCACTATTAACTTTATTATATTTATATTATTATATTTTAATTAAAATAATTTGAATTGTTAAATAAAAAAACAACACAGGTAATCATTCCATCTAAAGTCAAAACTGGGGGCCTTTTGGCGATTCAATAACAATTGTACACTATTTAAAATAAGTTGATATGTAAAATATCTAATTATGAGAATCCTGTTTTTTTTCTCTTATTAGTTTGATCATGAGTCTTTTATTTCAGTAAACGGATTTGTATTACTGTATAAGACTTCAAGGTAGAATACTTGGTGTAAGGAGTTAAGAACTATTTTGAGGTATTATTGCACATCCCAAATGGCTTGTCTGAAAGCAAATGTGCAGGCCTTTTAGAATGTAAACAAGCCCATCATTCGAGATTATGCCAACATGAGGATAGGCAGTAAAGTCCAGTCATGTAGACGTTTTGTAAACACCCTGCTAGATTGTAGGGTCAGAAGAGCCTGGCTCATGGTATAAAGAAAGTCAACTTAGAAAAGGTAATGAATGAACAGCATAGGTCTTGTAATTACAACACCAACTTTAGCATTATTTTGATTGTAGATGGTTTCAATAAAACCTGTATCCTATCATTTGTATCACACTTTTTAACTTTGTTCTTCATAGCATATGCACCACAAACTTCATCAGCACTTGAAGATAGCTAGGTCAATTAAGCTACTTGGCACTGCTCTTAAGAATCCAATTGTTAAATTTCAAGAATATATGGATTATTTTTGTTTTTACTAATAGTCATCAAACTTATGAAATATATGTAGAATAAATCATACAACATCAAGTGGTACAATACCCTAACATACAATACTTTCATTAAAAATGACGGTAGACCCTTATTGATTTGTTATAATCAATAATGTCATACTACTAATGGTGCTATACAGATCATAATCAAAATCTTGAATAACCCATACCCACTCCCACATAGATACTAGTAGGACTAACCGTGTAGTTAAACGGTAGTGACTGTCAGTAGGTTGCTGGGACAGACTATGCTTTCCCTGCTGTCCAATCGGGTTCCATGAGACAACAGCTCCTCTACAGTTGTCCAATCATCCAACAGTTTCCTGTTCCGAAGATGATTCAACTTCCTCTGGCTTAGTTCAAGGACAGTGTTGCATCGCCCCTCCACAAAATACTGGTCTTCATCACATATTTGGTTCTCTGTATTCCCATCCTCCACCATTGTCCCCCCCCTATTGTTCACTCCATCTCTCATTGCTGCTCCCCTTGCCCGCTGTTGCTGCTGTCTTTGCTCACGGGCAATAAGCAAATGTTCCCTTCTCTCTGTGCGGCTCCAATACCGGCCCTGGAGCATTTCTGTATTGGTTTCCTCATCTGTGCTCATACCACCACGCTCATCTGCGAGCCGTGAAGCCCTGTTCCTTAGTAACTGGTTTCTTGATATTCGAGTGTTTTGGTTTGTGTTGGGAATGTGGGTTGAGTTTGCATGGGTATTGGGTATAGAGATTGTATTTGGCTTTTCATTGTCAGCCCATTGAGGCATTGCTCCAGGCCCAGGGTTAGTGTGCAATTCAAGGGTGCTGTAGAGACCTCCACCACACCCACTACCCTGAGACAGACGGCTAGCTGGCTTAGGCCAAGTTTCATTGATGTCCACTGGCTGGGGAGGCAGACTAAGGGTGTGAAAACAGTGTGGGATGCTCTTGCTGTCTCTAACAGATTCCCAGTTTCTCTCTTCATCCTTGATCCTGACTGCTTGCAGATGCAGATCTGTGACTTTTTCTATGTCATTCTGCAGGTTTGTTTCTCGTTTGCTTGTTCTCCTGATCCCTCTCTCTTCATCAGTGACTACTAGATCAGTTTTAATGATTCTTTCACGCAATTGCGGCCAATCATGGTGGGCTAACTGGTTGTTATAGCAGGGGACATGGGCAACGGTTCCCTGTTGATGGCTCAGAGTTGTAGGATTGGGATGGTGATGGGGAGATAAAGCTAGACTAGCATGGTTTAACATCAATATTTCCCTTTGCTCTTGGCCCCTGGGTTTCACTACATCCCCACAATTGTGAGGTGTTGCTGCAGAGTAGGAGGGTGAAGCTGGGTGGCTTGCCCGGCGGCGGTACTCGTGGGGTGGGGGGCGATAGTGCAGGGTCCGACTTCTCCTCAAAATTCCAACTGAGTTTGAGGCCTGATGCTGTTTTCTGAGCACCATAGGCCTGTGGTGGCTAGATGGGGTACTACATGTGGAGAGAATTGGCATCCCTATTGAAGTGTGGCCGTGTGATGGGTTGAAGAGGGCCCCACTGCTGGAACTATGACGGTTCAAACAAGGCTGATCTTCTTTGCAAAATTGGACTGATGATACCCTAGGAACACAAAACAAGTTAGGATATCCTTTATGTACTAGTTAAACTAAGCTATATCACTGTCTTGCATTAATTCAGGCTCTTTTATGTTGTAATTGTTACCTGAAGAGACCACAGGGTGAAAGGCCGATGTCTGGATCACTGCTGTGCACTAATCCCGGCTGGGGGTTTGGGAGCAGTGGCTGCACGGTCAATGCCTCAGGAATTGCCTCCAGCAGTTCTCGGTGACTCTTGGGACAGCTGTCACGTCGCTCACGCTTCTCACATGGCTCTACTTGGTGGTGAAGCCTGGCATTGTAGAGACGCATTCGCTTCTCAAGCAGCCTTTGGAAGCGCCTGAACTCACCAGTGCTTACACTACAGAAGCCAGAGTCACTGAGCTCTGAAGAGATGTAGGACTCAGAAGATGGAGAGCCACGACCAAAGCCATGTCCCCCGCATCCAGCTGGGACAAGGCCCCTGCTGTATGGGTGACAGTCATCAAGGCCTCCCTCCTCAGTCTCTAGCCCAGAGAGATCCCCTTGGTGAATGGAACCATCTGTCCAGCCAAGGCCACTGTCTAGCTCATGATGTAGGGGAAGATAGCCATGGGGGTTCTCAGCCATGATGTTGTCATCCTCTATCTATTGGAATAGTAGTCATTAATAAAAATTACTTTTAAACATGATGATGAAAATGTGGAAGCCACACACACACACACACATACACACACACACTAGGGGTGGGGAGAAAGTCGATACAGCATAGTATCGCAATATTTTGTGTGACAATATTGTATTGATACACGGATGCCAAGTATCAATCTTTTATTTCAAATACAAATTCAACTTTTTGATACTAAAATTGTGAGAAAGCCAAACAGCAACCTCTGATGGTGTAATCCCAGTGGCAGCCTCATATCCATTTTCTCTAATATTTGTTAAGTTTGGATGTGTCTGCCATGTTGTACCACCATGTTTCTACAGTAGCCCAGAGCAGACAAACGCTCTAGAGAGGACGCGTTTTTAATTTTTTATCGTAATCGCTATCTTACGACCTATAGTTTTACATACTAAATATCTAAATACAATTTATAAATCTATCCAGGAAACTCATCACTTAGCTACTCAATGCTGCCATAGAAGACATTTTGCAAGTACCTACTGGTACCTCGAGGCCAGTACAGGCCACCATAGCCATTCTTACGTTGGAAATAAGGGGGGGGGGGGTATTAATATGCAGGGGTGCAAACTGGTGAGGACCCAAAAAGGTGAATTTGTTTTGCCTGAAAACTAAGATCAGCGTGCGGCGCCCTTCAAATCAATCAGGTTATATTTAGCTATAGATGCTCTACCCAAGTGGGACACACAAAGCCTGTCAGTGATATTCAGATTCAATCAATTTATATAAAGCAGTTATCAGCAGGGATCTCAAAAATGTGTTTTTTGTTAGCAATGTTTTTTTTCATATTTGCTTCACTGACTCTCATCTCTAATTAGAGCAGCATTAAGCCTTCTCCTCAAAACCCCTTATTTTGAAAACAACTAAACAAACTAACTTAATCATCTGTCAAGTCAAAAGTTACATTTATTTTAAGGTCCATATATAAATATGATATCCACTGTTATTATTTCTGAAGGAGTCATTTACAGTCTTGGTAAATGTAGTAAGCCTACTGTAGTGCATGATGGTGCCAGTACACTGGTATAACATAACATTGGTTGGGAGTGGGATTCTCCATCCTTATCACTAATGATAATATTCATTTTATTATGTATTTATATGTTGGCCTAATAGTATTTTAAGAAATTTAACTAACTCTAATGATATTCGGAGGAATATTAGTATTATGGCATCCAATCCAAACTATATGAGGTTACATAACTTGTCTGTTAATGTAGGAACAACCATTATTTGCAGGCTCTTCGTTCTTGAGGTACAAGCAGGGTGCAATCTACGGGGGAGCTTGGCTCGCCTTGATAAGACATGAGTTCCCCTGAAAACATGATTTGTGAAATTTTTTTGGGGGGGTCTATTAAACATTGGCAATATGCTATTTTCTATTTTTACTGTATCTTCATCATCATGGATCATGCATAAAATTAGGCTATTAATGAGTTTTATTATTTATGCATTAGGTTGATTCACTGTAATAAAAATACCGGCGTGAATGTATTCTTGCAATCACCATCGAAGTGTGGTGGCGCAATATCAAACTTCACAGGTAAACTCAAAGATCAGAAGAAAAAAAAAACGTTCTTAAGATGTGTTCGCTGTGTGCCCATGTATACTAGAGAATTTCTGACTGGACAAGAATTTCTGAGTATGCTGCGTGAGTTTACTCGACATACTTAACTGACCCACCATGCATTGTGTCTCTTCAGATGTCACCTCACATCTCTGAAAATGTTGGAGCCAATTTCCAAACAGGCGTCATTTAGATAAACTGACCACACATTAGAAATCTACAGGATGACTTTATCGACCGAAAAAATATCAATCAAAAACTCAATAATGTGACCTAAACAGTCAAATTACAACAGCTTTTAGCCTGCTTTCAAATCTCCACTATCGCTGCTGGTTGGTGTGAAACGCATTCTGGGATTCTTGGCTGTATACTTCAGTGTGGATGGTCTGCTGGTTATGGCATACTTAATCATTCAGTAGGCATTTAGTAGGCAGTATGCAGTACATACTCATTGAGTATGTAGTAGGCATTACATTAATATGCGATTTCAAACACAGCCTTTGTCCCACTCAGTCTGCACACCAAGTCGCCAACATTTCTCTGTTTTCTATTCAGCATAAGATATGTCAAAAAGTGTACTTTTTGACATATCTTTAAAAAAAAGTGAGCTCCCCCGAAAGTCATGGTATAGTTCGATCACTGGGTACAAGGTTATATAATAGCCTAAATCAGGGGTGTCCAAACTTTTTTTAAAGAGGGCCAGATTTGACAATGTGAAGATGCCCGGGGGCCAATACTAACTTTTTACACCAATAAAAGTTACAATGTAACAATTTTATTTTCATTGTCACAATTATCTTTTTCTTTTAAATGAC
>JAOPJI010000025.1:16212020-16222903 GCA_027122695.1 Merluccius productus
CACACACACACACACACACACACACACACACACACACACACACACACACACACACACACACACACACACACAAATGCTGCATCAAATGAAAATGAAATATAATTCATAGGTAAATAAACCCTCCAGCATTAAGCACAGCCCAACATGGTAATGAACCCTCCTACAACCTCTGAAAACCAATTTAACGCTGGGAAACACTTTCTTGCTGCTGGATGTAGAATGGTTTGCCTTCCTACTCACCAGCAATGGATGCAATTATTTAGTTTTGGGAGCTAAAGCTATTTCTTTTGGCAGGCCTGTTGTAGAAGCTTTCTTTCCTTCTTTATTTCAGCATATCAGTGGATCGAATTCCAGCAATTTGCTTCTATGTCCAAATGTAGAAATGATTTACAAAGAACCCAAAAGCTAGGTTAGATCTATTAAAGGCAGAATTCACTTTAAAAGCAAAACTACAATCTTATAAGCACTATTGTCATGCCAGTCAGTTGATGCTTGTATATTTGATCTCTCTGCAATATTAATAGTGAACAACAAAATTACGATTAAGTACCCAAAACACTAGCATAACCACCAAGAGATCACTTGACAACTATAGCCAATGACCTAATGCATATTGGTATGGATTGTACATCATGAAAATTAAGAGGTGAAAATCTGAATTTTTTGTTTTGTTTTTAATTGTTTTTTAGATTTAAAAAAAAGAAAAAAGTAATTTTCTCAGGATTATATTGTTTCCCCAAGGTAAGCCTATAGTATGTGCTTTGTTTGTGTAGTGCTGATTTAGCAGATATTTAATGGAATAGAGTCATGGTTAAAGGAGCAGTTAGGAATTCTGCAAATCAAGTTTTTATTTCAGTTAACCCAAATGCGTGATCTTATCATAAAACATCAGCAAAAATGTAAAGTACAATTAAGCTTCACTGATGGGCTTCTTTGGAATGAATACAAACCAATTTAACCCCTATTTCCTATCTGGACCAATAATATAATATAAATATAATAAAATAATATACCTCATACGTTATTATACAAAACGATAATAATAACAAGTAAAATGTTCTTGTATTTCCTTTCTCAAGTGCTGCTATGTGTTATTATTATTTAGTTAGTATTATATGTGTATTATAGATCATATTATTGGCCTGATGATGGCAGTGTTGCCCCGTGTTACACAGTCCCAGGCAGCGGTGTGTGTGAACAGAGCTATATACTCCTCGACATCTTGCTCATAACGTCTAGGTTGGCAACTTGTAATGTGTTCATCAGGCCAAGATGGAAGACAATAGGCAGGAAATGGGCTGTGTTTGTTTATACCATAGGATTCATGATTGTAGGATATGGTTCATGACTTGTGCACTGCTATATTGAGGAAAATATACAATTATTACTTTTCAGGGTGGGTGTTTTCTTCATCTTTTTTTGACCCAGTGAAATAAGGGAAGTGATCATCACTGATTTTGCTCTTTTTTGTTTTTGCTTTCATTCATGTGAAAGCAGAATGTTTTTTCCACCAAAAAGGTATCTGTGTTTTACCAATTCCTTGTGGTGATATTGTTACTTTTGTCTGCTTTATAATGCAGCAGGGACTAACTGTCTAGACTAGAAAATAAATGGTTGCAAGGTTTTGCAATTACATTTACATTTAAAATTACATTTAGGTGTTGCTTGTATTTGGTATTGCTGCTACACTATCAATCCAAGTTTAATTTTCTCTTTCTCTTTCTTGTCTCAACTAATATAATAATATAATTGACACTAGTATATGCACCGTATAATATAACTAGTATATTAACTGTTACTAGTTAATATTGTTTTCCTCTCAGTTGTAGCTGTAGTTAAATTCAGACAAATAGATACATACTATCATTCAATATATTAAATTATATTAAATTATCTTAATTATTTGTTGAGTTATAAGTTATAGTTATAAGTTGAATATTTATTTCTCCCCCACACCCAACAGACACTATTGTCATCTATTGAACCTAATCTCATTATTATATCATCAAAGTGTTATTCATTGTTTTCTTATTGTATAGGCCTACATTTATTTGCTTGATTTGGCCTCACAAGTGGACCAGAACAAAACTCCCAGGACGGATTGACTCATGGATGGGCAAGTTTTATTCTTGAGAAACCTTCTAGTTGAGAAAGTTTTTAATGGAGTAAATAGCTGCAGTAGAAAAGTTACATATAGTGCAGGTTTAGGATGTTGGTGGTGATGGGATTTACATCAGTCCTTGAAAGGGCTTTAGTGGTGACCAACAACATGAGTTATCATGGACATGGATCAAGCTTTGGTTAAAACATGCCTTCTTTCAATAGTAAATGCCAAATTATCATTCACATATGATCACATGAATGATTACAGACAGCTATGATCATGGTTGGCAAGCAATACGCTAATGCCTTGCATCTGGGCCAATAATCAATAATGATTCAGATTTGGTGACTTTGTCTGCCTTTTTTGAATGGTTGCAAGGCAGCAATCCTCCTACCACTTTGTGAAAGCAATATTTTCCCTTTAAATATGAAATTGTAGAAAGTATAGAAAATACCTCTCCGCTGCATATGTTATTTAATAATATGAATACAATTTACAGTATTCATAGCAGTCGTAGTAATATGTGTATAGTATTGTCCAATTGTTTGTTTTTTCATCCTGCAGCACTTCCACACATTTTTCTCCAATTTAGTGTGTAGAACTTCTCATCATGAACTAAACAGGTGGCGCTTTAATGGAAGACAGCTTGCTACACTATAAGTTAATCACCCTTCACCCATCCATAATATTGATTGAAAATGATTTCATTTGACTTCATTTTATGCAAATGTATTAGGTGGAATAAATAATAATCCTCTTTTTGCACTGACTTAACCTCTCTATCAATGATATTGTGTGTGCCGCACGCACACACTGTTTGCAATTCTGTTCATAGCAGTCTCAAAACGGTTTCACAGTTTCATCACCTAATTCAGCAGGGTCATATTACCCTCTAGTTGTCAAATACATGCAATAATAGAAACGACACATGCAAAAAACACAGTCATTTCCACTCACAAGTTCCTTCTAAAATCAAACCAAAGACATGTATTTACTGGGGAAACTGGGCAAGCTCTGTCAGGTTTGTCATATAGTCTATATATTCTACTGTCATTATTCAACAAAGTAAATAAGTTATGGTCAGAATGGAGATCGGGTAGAGGAGAGATGAGAGCAGAAGAGAGAGGCAGATGTGAAGAGGTTCTTAAAGGTAGGTGCTTAATTCATGCTGCTAGATGGATAGGTAATGCCAGTTCTGATGGACCAGCAGAGGTCATTTTGCCTTTGGGGCACTAGGAAGGAGAGGAATTTAACCAAATGTTGTAAAATGGGTAAAGAAGTTTACTTCTGGCGCAAATAAATTCACCCCATGAAAATGAAGACATATTATCAAAAGTGTTAGCGTTTCATATGCAATATTCCACTACATCTGCTCAAATGGCTCCCATCACTAACTTCAATTACTTATTTTTCTAGTATCACTTCACTCGAATGTATTATGAAATATCACTCATATAACTTTTTAGATTTAGTTTGGCCCTGTTTTTTAATATTTATTTATTTTGTTATTTATTAACCTTTGTGAATTGAACCGTTTTTCATTTCCTCCACTTTCAACACAACATTGGGTGGATAACTAACAACACAGTTCCCATGGGCTGTTTTTCTAAGCCTTATGAAAGTGCAATGTATATTCTAAAACTGTCTTTCATCAAGGATTTTAATGTAATTCTCATTCATTGATTTTAATCAGAAAAGGTCAGAGCAGAGTTTCAGTTCCAGAATAGTGTCCTAAATAACTGCTTAACCTTGTCTCTATCTGGCTCAAAGTCACTCTTTTATTGCAGTATGAATTGACTCCCAAATCACACACTTTCCGTGTAAATTAATGTCACAGACAGAGGCCCTGTTTACACAAAAGAAATATCTATATTCTACAACCGCTTTTGAATCTAGATGTGATCCAGATTCCAAAGCTCATCTGTTTACATGAAGGACACAATTCACTTACAACCCTTCAAGCCCAAATTGGACTTTTGCATGCATGGCTGTTGACTTTGAATCTAGCTTAAAGGCATTAGAAAAATGATTAAAATAGCAAAACAATAAAGAATAAAGAATACTTAATACTAATAACAGTATGACAGAAAATGGGAAGTAAAATGTAAAGCATTCATACACTATTCCATTGAGGAATTTCAGTCTGTAGTAGAGACAAAACTATATTTGTATGGCCAAATGACTACTACCTGGCTTTCGGGGAAGAAGGGCGGAGGAGGGGGGGTCTCCAAATAAAAATAAATAAAACAAAACCTGTTATCGATCACTTCTCTCTTCTCTCTTCTCTCCATTTCTTGGATCATATCTTTTATCTATATTTTTCATTGGCACCATCTTTACTAAAGATGCAAATGATAGGACAGACTAGTTTTTTAGTTATGACAAATGTTCATTTGACACTCGTGGAATGTGGAACTTGTGGAATGAATATGAAAGAATTCTAACACATTTGACCTGTTTCCACCACCTTCTTCACATAGTTACACATTTCTGATTCTAGAAGCAATCTCCCACAGAAACGGATCCAATCTGTGACCAGTTGAGCAAAAAGGTTACGGAATTGAAATGCTGTTAAAAATGTGAAACCTCAAACTACTTTGAGTGGCCAGTCAGGACAGCTGTGTTTCTTTCTTCTGTTAGATTAAGGAGTCGACTTGGGTCAATACCGTGGCATTTGAGTTGTCGAGAGAAAAATCATTATTTTTTTTAGCTTTTTTGATATCAGCTGTCTTTTTCTTTCTTCAACCTGGGCACTTTAAAATCCCTTTACTGGAATTTCAAATGGGTCACCTCATATGAAAAACAAAATAATCACAGTTTCCAGGACAGCGGCATGAAAAGAAGAAATCAGTTTGTTACGTATTTACTAAGCTACAGTACACACCTGGTAATTAATGTGATCTAGCAACACTGTTCGTCGATGCCTGACCTAGATTAACCAGAGGAAGGGCCATCGGTTTCTGAATTTCATTAAACAGAAGCTCATGGGATCTTACAAGGTAACCGGGAGATATGACTCTGAGGGATGACTAACGTTACATCTGTCCAGGACGCTTTATTTACCACAGCGCTGCACTTTATACAACATTCCAATTGATTTATTCCAGGAACCCTCAGGAAAAGTGATAAATTGCATTTTTTTCACCTGGGATGCATATGTAATTATTGTGTTGGTTGGTTTACATTCACTCAGGTAAGAACATTTTCATCCTTTCTGCTGATGAAAATAAAGTAACTGGCTATTTTATAAAAAGTTTAAACAGAAGGCAAATAGCCAAACACCAATTTGGTTCAGTGCCAAATTGGTTCACTGCTCAAAATAAATTGAAGATATAAATTAACTATTTGCCTGACTTGGTTTCCAAGTATCATCTTCTTTAATACTAAGGAATCACAAAATAATATCTAACTTATGCTTATTGGTCATGAAGTTGTAATTAAATCTTTGCATTCTGCTTTTTACACTTACATGATTACCTGACCTAACCCTCTTACTTTTACACACCATCACCAGCAAATCATCACTTTCCATCAGGAAATGTTGTCATACTAAATGCACCTTTTTTCATTATGAGAAAATTCTAATGAAAAGAATTCTTTCAAAATAAAGTTCACGTTCAAGAGTATCAAAAGGTTGAATAGAAGTTCAGTAAAATATCTAATTAGAACATTTAATGAGATTTCAGCAGTGAATGGCTCGAACCGAGTGGTTTCATCACTGATACTGATAACAATGTGTCACTAGAATGCCATGATTTAAAAGGCCTGCTTGTCATCGGTGCTGCTGGCAGAGCGACTATGAAAAGAACACATTCAAACTTGAAAAAAGCACAGGCTGAATAATTTTCCGGTTCATTGGTTTATTGGCACCCAAATGTAGACCGATGAGAAACTCACATCTGAAAAATGTATTCAGCTATTGAACTGAAGCCAGTGAGTCTGATTCTGTCATTTACCTTGACTTAGATTTTTTTTTAGTATTACTAATCAGGGGAAACGAACATGAAACCTAATGAATTCTACAGTTTTATACCAATAACACTGACTACACCATTGGTTTTATTTTCTCCAGTTTTATTTGTTTTAGGCACAATGAGTAGGATTTGTCGGTTGCAGGTTTGTAAACACAACATTCAAAGTTGGGGCCTCCTCCCCAGCTGAAAGACACCAGAAGCGCTCACCAGAGGCTGAAACCCCAGATTGACTTGTTTGGGAATGAGCGTTGTCCGCTTGGTGTTTCGCCTCTCTATATTTTAGTTTTTTCCTCGTGGATGCGTGCTTACGATTTGGGACCTGGTCCCTACATTTTTATAGAGTCCCGCATCACACCCTGCGCACTATTGGCTGGGGGCTACCAACGGCCCAAAGATTGACGCCCAGAAACGCCCCAAACAAAGTCAAATAAGAAAACAATGGCAGAGGGCAGGGTCTGTGACACCACCACAAACTTCTAGGTCATAAGTGATGATGGAGAGGAATTATTTTTGTATTTTGGTGAGTCTATACATTGTTTTTTAATGAAAATCCTACACATTGTGCCTTTAATCCACCAAGAAGAAAGTTGAGCATGGATTTGCACCAAATTTGGTCAGTAGGTTGGTTATGATTATCTTTACATGCCAATCAGCCAAAAGCTGGTGTGGCGGTGGGCAGGACATATCACAAAAAGGTGCATAATGTCCTATAGATTTGTGTAACACCACCAAATGATCCTGAAGGATTTGTCAGGGGTTCATGATGATTGGTGTGTGACCTCCCCCAACCCGGCCCACTTCCTGTTATCTTGCAAATCTCTAAAGGGGGACTTGTGGGGTATCGTCAGACTCAGCTCAAAGTAGCTGATTGGCTCTCTCCAAGGCATGCCCACTTCTATCAAGTTGATGCCTTGGAGGAGGTCTGTGCTCTACTGAGCACATTTTCTAGTTGGTTTTATGTTTTCTTGTAATCTGAAACATTTGAAGGCATTGACCGGGTTTAAAAGTCTGGTTTTCTGTTCATTTTAAAAACTACCGCTCCTGAGAAGAGAGCACTGACTGATATGTCTCCCTGCACACGTCATGTTCACACACCGTTGCTGATACACAGCAGTTCTTTTTTGATGATTTCTTTCATACATTTTTGTACACCAAGAACAATAAGAAGACATACACACATAACATGCTGGAGAGCACTCAAACAAATTCAATTCAATAATAATTCATGGGATTATTCCGAGCCACTTGGCGCCTGCTGAAGGGCCTCGGGTGTGGGCACAAGTACACTTAATACAGCGAGGACAAGATACACTGAGTAGAGCTGCACACAGTCAAGACAGAAATGCTATTAAAGAAACCATACTGAGCATCACACATTTCTCTAATGGCAACACGCGCGGGTGCCAAAAGGCAACAAAAGGACACCACTTCCAAGTTGCGATGGACCTAATGTGTTAAACTTATGTCTGTTATAATGTTTTGTATTCACTGTTGCTATGAAAATGTCTTGCAAGTGTTTGATCTTGTTCAGATCTTTAGTTGTGACTATAGGTCCAATACAAAGCACTGGCACATTCATGCATCGCAGATAAAGGAGAGCTAATGTGACACACTGGGTGAGACATGGAGGATGACTTGTCATTTCCAAGTCTAGGCTGGGTTGAAGGCCACTGTGGATTTGTTATCAGCAGGCTTGATGCTCCAGACTTAATGCATGGTACAAGTCCACAGAGCATAAGTACTCCTCCTAACACCTCAAAAGGCACCGGAAATCAATATTCACATTTTTCAACTTCAAACATCCTGCTTTACCTGTTTTATTTTCCTTTATATTCCATATTATCATATAATTCATTATATGTTTTAAAAACTAAATAAGACACAGGAGAATATGAAGTGTGATACTACATTTTTGTGTTCACATTTTTCAATATTTTTATTTCCATACCATACTTTAAAAAAAAGAAGTATTTTATACTGTATGTTTAGCTCAAGACAGCTCAAGATATTTATATAATATCTTGAGCTGAGCAACAATTTCCCCACCATAACACACACAATTAGCCCTCTGTCAGTAGAGATCTTTTTTATGATAAACAAGCAAAACAAGAACCCATCCGTAGCTCATGGATAGTCACGACGCAAACACCAAATGTGCTTTGACAGCTCTGGGGTCATGTTTTATGGGCACTTGATTAGGGTGGTACAGCCGTCATTAGGGACAGCTGTCTTTTTATTTGCCGTGCCGCCGTAAGAGGCTCACGTCTCTCATGCTTGTAATCTTGTGGAGTTATGCCTCTGAGGTGCTGTCAATGTAGGACTGTGTGTGTGTGTGTGTGTGTGTGTGTGTGTGTGTGTGTGTGTGTGTGTGTGTGTTTATCCATGCAGCCAGCCATCAATCTTTCTTTCTTTCTGGA
The DNA here is from genome assembly GCA_027122695.1 of Merluccius productus. Lineage (NCBI taxonomy): Eukaryota > Metazoa > Chordata > Actinopteri > Gadiformes > Merlucciidae > Merluccius > Merluccius productus. Next base: position 16,220,516 of record JAOPJI010000025.1, read on the forward strand.
GTATCAGTGGACTATATGAACTGTTTCCATTGTGTTTGAACATATTCTACTGTTGCCCCCAAGACAAGAGATGCAGAGCTTCAGCATCAACACAGTTGCCTCTCCTTTAAACTCCATATTTTTTACTATCCTGTCTATCATGGGAATCTACATACGGATCTTATTGAAGAATAGTATATGCACATCATGGAATGTAATGTAATATTAAAAATGTCAATGCAATCTTGTATTCCGATTTACATTTATTTGTTTATATTTGGGCTCAACATAGAAGTTCACATGTATCAAATCCTCTAAGCATTTGCATGTCATGAATGAGCAAATGCTGAGGGATTTTACATACATTTGAACAGAAATACATGCTTTATTCACATGCAAGGTTTCCCAGACTGAAATGTAGGTTGGGAAAGGTTGTTTTGGTAAAGTTTCCCAAACAGTGTGTCTAGGTGACTGAGGTAAAATGAAGAGGACAGTGAAATATGACTAGCACTAACGGATTGGGTCGTAATGCACAGTTCTATGTCACACACAGATGCACACACGCACACACCGGACACACACAAACAAGGTACCCAAAGCAAAAGTAAGACCCTTACCCTCTCTGCTATTCATCGTTGTTGTTGTTGTTGTTGTTGTTGTTGTGCTGCATAATGGGTTTAAAAACGGGTGAAATAATGAGGTTTTGCTCTACAGAAGACTCAGCTCAGCTCCCAACTCTCTACTACACCTCACCCCCCATTTTGCTTTGCAAATATGAGCAGATGGAAGAAACATTTCTTCTATTTTTGTTATCCTTTAATGTCTGCTTCATCCTCCTCTGATGTTGACTTTGTGTTGTTGTCTGTTCTCTGCCACTCTACAGACTGCACTGCATAAAGTGCAGTGTCACTTAGCTTAATGCGACTGACATATGCTGCATACATTGGGAGACGTGTGTACAACATACAGGAGCACGGTATTCGGTTCAAAATATTTTAAATAATAGCAATGATATTTTTGTTCTGACGTATTCATGCATGAATGAATGCGTATATATGGCTTAATCCCTAACATTACTTCATAATAAAGTAATCAGTTACTTTTTTCCTATTTTCCTTTTATTTTCCTTACTTTTATTCATTTTGCGTGTGGTTTTAAATAAGCCTAAATGGGTTTCTACCTCACCTTGACATGTCTTTTCCTTCATAATTATAAATAATACATACAAAATATATTGTAATTCATGTATTTAATTTGTATAGATACAAAAAAAAATAAAGTTGTCTTATGGTCTATCTATCCCGTGAAATTGCTGGACATTTCAGACACAGTTGAGAATGCAGAATGTAATGTACGGTGTACACATTAGGACATTGTCAACCCTCAGCATCAGATCTGGTACTTCGGGCAGTCCGAGTCTGACAAAAAACCTTCAGATCGCGGGATAAAAGTATATCAGGTCTCGGTTGTAGTAAAATATCGCATCATTGCTCATTTAAAATGATGTCAGACAGAGGGGCATCAGACAAGGATAAAACAGGAGAAGATATTATAGCAGAAAAAACAAGTTCTCCAGTTCTTGTCATACAGAGTTGTCTAGCAGTAGTAGCCTCGCACAGCCAGACCATATTCGCTTCGCTCATTAGGTCCGGAAAGTCTGCCGTCGGCAGTGTTTGTTGAGGGGCGTCGTCAGTCAACCTTACTTTGCAGCCAAATGGACAAGCTTCAGCCAGTCGGAGCCTGAGTACCGTATTTCCAAAGTAAACACCATTCGCGAACGTGACTGCTACTTGCATTCAAATAAAACAAATTCCAGAGCAGCATAAATATTATTATATGAATTAATCTATTGTAGAAATGTCCACTAACGACACTGCCTTGTGTCGTCATCATCTTCTTCACTCGCTGACTCAAATTTTGCTTGAATGTAGTTTAGAGCCAATCTGCCCATGTCGGGCTGGTTCCAGGCAACGCTTTCCAGGCGTCCAATCACATGGGTGATGTTTTAGGAAGAAATCTGCATATCCTTTAATTCACTTGACCAATCTTGTGTATGGACCTGTGGTGAGATAGTTTGCAGAAACAGTAGAAACACAAAACAATTGCAGAAAGCACTGCACGGACCACCCAACTTCAAACATCAACCTACTTCCCTGTCCATCTTCACACTACACTCCCTGGGACACATCGCTTAAAAGGGAATTTCACTTAAGAACACTTCTAGGGTCATTTTAACACCTCACTTTAATATTTAGATATTTGATACCTGTGTGAGCAAACCCCCTCATCCAAAAGAATCAACGTCAAACTCCACGTTAGACTCATGAGTTAGTATAGCCTGGCAAGCCAGACCCACATCAGAAAGATGTAGGGTCTGGCACTGCTCCATTGGCAGTGTGGGCGGGATAA
>JAOPJI010000025.1:16223003-16234228 GCA_027122695.1 Merluccius productus
AAAGAGAGAGCACCGACCCTGCCACACGGTAATGTTTATGTTTCAGAGGGACAATTTTAGTTATTTCTATGTGATGTAGCCTGAGTCTGTCAATAGTGGGCTTTACGTTCACACGTTTCAGCTGTTCGTATACCTGCCAGGTCAGTTATGTTTATAAGTGTGATACGACTGAGTCTTGGAGTCTCGATGAGCTGCGCTATGCAGTGGTCACGTTACATAGAAACATGTGTTTTGGGATATGGGCATGGCAGCAATAGGGTGGGTGTGGGTCTCTTACTGGACTATATGCTTGGATACTTGTTTTACAGTCTATAACAGTTTATAACTGGAATACAACCAAAGTGATTTTCGATAATGGTTAAATTGACTATCCTAAGTCTGAATGTCTGGGGTTTGAACGTCAATATCAAGAGGGTTAAATGTCAAGAATTGATGTGCCGAACAAAGGCCGACATAGTACTAATTCAGGAATCTCACCTAAAACAAGGTGATGTTCAGAAGATGCAAAACAAACAATATATGGTGGTCTCCTCCTCCAGCAGTGGGTCTAGCTCTAAAGGAGTGGTGATTATGTTCAAGAGGAACTTACCTGTGAAAATTGACGGTACTAGTAACGATAGATCTGGGCGAATGGCATATGTGTGCACATCAATTTATGGTACGAAGGTAGCATTTATATCGGCCTATGCACCAGCAGTTTTTTAAGATAATTTCTATCCTGACCTCACGAAGGAATTACTGAATCTTGAAGAATATGAGTTGGTTCTGGGAGGAGACATGAATGCAGTCTGTAATCTTGATTTAGACAGATCTACAAGCTCATTTACACATAGTCGGCAGTCAGCCTCCACGGCTTTGAAAACACCTTTTTGACGTTTGGTGGTCACAAAACCCGTGCAGTCGAGATTATACTTGTTTCTCAAGGATTGACTATTTTCTGTTGTCGCATGGTTTGAAGGAATGCACAATACCTGTTAAATTTCTCCCAGCCACACTGGCCGACCACAACCCATTAGTTCTCGGCATTGACCTCAGTTTCAAATCCAAAAAATCTCAGAGATGGCGTTTCAACACCTCTCTTCTAAATGACACTGCATTTGTCTCTGAATTTAGAACTAAAGTGTCCACATTTCTCCAAGAAAATATAGGCTCCGTCGAGGACGCTAGGTTGATGTGGATGGCAACAAAGGGTTTTATACGTGATTTTACAACATCATATGCATCGCATATGAAAAAGGTTAGGAACCTTAGGACTAAAGAATTAGAGGAGAAATGCTTATGTCTGGAGAGGGCTCTTAAGAAGAACTATTCTAATACAGTCAGTGATGAGCTGCAGGTTGTTAGACAAGAGCTGAACGATTTACTACGGAAATGAGCAGAATTCATTATACACAGGACTAGGCAAAGTTATTATTGTAACGGAAGTAAACCCAGCAGACTTCTGGCTCTAAATTTAAAACAGTGTGAATCAAAGGCGTCCATCGACTCAATACATCACCCTACTAAAGGCCTGGTTTCTAACCCAGCAGAGATAAATAACACCTTCCAGATGTAGTATGAGAACTTATACACGTCGTCTGGCAGCTTCGACCCAGAAGTGTGTAATAATTTTTTGCAAGGGGTGGATCTACCCACCATACAGGGAGAAGAGGCAGCGGACCTAGGCCGCCCGGTAACTTTGCAGGAATTGAAGGCTGCACTGAGTAACATGACAAGAGGGAAATCTCCGGGCCCTGATGGGATCCCGCCTGAAGTGCTCTTGCACTTCTGGGATGTTCTCGGACCGTTTTTTCTGATCTCCATCCAGACTGCTTTAGAGAAAGGTGCCTTTCACGAACACACCAATGTGGCTTTAATTTCATTGTTACCAAAGAAGGGCAAGGACCCGTTACAATGCTCCAACTACAGACCCATATCTTTGATAAATTCGGATCTGAAAATCTACTCCAAGATGCTGGCATTACGCCTGGAGCGTTATATGGATAAGTTAATTCACACTGACCAAGCCGGGTTTATGAAGGGCCGTCTTGCTGCGGATAACATCAGGCGTTTAATGCATATACTAGAAGAATCCAACAGCTTCGGGTGCCATGTGTTATTCTGTCACTTGACGCTGCCAAAGCCTTTGAAAGGGTCGAGTGGGGATATTTGTGGGCTTTATTGCAAAAATTTCAATTAGGTGAAGCTTTTATCAAGATGGTACAGGTCTTGTATGCAAACCCCTCAGCCATGGTCAGCACAAACAGATTGAATTCCAGATCCTTTCCCATTTTCCGTGGTACGAGACAAGGCTGTGGTCTCTCCCCGAGCCTGTTCATTCTTTCTCTCGAACCGTTTGCACAGCACCTTAGACAAAATTCAGTCATATCCCCTATCCAAATCAGACAGACTACTCATACCCTGTCGGCATTTGTGCATGACATCCTCATATATATGACGGACATAGAAAACTCTATTAACTCTCTATTAGCGGCTGTAGCGACAGTTTTCCTCTTTGGGTCGCTAAGAGGCGTAGGTGGGCTCCAGGCAGTTACGCATCGTTCAATGAATCCAAGTCCAGTGATGAATAATGTTTGATGATTTATTCTTGGTTGTATGACGATTTGACGGTAAACAGAAAATATAATAAGGAGGTATGAGTATGAGTAACCTTTCAAAATAAACAATAAACAAGCAGACCAAATATGGATTTTGGCCCCTACAATTCTGGCCCCTAATTATTATGTTTCAAATAATAACTACAATTTCGACATAACAATCAACACAGTATATAAATATATTTTCTTCATATTCTTTCTTCATTATTTGTAATCCAATGTACATTCTCTAAGGAAAGAGTGATTAGTCAAAGTCAAGTGTTCAGGAACAAAGTCAAGGGGTCAAAAGTCAGTTTGGGTCAGTCAATGATCCGCTGCCTCCAATAGTAGGCAGACTTTGTTGATGGGCCTGGTCAGAAATCCGGTCTTTGACTTGATCCGAAGCTGACGTACAAGTCCCTTTTTGTCCATAATGGTCTCCACAATCCTTCCAGTCAACCAGGAGTTGCGAGGCGCTGAATCATCCACAATGATGACGATGTCTTCTGGTGTGAAGTTGCGTCTTATGTTGGACCATTTCTGTCGTTCTTGTAGTTGGGGAAGATATTCCTTAATCCACCTTTTCCAAAATAAGTCAGACATATATTGAACTTGCCTCCATCTGCGGCGAGCATATAGGTCTTCCTTCTGAAAGTGTCCTGGTGGCAGGGATGGCGTAGTTTTGAGAAGCAGAAGGTGATTTGGTGTGAGTGTTTCAAGGTCGTTGGGATCTGTAGAAGCCTTTGTGATTGGACGACTGTTGAGAATAGCTTCAGCTTCACATAGGACTGTGTGGAGTCCCTCCTCATCTAGACTTTGCACATTTAGTGTTGAGTTGAGAACCCTCCGCACTGATCTGATTAATCTTTCCCACACACCTCCATGGTGTGAGCCCGCAGGGGGATTGAATATCCAGTTTATTCCCCTTTGAAGCAGTATGTTATGGATCTGACCTTGATTCCATCCTTCAATAGCTTCCTTCAACTCGCGCTGTGCGCCCACAAAATTGGTTCCATTGTCTGATCGTAGTTCTTTTACTTGGCCTCGTCTGGCTATGAAGTGCCGAAGGGCATGGATGAAAGAGTCTGTGTCAAGCGATGAGGCCATTTCAAGGTGAATTGCTCTTGTAGCCAAACAGGTGAAAATAACACCATATCGCTTCACAACACTTCTGCCACGCTTCACTCCAAAGGGTCCAAAGTAATCGACTCCAACGTTTGTGAATGGTGGTTCATCTGGAGAGACTATCCAGGGGTAGATCAGCCATATGCTGTTGTCCAGGAGTAGCATTTATACGCCGACAAACAACACATTTAGACAGGCTTTTTCTGATCAATACTGTGGCACCAGGAATCCAATATTTCTGACGCAGTCTGGATAGCATATGGTTGCGACCACCATGTCCCACCTCTCCATGAATATGTTGTAGAATGAGGTCAGCAATGTGAAAGTCTTTGGCCAGAATGACAGGATGTTTAATTTCTTCTGGCACTGCTGCTCTGCTTAGGCGACCACCAACTCTTAACACACCTTTGTCCAGAATGGGGTTGCGTTTATGAATGTGGCTTGTCTTTTTAGCATTCATTCCTTTTTTCAGATTTGAGATTTCATCTCCAAATCTCTTCTTTTGGCAGAAGCGGATTATCTCAATCTCTGCGTTCTCCAATTCGCCGATTGTGAGACGGATTTCGTGAGTGTCAAGATTTCCTTGCAAAGAGAGAACACCACTTGCTGTTTTCCTCTTCCTGATTCGTTGCAGAAGCAGTCCTTTGATTCGGAGCATCCATGCTACTGCCCTTTTCAACTGATTCCAGGATGAGAAGTAATGGATGAAGTTGGTTGTTGGATCCACTACTTCAGGTTTTATTTGAGCAGCATTTACGGTTATGCTCTTGACTTCAGAGTCCTTTGGTGAAATTGCATCCCATCCATCAGGGTTCTGAGGCCACTCTTCCTGAGGACCAAGAAGAAACGGAGGTCCGTACACCCACATTTCCTTCTTTAGGAAAGCTTTGACTTTCAGACCTCTGGAAGCCATGTCTGCTGGATTGTCATTTGTGTTGACGTACCTCCACTGATGTTCATCTGAGGCTTTGGCAATTTCAGTCACTCTGTTAGCCACGAATGTTCGAAATCGTGTGGTCCTGTTCTTTATGTACTTGAGCACAGAGGTGCTATCAGTCCAAAATGTAGATTCTGCTAGTTCCATCTGCAGCTCTTTTCTCAATATTGTGTCCATTCTGCTCGCCATGGTAGCAGCAGTCAACTCCATGCGAGGGATAGTGACTGGCTTCAAAGGAGCCACTCTGGCCTTTCCCATCACAAATGCACAATGCGTTTGGCCATGGTTGTCATGCAGTAACAAATAACTCACAGTTCCATAACCATCCTGACATGCATCAGCAAAATGGTGTAGCTGGGCAGATGTTACCTCTCCGAAGTTTGTAGGTTTGAAGCATCTGTTGACTTTGAAGTTTTCCAGGTTATGGAGTTCCTGAATCCAGCTCATCCATTCTTGCACAATAGAGTCTGGTATCACATCATCCCAACCAGTCTTTTCCCGACACAATTCCTATAGGATCCTTTTTGCAGTCAGGACTACTGGTGCCAACATGCCAAGGGGATCATATACAGAACTGACAGTCGACAAAATCCCCCGTCTTGTGAGTGGTCTGTCTTTGAGGATGATTTTGAACTTGAAGACGTCAGACTGAACACACCATTGTACACCTAACATCCTCTCAACAGGTAGTTTGTCATGGTCCAAATCCAGATCCTTCATTTCTTTTGCTCTTTCCGTTTCAGGTATGGCAGCCAATACATGATGACTATTGCTTATCCACTTGGTGAGTACAAAGCCTCCCTTGAAGCAAATGGCTTTTAACTCGTGATAGAGAGCTATTGCGTCCTCTTCTGAAGCTGCTGAAGCGAGGCAGTCATCCACATAAAAGTTGTTCAAGATGGTGTTGATAGCTTGTGGGCTGAACTGGCCAGTGTTGTCTTCAGCACATTTCCTCAGGGCAAAATTTGCACAACTTGGAGATGATGTTGCTCCAAATAAATGCACCGTCATTCTGTATTCCACCATGTTCTGACTGTAATCTCCATCAGGCCACCAGACGAACCGTAGCAGGTCCCGATCTTCATTTGGTACTTGCACTTGGAGGAACATTGCTTCGATATCCGCAGCGATGATAACAGGTTCTTTACCGAATCTAGCTATGACTCCAATCAAGGTGCTGGTGAGGTCTGGTCCATGTAAGAGCTGAGAGTTCAGTGAAACTCCTCGATATGTTGCTCCACAGTCGAACACCACTCAAAGTTTTTTCTTTTGTGGATGCAAAACTCCATGGTGTGGTAGATACCATTTTCTGCCATCACTACGTTCCAAGATTCCTTCTGGTACTTTCTCCGCATAGCCCTTGGATATCATGTCAGACATGAAGTTGGTGTACTCCAAGTGATAGCATGGATCTCTCTGGAAACGCCTTTTTAAGTTTAGTGCCCTCTGTTCAGCGCAGTTCTTATTGTCAGGCAAGCAGATTTCCCTGTCCTTCAATGGTAAACCAAAGCAGTAATGTCCATTAACTAGCTTTGCAGATGTTGATACCAAATCCAAGAACTGCTGTTCTTCTTTTGAAGGTTCTTGGTCATCTTTGACACACTCAGGAAAGTCAATCTTGAACTGCTGCTCCCACTGCTCATCAAGTGCAACAACTGATATCCTGTTAACCCTGATCTTTGACTGCTCCTGAGCATAATCATCTTTTCCTCCCAGAGGTCCGTTAACTGTCCAGCCGAGCATTGTTTCGACGGCATACGGTCCATCTCCCACACTCCGGATGACTTGAAGTGGTTCCAGAGCCTTTGGTACATCGGAGCCAATCAGCAACTCAATCTCACAGTCCAGTTCAGGTAAGTGAATATTCTTCAAATGATGCCACTGATTGATGTCATTTTGATGTGGGATGTTTCCTTTATGCACAGGCATAGTCTTCTGAGTGTACACACATGGGAGATCACAGAAATCAGTGCCATGAAGTCCTGTAACCTCTAGGCCTGAAGCAATGCTGGTTTCAACGACCTTCTTTTGACCCATTGTTCTCAGAAGAATATTTGATTTTCTTCCCTGGAGATTTAGCTTAGTCATTAGCCCCAATGTGCAAAATGACGCAGTGCTTCCCAGGTCAAGGAATGCATATGTATGCACTGTTGTATTCCCTTTCTTGGCCTTTACTTTCACAGGCACTATTGAGAGTTTGCAATTGTCTTCACCGGCCCCAGTAAGACCACTTGTCTGTACCGAGGCTATGGCTCTGATGTCAGCTTCTTCTTTTGTTTGAGCTTGATGTTTGTCCATTTCGAATCTCATTTGGTGGATATGCAGCATCTGAGGATGCTTCAAATTGCATATGTTGCAGCTGAGTCGCTTCCTGCAGTCCTTGCTCATGTGTCCTATCTGCAAACAACCAAAGCAGGCTCCATTTTCTGGAAGGAAAGTGATTTTCTCATGATGTGCTTTCTTTTCCAATAGGAAACACACCTCCAAAGCATGTCCACCTCCACAGAACAAACACCTTTTTACAGCCGGCCAACTCTCCATTTTCCTAGGTCCATTTCCATTTTTCTCATGTGCAACTGTCACAGTGGTTGCAAATGTACTTCCTTTGATTCTTGGATGAGGTGGTTTTGACATAAAACTTCTTCCATCCTTGCTTGGTGTTGGAGTGTCTCTGATGTCTCCAAATACTGGATCAGTTGCAATCCTCACCTGTTTTTCAAGGTAATTGACCAGATCCCTGAAGGTAGCCCTTTGTTTGTACCTTTCCTGAAAATCACATGCCACAGATCTCCATTTATCTCTCAGTCGATATGGCAGCTTCTTAATTATAATTAGCAGGTTAGCAGACATGTTGAGCTCTTGCATGTTGTTGACATCTTCCATGGCATTGCAACATCCTCTTAGAAACAGAGTGTATGCTTGTAGTGTTTTTGTGTCATCTGGTTTAATTGATGGCCATGAAAGAGCCTTCTCCATGTAGGCTGTAGCAATTCTGTGCCCGTTGCCAAAGTGCTCCTGCAGTAAGGATTTTGCCTTCCTGAATCCTCTGTCTGCTGTCATATGAAGGCAGCTCCTCACCATTTCTCTTGGTTGTGCTTCTGTATATTGTTCCAGATAATAAAGACAATCTGTGGGGTTTGGGTTCTTGCTTTCAATGTTGTGTTCAAAGGATTTTATGAATGTTTGAAATTGAAGTGGGTCACCATCAAAACGACAAATCTCCTTCTTGGGCATTAAAGAGAGAGACTGTTGTTGGACCATTAATGCAGTGATGTAATTTTGCTTTTCCATGATGCTAAGCATGTTGCTCTGTTCACCATTGTTAGGAGCAGGCAATGTTGTTGGTATTGTAACATGTGCATCCATAGTTAATGTATTTGACTGAACTGTCACTGGCACTGTGGGGAGAGATTGGGTTTGAGTACTGTCTCCGTCAGCAGTGGCAGTCATTTGTGTTTTCTTTTCACATTGTTTTTTCCCCATATATGAGTTCATACCATCCGACACTCTTGATCTGTGGCTACGCACACCAGATCTACTTGAGGCTCCAAGAATCTTCATTTTTGCCATTGTAGCAGCAAGGTTTCCATCCAGCTCCAGTTGCTCTTTTTTCCTCCTTAGCTGCTCCTCTTGTGCTTCTATGGCATGTTTATCTTTTAGCATTTGTTGTTTTACAATAAGAGCAGCCATTTCAGCCTCAGCCTTGATGCATGCAGATGAGGTGGTGGAAAATCTTGAGCACGAAGAATGTGATTTGTGACTCCTGTTGGTAACATTTGACACACTGTCACTTGGTTGAATTTCATCCTGCATGTCAGATATTGCTTTATTCTGTTGAGAAGGAATGGACTGATTGTGCAGCAAACACATCTGCAGTCACATTTCTTGCTTGCTGAAAGTGTCTTTCAGTCTCAGAGAGCCATGTTTTTACATCATCAGTGAAGTCTGTGTTGTGTTTTATTATGCGTCCAAACCACTCATTTTGTGTTACCTTTTCCTCTTTGGGAAGTAAAACAATCACTGACTCATGTGCTGCCTTTGCATTTTCATCCAGTTGTTTGAGTTCATTCAGTTTGAATTGCACTTTCTTTGCATTTTCATCATTTTTCATGAGCTCTTTAATTTCACGTGAGAGCTCTTTCATTTTTGTCACATTAGATTGACGTTACTTTTGAAGAGTTTCCATTTTGCAAGCCAGCGCTTTGGCTGTAAGCTTGACCGTTCTCTTCTCCGTATTTTCCATTTCATTTGCGTCACTCATGTGAACTTTCAACGTGCACAATTCACCAAAGCACAGAGCAACAGACACAATGCAATCCGCAATGACATTGCTTCAGCCACAATGCGATTTTCAACACAACAGCACAGCACGGCGGCCACTGCTCACCACGCAGTCAAACCAGCCCAAACAATTGCCGATCGCGACAAACCAAGCACGCGCAACACAAGCCCACACAAACAGTCCCCAATGGACAAAACGGCAGCCTCTCCCAACTGTGTTCAACTTCAAACAAATACACAGAAGGATCAACCAACATACTGTTTCTGATGGCTGTGATGCGCTGCTGTCACTTGTGTGTCTCTGATCCAAGGCGTCCGCGGAAAAGAGTCCAATGTGTCGCAATAGTTCGTTCAGTCCAAAACATCGAGATCCAAGCGGTAAGAGCAAGGTTGAATTCCGTCCATGCCATGGTGTTTATGGATTGATGTTTCTGTTTGCTAAATGTAGCGACAGTTTTCCTCTTTGGGTCGCTAAGAGGCGTAGGTGGGCTCCAGGCAGTTACGCGTCGTTCAATGAATCCAAGTCCAGTGATGAATATTGTTTGATGATTTATTCTTGGTTGTATGACGATTTGACGGTAAACAGAAAATATAATCAGGAGCGACACTAACCCCCATTTGTCTCTTACCCCCCGCCGATCCGAGTGCCCAGGTGTATAGATTAAACCACACCCATGTGTCAATCAAAACGGAAGTGACATGACCAAAAAACAGTATGAGTAACCTTTCAAAATAAACAATAAACAAACAGACCAAATATGGATTTTGGCCCCTACAATAAGGGATGACAAATTCTTGGTGAAATGTGGTGATCGCTGCGTCTACTCGACCGCCGCTGCCAGACCAATGCCGCTATCCGTCGCCGTAGCCGGCCCAACACTGTTGCCCGCTGCCGGCAAAGCACCACTGACCGCCATCCAGATGCTGGCCACCACCGGCCTGACTCCACTGCCCACCGGCCAGATACCAGCTGCCGTCAACTTTTCTCATTTAATATTATCCTTTCGTGTTTTTTGTTTGGGGAAGTGACCTCTTTAAATGTGCATGTGGCACCTATTCACATCAATGATACATTCATTAATTTTAAATAATTTATAAACCCCTGGACTTTAATAGCTCAAATGTGTTTCTGCCAAAACATATCACAAATATCTGTTTTGGGATGATTTTTAGGAATCATGTACACCTCAACTATGTTGTTGAAGCTGACTGAAAACAAGAATAAAACTAGCCTAGAGTGAACCATAGATCAAGTGTGATTGGCTGGAACTTAGAGACACTGAATGAAGCAGCCAATGACCCACTTAGTTTTCGAAGTGGATCCACTTAGTTTTTTAGTCTGGATTATTGGATGTAGATTGTTGGCATAAAACTGGAAGCCCAATGAGCAGATTCATGAGCCCAGCAACGAAAAAGAAAGAGTGAAGGAGTTACAAAAGAAGCTCCGTCGAACGTGGTCAGGTACTTGACATTAGCCATTAGCCATCTTATATTTTGTTAGGGCATAACATTGAACAATTGTGTAAACAGGAAGACTTCATTTGTCTTGGTATCATGTATTTTTGTCATTTAATTCTCAATCTACTGTAATGCATTTGCAGCCAGAAAGCATCATGAGTAAAAAGAAAGACAAATGAGGTTACATAACTGATATTTTGACTTTGAACACATACATTAACTGGTATGTCCTATATTTTAAATTTACAGATAATCAAGGGTCCTGATATTAGGCATTTCTTTGCTAAAATAACTCACACATTTTCAAACTAGATCAGTGAATTCATGAGTATGTTCCTTGATGTAGAATGAAGTGGTGACAGTCTAGACTCAGGGAGAAGGAAGCAAAAGACCAACAGAGTTACAGGTAACAGAACAGAATCATTGTTTTTATTACTATCTGTCAATTGTATTATTTAGTCTCTTCTCAAGGTGTCTTTTTCTTTTGTAAAGTGATTGAGGGTTTAGTGTTGCAAGGTGATGCCTGTGAATCTGTATTTGTGACTTTATTTTCACCGTCATTCTTGACGAGGTACAGGTGAATATGGTCAATATCTATATATAGTTGAACATAATGCACATTAACCAGATACAAAAATTAGGCCACAATTTGTCAAAATGTTATGTTTTAAACAAAGCAACATTACGAAATATAAGAAACAATCAATAAATGTACTCTACTGAGAATAAACAAGTCCTGATTAACAGTTGTACCACATTCAAAGTCATCCATCCAAACTGACATCAGAACCTGACAATACTACATCATTCCTTTAGCCTCATGAGGTGACACAAACTCCCAGGTTGAT
>JAOPJI010000025.1:16242826-16254297 GCA_027122695.1 Merluccius productus
AAACGACGACAAAAGGCTAGACCCCCTGGCTGCAAATTAAATTTGCTGCCGCTAGGGGCGTCTAGATTTCTAGGCTAGAGTTAGTAAGTTATTTCATTTGAAAAGTCTTACATTAGAAACAAAGACCTATTCTTTTTAGCACAAGTCCACATAGTAGTACAATTTCCGTTTTTTTCTTCTTGCAAAATCGCGAATAAGTGAAACAAAACTTTCTGCTTACTTAGCGAGATTTGCAAATCCAAAGTTTATTTGCAATTAATCTCACAAATGAGACTAGATGAATAATCTAAAGTCTGATAGCAGACTAAATCTGGGTAAAATTTCCTTCGCTTCATATTTGTTTGGACCGCTTAAGTTGTTGGAGGTGGGGATCTGTATGTGGTGATACAAATGCTAACATAACACCTGTATCTGTAAGAGCAAGGATAATTTATACAAAATGAAGCTGTATAAACTTAATTTTCGAGAGAAAAATGTTACTCTACCTACCTACCAATAACCACCTGTACTTAAAACCCTCTTTTCTACCTGTCTCTTGTAGCATTCTCCACTCACATACTCCTCTCGTGGCTTCTTACTTACCTTGAAATTCTCATACTGTGGAACTCTGTATAATTGCGCCGGACAGAGAATTATCTGTGGACCTATCCAACCCAGAGGTTTCTCCCTCCTCACTGGTTAGGACTCCTTGCCAGTCACCAAGTCACAAAGTTCCCACTTTGTCGTGACAACTCTAACTGCAACCAAATCTCCATTAAACCACTCTTCCAACGGCCAGCCCAGAAAAGCAACTGTAGCAAAATCAGCACCAGCTCCCTCGGCAGTAAACAACACGCACCGCCTTACCGCCTTACCTGTCAGCCTAATCATGTCACTGTGTGAAATGTCAATAATAATAATAATAATAATAATAATAATAATAATAATAATAATAATAATAATAATAATAATAAATGTATTTATAGAGCACATTTTCATACAGAGATTGCCTAGCTCAATGGTTCCCAACCTTTTTGGGGCTAAGGCACACCACAATCCCAGTCAGAAAGTAATTTCACACACAACAGATTGTCAAAAAAGTATCGCATGTATACAGGCTCATAAAAGGCAATTGCATTACTTGTAAAATATGTATTGCAATGGAGCAATACCTTCAGTATTACATGAAACAATTAATCAATAATAAAGCAAATCATGAATAGGAGCCACTATATTAGTAAGCTATCTCAGGATTGCACACTGCTTGGAAATCACTGGCCTAGCTCACGCATCCTCTGCTTGTCGTTGGAACTCAAGAAAATGTTGGGTATCAGAAAGGATTATTGCATCATTTTTCTACTCCTACAATATTATAGCTCTAGCCTCAGCACAATGCCTCAATCCCAACGCATCTTTTGCTCAAGGCAGGGTTTCATTTCCTTTCCTTTTTCCACCTCAACACATCAACACCATAGGCATTGCAATACAAAAATATTCCGGCAAGGAGCGGATGATCATAATGGACCTCTCAGCACCACACAGAATAGATATAGATGTTGATAGAATGATCTATCAACAGCCTCATTCCCAGTTCAGATTTACGACCACATAGCAACCACATCAATCTAGCAGGCTGCAGCACATCCGATCCCCCCCTGCACCCCGACTCTTGGCATCTTTTAGTGTCCACCTGCAATTCAAATTCAACATTGTAATTCACCGTTCACTTCATCTTTGGATGTAATAAAGCAGCCCAAAGAACTGATTCTTTAACCCAGGCCCCCTGCTGGCTGCCTTTTTGTTCTCCTTCCACCTTTCTCTACTTTCACCCTTCACCAATGTCCATCCAGAGTCCTCCATCCCCATCTACCTGCTCACAACTTCCTCCTCATCAAGAAACAAACTTGAACTGCATACAGTTGAAGGCTTGGTCTGTACTCCTGAAAGTTTAGTAAATGAACTAGTGATGAATTAAAGAAGATTATATTGTTTGTGTTATATCATTTGCATTATTATTGGGATACATTTTCCACGACACTGACACTTTTTTTCCATTGTCAAACCAAAATATATACTTTCCAAAAAGGATCCAGAGAGTGTTGTATACTTTTAATCTGCTTCATATGGAGGACAACCGATAGGGGAAGTAGATGGTGGGACTAGTTAGAGAATCAATATTATCTGTGATGCAGTGTGTTATACACGCCACAAACAGACATTAATATCACAATACCAAAGCGCTAAAATTTCCATTTCATGTTGTGTCATTAAATTCACAATGTCTATTATATGTATGAGATGGGTGGGACAGGGAACAAGAAAATAGGTAACTAGATAGATAGATACTATAGATAGATGGACGGACGGACGGCAGACAGATAGACAGATAGATAGATAGATCAATGGATAATTCTGCACATAATTGATGGTCAACAAGCTTGCTGTCCCTGTAAATCAGAACACCAAAACACACACACAATTTCTTCCGCTCCCTCTCTCTATTTCCACCAATCTATAAGCCTCACTCAAAACACACACAGACACGCATCACACATTGTGGTCACCCCTGGTTCCCTGATTGCTCAACCATCTGCCCCCGGCTACAAATGGATAGAGAGTTATTTTGGACCCAGAGTGAAATGCTCTGGCTAACGGGCCACTGGCAGCTGCATTCACCTTTAGTGCCAGTTCTCATTAGTGGAAACCAGCAAGCACACACACTATGGCCTGAGTGGCTTGGCCTCTCATCGCAGTTACTGCCCACGTCAGAACCTTCCACATACAAACACTTGTCATGGGGCTCTGTTGTGCTGGATGGTTGACTAAATGAATGAATGAAATCAATCAAATTAATCAATTAATGGAAAGAGCACATGTAGTCATGTCAGAGCCAGGTGCAAATTAAGTTAAAGAGCCATCCATTTATATATGTTTTTGCTTTCCATAGGCCAAATTTTTCTGCTATAGGGTACAATAGGATGGCATTTGCAGAACACTATTTTCCCCTGTGAAGAAATGTCGATGAGGTAATCATAAGAATGGTGATGAGTCACAATTACCCTTTAACCAGAATCAACATTTGTGGTATAAATGTGTGGTTTCAGGGCCCACGTCATCAGGCAGTGGTGAGGGTGAGGCAGAAATAATTCCAACTGGATTTAGATACATCAATTATACACTCCTTTGTTCCATGCAGATTATCACATAGATGTCAATATTAAATGTCAGTCACCCCCTTTGCCTATTGCTCACCCCCCCCCCCCCCCACACACACACACACACACATTCAACCACAATCACAGAGCTCGCGTCAAAGCTGAGGTCCCCTTCATTTGCGTCGTCATGGTAACTCCTATCTGTCGCTATTTCAAAAAGTCTTTGTAGGTGCTGTGTCTGTCTGTGTGTATGTGTGTGTGTGTTTGTTTGTGTGTACACACAGTTTGTGTTACTACATTACATCCCGTTTACTACGGGGTACTGGGCTATGGATATTTGGCATACTTTTTTGGCGGCACATTTCTTTTGTTTTTGTTTGGCTAACAGCCTCTGAGTACGCAATTTAAAAGACTGGCACCGGTGGCAGACCGCAACCAAACAGTGGTGCTGCGGTCTTTAACACAATTTTTTTGTGTGTTGTAGTGTTTTTCTGTTATTAAAATGTGTAACCTTTCACATACCTTTCCTTTTATGTTTATGTCTTTTGTACTTTATGATCCCTTGTTCGTGTTGTGGTGAGTGTGTTGTCTGAGTGAGCTCTGAGCAGCTTGCGGCGAACAATAACGGCAATAATAATTCACCCTCATCACGCTTGCAAATTTGCGTAGCAAAGTATTTGGTGGAATAGCACAGATTACATTTAAAAAAAAACTACATTCTTCACTGGTTGCGACCCCCTTTCACGTTCCCCTCCATGGATATGCACTGACACCCCCCAGAAAAAGGAAATAAAAAAAATCAATGCCAGAGGGCCAATGCGAAACAAAAGCACCCTGGACGTCAGAATCAATATTGGCATGTATGACAAAGACAGAGAGTCTCCAAAGAACACTGCTAGATTGAATACGGAGCTCAAAGTGACAGGTGACAAGCTAGCTTCTGTCCGAGGCTGACAGACGAGCTAACGACCAGAGACCGTCATGACAGATGCTCTCCAACATGTCAAGCAAGCAGAGAACACAGGGGACTGAGACGACAGGCCCCACAAGTAGAAAATACCCTTCTTCTTAAAATGGGAAACTACATTTTACTCCACTGCTTCATCATTTTGGAAAACAAAAAACCTTTCTTTTCTTTTTTTTTCTTTTTATACAGTTTCCATACAATGTCAATCAACCACAGATTAGATATTAATTTAACTGTAATTGGAAAGTTATTCCAAATATTTTGTGTGTTTTTGCATTTAACTTTTCTCTTTGTTGTTGAGATTTTACATTTAGCTGATTTCTAGCTCTCGTTGAGTTATGGAAACACCAGCGTGGTACAATGCAGACCAAAAAAAAGTGTTATGAATCTGAAACATGCATTGGCTGTAAGACCATGTATTACTGCACAGGGTTTCTGACCAGCAACCTTTTGAGTTATAGGTGTAGAAAATGTTCAAAATCACTAATGGTGTCTGCTGTCCGTCCTCAGGCACCAGCGCTACAAAAACCATCCACAGTCAGCAGCTGTTGGTGAGTGTCGGTACAGAGCATGTTGTGCGTTGTCCCTATCTGTAGAGGGAAGCACTTGGACAGTCTAGTTGATTGTTCACTGTCACGGTGCTCTCCCAGGAGGATGCCCAATGACTCCACTTCTTCACCCCAGACGATAGTGACAGGTGTCAGGGGCTTGCATCTCCATCTTCAGTCCATTGGCGGCAACATCCCCCTCAGCCCCTTTCTCAACGAAATTGCAGCAGTTCACAAAAATGGATGCTTCTGGCCAGCACTCGTTAATGCAACATAGGCTACAATGGAGAAGTTGTTGAGAAATTCTTGGACCAGATATTTGTACCAAAATTCTGATGTGGAGTGTGAACCCAAACAGAGGCAGTACAGTCAGTCTACATGCATCCATATTACATGTATCCAAATTAACCTTAAGTGCTGTAGGTAAGATGTAATTATTTTAGTGTAATTTGTTACAAATGGCAAAGCCATCTGTCAGCTAGTGAGTGAAATGCACTGTGAGAATAGGCTGCTCCTTTTGGACCAATTGGAGCATCTCTTCCCTGATTGGTTTGGGGAAACCCTCTTGCCTGTCAATCACAGGTGTGTGAATGCAACACTTCTCAATGGGTGAGAAACATAGCGATGGAGGGAGCAGAGAGGGCGGGGACATTTTTTTGGTTGTTTAGTTTCAAAATCTTTCAAAAGCTCTCTCTCATTACAACTCTCGAGTCTTACCTACAGCAGCTTTTATTTAGCATAAATAGTAGCTGAGATGTTAGCATCCACTTTTTTATGTTTGGCAATTGGTGCAGATGCTTCAATTTAAAGTGTGCAAAATACTGAAAGTGGACACATTTATTAGCATGGGTGGGCCCAATGGGAATCGAACCCCTAACCGTTAGAAAAACATTATCCATGCTTAATATCTATACATTATATATAATATATATAATCAAGGATCTTTATTTATAATTTGCTTTCAACTTTAATATGGCATGTGGTATATGTAAGGAATAATCCACGACGAAGTGTGCATTTAGTAAAAAATAATGCACGACGCGGGGGCTAAGAACCAATCAGAATCGAGTATTCACCCAGGCCATGGTATAAAGATGAATATTAGAAGATAATCATGCTGCCTATATTGATTGAACAATTGCCTTTTGATTGTCCAAGAAACTTCTTCAAGGAGGTTTAATAGGACCCACATTTTTCTTAGAAAAAGAGTGCAAATGTGTGTTTCCACAGCTATGTCATGGTCCCACGTCAGTCCCCTAGTTAGGTTCTATGTTTTCTGTTGTCTGTTTGTGGCTGTCTTGTCTATATGTTGTAGGCAGGGGGCGTGCCTGCTGGCTCCGGCTCTTCACTCTCCTACTCTGGCTCCACACACCTGAGGTTCATCAGCAATCAAACCCTGCAGTATATCAACCCCGGTTTTCCACCCACGTCAGAGATGCTAACCAAGCTCCACGTCTTGCTCAAGTACTCCGCCGCCGCCGCAGCTGGTCGGTTTGCCAACCAGATCGATTCTCCTACAGATTCCAACGTCACAGAGGTTGATCGGCCCGTCGGTGCACCACTACCTTCGCCTACCAGACCGACTCTCCTACGGATTCCAACGCCACGGAGGTTGATCGGCCCGTCAGTGCGCCTACCTACCTTGCCACGGCTCCGAGGCCCACAGCTACCCACCGACTACCTGGGCTCACCTCCACTACCCCATCCTTAAATAAACCTGAGTTTACCTTGTCTTCTGTCCACAGCAACTTAAACCGTGACAAGCTATTTATCAAATAGGATGTGATTGACATATTTATGGCCATTTTTGAAAAAGGTTTGTTTTTAAACTTGCACAAAGCAAAACTTGATCATTCATTTATGGCTGTAAAATAATTGATTCTAGGAGGGGTAGTGATTACTTTAACAAATAATTATTCAGATGGGCTGTTATGTTCATTGAACACATATTGTTAAAAAAAAGAGGGGAAAGCTTTAGTTAATAGCTTTTGTAATTCCGTGCCACAAACCAGCTGCAATAGCTGAGGTAACCTTTTAAGAAAAACACTTTTTTCACTTCCAATGTAAAGATAGAGGTCAGAGAAATGGCAACTAGAGAAAAAAATCACTTAGTATGGTGATTTATCAGCAGCCGTTTCGACGGCCTTTTAACAGTCTCCTTTTCCCCATGAAAGAATTTGATTCCTTGCTGGGGGCTAGGATAATCATGCTGTTTCCAACCCCCTTAAGCTCATGTTATGATGAAGGCAAACTGTCAAGCGCTAAAGAGAAAAACATTACAGCCTCTCTTTTTGGGGAAATGCACCTGTCATTCTGTATGGGCAGTGCCGATGTCTGGGAGCCAAGCAGAAAACAGAATCTGTCACTTTTACTCTTGCGACACATACCTTTGTAAGGTGACGAACTAAAGAAGTGTATTTCACACCTGTATGGGTCACGGCTTCTCACTAGCATGGACTTGTGGGTTGTTGTTTTTATACTCTCCGTCCAGCCATTACAACAAAGGATTATATTGGTTTCTTTACAGAAAAGCCTAACTGCTTCAATCTGGAGGGCGTTTCCAATGGCAAACTGAAAACAAAGAATGGCTAAAGGCCAGAACAAAGGTGATGAAAAAGGCATCATAGAGTAGTGATTTTGCTGTGAGCACAACTGAGTCAACTGTGAATAATCTAGAGTGGAGCACAACAACAAAGGGAAGGAAAAGACTGTGGTAGAGAATGCTGCATTTCAGCCCATAATTATCATCCTCTAATTATACAGATTACCTAATGATATTAGAGGATCATTTCCAATGTGCCAGATAAGTCACAGACGCAATAAGTGTTCATCAAAGTCTTTCACAGGACTTTGATTAAAACTTTTTGCATTTTAAATTGTAAGGTCTACCAATTGGTTATTTTTTATATTTGTGGTATAATTGTCATTTCTGATTTGGTTAATAAACCAGGTAACACTTTACAATAAGGGTACATTAATTAATGCTTAGTTAATGCTTCATAAGGGTTAATTAAACATTAAGTAACTGTTAACTAATGGCTCTATTAATCATCAACTAATGATATTCATGTTAATTAAGGTATTAATTACAGCATTATTTAATGTTTATACATAGCATATATTAACCTTAGTTAATACACAATTAAGCATTAACAAACAGTTGATTATTATAGTAATAAGCATTAATTAACTGTTAACAAATGTCATTTTTCTAACATTACTTAAGCATAATTAACCATTTGTTAACGCTCTTTGTGACCCTTATTGTAAAGTGGGAACACTTTATTCATTAAGTAACACTTAATAAATGCTTAACAGAGCTGAATAGGCATTACTTAAGCATAATTAACCACTTATTAATGTTATTTGTGACCCTTATTGTAAAGTGGGAACACTTTCTCATGAATTAACACTTAACAAAGGTATACTAGTGCTGAATAAGGGTTAGTTTAGCTTAATTAACCTATTATTAATGTTATTTGTGACCCTTATTGTAAAGTGGGAACCCTTTCTCATGAATTAACACTTAATAAAGGTATACTAGTGCTGAATTAGCATCACCTAAGCATAATTAACCTATTATTAATGTTATTTGTGACCCTTATTAAAGTGGGAACCATTTATCACTTGTTACACCTAATAAATGCACATTTGTGCTGAATAAGGATTACCTAAGTACAATCCATCAAACAATAATGCTCTTTATGACCCGTGTAAGTCCTCTATAATAACAATATTAAACATACTGAAATATTTCCAACTGGAAACCAATTCAAGACAACATTCTGTTATCAATACAATTCAGTCATAATTAAAAAAGGAAGAAAATGTAGTTATTTTAATTAGAATATTTGGTTTTATTTTGCTCTCACATTTGACATAAGCCATCAAAGAAAGCTGCAAAGAAAGCTCCATGACTGGGCGCTCGCACCATTTGCCTCTTGGTGCCCGGCCGGGTAAGTACCTAAGTTCAAACAGTAAGAATAATAAATACTGGTGCTTTCAACTCGGGCCCTTATTATAATTTTTAAAAAAACATAATCACTTAAAACAAGGACAAATTAACTTGGTCCAACATGAATAACTAAATCTAAACCTGAACATTTCGGATTTCTTTTCTTTTGTTCAGTTGAACATGCACTTTTGGATTAAATGGGGTAACTTTGTCGAATGTCCTCAATAAGCCTCCCAAAAGGGCCACCTTTGTGGCAGTTTGCCAGCCAGTAGGTCCATTCGATGACAGAGAGATGCTCTTTAAGCAGGGCCTCTGTCCTGTTCCCTCTCAGTCGCCATATATTCCCCTTGTATGTGGCCCATGCTCTTTCCAGGTTCTGTGTATGGCTGCCTGTTACAGGGTCAACAAACCACCGACTGTGATTGACAGGAAAGTGTCTGAATCCAAGATTAGTCAAAACACCTCTGTAGGCCCGCCATTCATCACTCAGGATGGTGCTTGGCGCACAACAAGTGGGATAAGATGCTGTCTGGACCTCCGGTCAACCAATCTTAAAATTGGTCTACGCCTTTGTCCAACCCCCATCATCCCGAACACCCACTTTCTCCTCCGCCAGGTGTTAGCAAAACGTCCTCGTGCATACTGAAAGAAAATTAAATTTACATTTCAGGTCAAATCAGTCAATATTATCACTTACTGCTTGTTATAATTAATATTCATATCCCTTTTATTGTTTACCCCTAAAGATTCTGAAAAAACAAAACTGTCTAGTTTAATCAATAGATTAGTCGATATATTTATTGATAGTTAAAAAATTGTTCTCAGTGTCAGCCCAAATTATGTAAATATCATCCACCATCCATATATCTCTCCTACCTTCCGCTTATGACGAAAGCTGCTCTCATCCAGCATCACAAACTCCCTGCGACTTCCAATGATCTGGCCCTTCCTTTGAGCATATGATGCCATTGAGGTTATGCATATGCTCCTTATCTTCTGGGCAAGCTTTGAGAGAGTTCTTGAGCTTCCAGCAATACCATCCTCAATCATGTCAACTTGGCGCAATCGGAGCCCCTGGGTGAACCTGTGTTTCAATGACAGATAGGATACATTGAGGAGACAAATACAGTTCCTAGTTCAGAACATTGAACATCACACAAGACTAGGCAGGCCCAGTTAAGCTGTACCCAGTTACAACACGCAGGTCCAGGAAAAAGAAAAAATTACAAAACAGTATCTGAA
Organism: Merluccius productus; assembly: GCA_027122695.1. Taxonomy (NCBI): domain Eukaryota; kingdom Metazoa; phylum Chordata; class Actinopteri; order Gadiformes; family Merlucciidae; genus Merluccius; species Merluccius productus. Next base: position 16,252,673 of record JAOPJI010000025.1, read on the forward strand.
CTTTTACATCCTGATTCATTTATGAAGGTTATGAATTAACTTAGGTTCAGGAAAAGGGCCACACCTGCCTGAAATCTGAGACTTCTAGACACACCCACCCTTGCCCCTTCATCCCCTGTTCCCTCATACCTCCTACATTCATCTTCCATTTCTAACTGTAGGTTAGGGCTGAGCAATATATTGAATATATGTGATGTATCGCGAGATGTTCTCCACGGGGTGTATAAAATGAACCTATCGCGACCATCGAATGCAAACTGGCACTTAATGGCCCTCATTTATCAAACTTGCGTGGAAACTGGTGCAGATTCTGGCGCAAATACCTCCCTACGCCAGGTATCGCGTGGTATTTATCAAACAGTCGTATCTCGCCAATCTCGGCGTACGCCACGCCATTATTGATAAATGCAGAGGCTGAAAACAGTCGTTATTTGAATATCACGCCCCTATATTTTCTCAATTAAGAGGCCTCTCCCAGAGGTTTTACGACCTGGATATGCGCATTACGGCAAAGAATAGGAACTTCTCGGAGTAGAAATTGACAGAATAACAGCGAAAGTAGTGTGCTGCTGCTCTGAAATGCAACACCAACTGGAGGTGCGGGCATAATATAAGTGGTTGAGGAGGAAAAGACGCACTTCTGTCCAATAATGGTCTCCATGAAAGAAACACGTCTGCAGATATTTGAATGGTTAGAATGTATTGGCCCTTTTAGATAGCACTACTCAAAAGGGTTTTAAAAACTAAAAATAACACATTTTGCGTTTTACTGTATGACAGCATGCGCTTGGCACGAGTGGTCAGCCCGGTCAGCTGCACAAGCCGACCCAGCAACGATCAGCTGTGAGAGCGCCCACCGTCCTGCTCCACCAGCAGATCGGAAAAACAAGCCAAAACGTGCCGGTTAATGGTGGAAATAAATCGCTTGCTTAAGCGATCAATGACACATTAAAAGAGGAACTAACGTCTCAAAAGTGCGTCAAATGAATAAAACGTTAAGCTGAATGTTGTGCCGTGTTTTTTTTTTTATCATAAAGAGCAGCGTACTACTTGCATAGCCTACATATTTAATACTTTGGCTAACATTTTGAATGAATGCAGCCCCCGTGCCTCAGTGTCCCCCCAGCTGCTCCAAGTCGGAGGTGCCCTTATGCAGTCCCATAAGTGGCCAGTGTGCGCACTATTGAATGAGCCCTCCTACTCAGTTGCACACCATAAGCTGCACATTTTTAAGTGATTAATATCTTTATTTCGGTCTGAGCAAACACTGCATTTGTTTTAGGCTATCCTCTAATAATTGTTCAACAAAGTCATCGGCTACCCGGCACAGCCTGCACTGCGAGTCCATGCTGTTTACAAACTTGCGTACACAAGCTGAGAGCTGGCGTGGGATTTGAGTGTACCCTACGCTCACGTCCATATTGATAAATGCCGAGGTTTGCGTGGAAATGTACGTACACCCATTTTTCTGGTCTACGCACGGTTGATAAATGAGGGCCAATGTGTTTTTTTTGCAGCCGCCGGCAAACTCGCTGGTGTTCACTAGTGGTGGATTTCATGATTCTTTTCCGCGAATCAGTTCGCGTCGTTCAGTTCACCAAAAAGAGTCGTTCGTTCGTTCGTTC
>JAOPJI010000025.1:16337617-16358354 GCA_027122695.1 Merluccius productus
ACACACACACACACACACACACACACACACACACACACACACACACACACACACACACACACACACACACAAACAGCCAACCAGGGTGTAATGAAGGCGGTAGGCCGAAAATGAATCAAAATGGCCTTTTCCCTTGGCAGCTCCAAATCCTGGATGGCCAAAACAAAGAGATCCATCAGTGCCACTACAACAACTGGCTCTTTCTGCTTTCTGATTACAGCTGGCCTAAAGTGGCCCCATAACCCCATAACCCCCGGAAAATGACATACAACTCCTGACATGAGTATTTATCCACCTACAATTGGGAGTTTTATTTATCAAAATAAATAGCAAGGACTTCACAAAAGATGATAATGTGCATGTCTGCCTGTGTGGGTGTGAGCATTGTAATGTGGTATAACAGATGAAGGTTTCAAACGTTTATGAGTGAATGAGGCTGTGACAAGTTTAATTAGTGTTGTTTATTCTTTATTTTGTTCTTCCAGTGCACAGCCACACTAGCTCTGGCATTTTATACAGCTCATGACATATTTAATCAAAACTCGTGAATTAGATTTCATTAAATATTTAAACTGTCATTATATGGCTTTCAGGCTTAATCTAGGACTGTTTAAACTTTATTTACTACATAATGGAATTAACTGCATAGACATTTCTACAATATTGCCCGTATTGCAATGAAGCTACGACCAGGCTTTTCATAATAACTGTGCAACACATGTGTTATATTTGAAAAACACAAATCATATTTGCAAATAAACAAAAAAACATCATGAGCTGAGCCATGTGACGTGTTTCAAGATCTGTGCGAAGTGTGTGGAGTTTAATGTGTGAAATAATTGCGAACAGGCCGGATAAAGGCTGTAATTACAAAAAAATGGTAGGTAATCAGAAAAAAAATACTGCTGCTCTAAGAAGACAAAGATGTTCTAGTTGCAAATAAATGGCATTATTTAATATTGAGTTCTCCAGTGGTCTATTTAGTGCAATATCGGTTCAGTATAACATCCAATTTGGCCCTTTGTTTTGGATCATTCTCAACTTTCCTGGTCAAAAGCTCATGTTTTGGTCACAACTGAACTAAAAAGTATATTCAAAAACAATTAATCAACTTATCAACCTCTACGAGGGCTTTGGTTTGTTACTTTTTTGTGGGCGACAGCTTGTAAGTGAAGGAGGCTTCCTCTTTGTGGGAACGTTTTTCACCTTCACTGGTCGCTAAACAGTGAAGTGGGGGTAATGAAAGCTCTAAAATAAAGGCCTATAGAAAAGTAGCAGCTTATCCATATATATATATTTACAATAAAATACATGCGCAGAGTTCATATCACCAAAACAGCACTGTCAACCCACGCATCTCCTTGACATAAGCGTAGGAAACATGTCAAGAAGGCATAAGTGAAGCTAAATGTCCCTTAAAAAGCATTTTTAAAACAAACATTTGACATTGTGTACTCTTTCATTCATCAAAGAAGGCTATGGCAGTGAAGAGCCTGCAATAACAACAGCCAACACAGAGTTGCGTCTGTTGTCTGACAATGAGACACTAGGCACAGGTTACCCAGTGCAACAGCCAACAGTCAGCCATGACAGCTGCTATAGATGAGAGAAAGAAGAGATATAAATGCTCCCGATCATGTTGCTTTCAGAAGAACAAAGCCTTGTGCTCATAAGGAGGCAGCCACAAGCCAAAAACATCCACTCACGTCAACATTCACTGCCTTAAACACACATCAGTCCTGGCATCACAAAATCAAAATGTGGCAAAGGGAAGAGAGAAAGGAAGAAGGAGGAGGAGGAGGAGGAGGAGGAGGAGGAGGAGGAGGAGGAAGGAGGATCTGAACTACATTTCAATATTCTCTTGATCTTTTAAGGATTGATATTGTTATAAAGGTATTGTTATGCTTCGAAATCAAAGAAGAATTGTTATTGAAAGGAGTCCTTGGTGTGAAGAAGACAGGATTTATATGGCTTGTGCACTGATTAATACAGTGGCGACAATATAACCCTGACTAATTCCATCAATCTTTTGGTGATTTTTATACTCCAAATTCTACCAAACTATACACTTCAAATGTTAACCATGTGCCATAATAGAAACAAATTGTACAACATTATACATTTATTCAAAACCCCTGGGAAATGCTGCCTTTTGTAAGCTGCCAATGGGATATTTTGGGAAGATCCTCACTGCAACATCACTGACTTCTCTCACTTCAGGATACAATGAATCCAAAATCAAATGGTGCCCATACAATCAATCAGACCTAAATGACACTTCAGCAGCAGCTCTATAGCCTGTGGGCCGTGGAAAAGCCGTTTAGTGGGCGCACAGCCAGAAGCTAAATATGTGATCTATGATAGGAATAGAACCTTTACCTGAACACAAGGGCAAGCAAGCGTGGCGTTATGCCTCCCCATTGTAAATACAAAGCCCTCTTTGCGGGGTAAATTATTCAAGGCCCACGCTGCATTGGTGATTTATGATTGAAATATCGTCTCTGTCCTCCAACGCTAACAGAACTGGAGGATAAATAATCATATTACAAAGAGATGCAGTGCTTGAAATTATGCACACGCTACTCTATATTCGCCCCATAAAACTGACATCAGCACCTGTAATTTTTGATGGATATACACCATGTAGGAGTCAGGAGCTGGACCAGGAGCACTGCAAGCATAAGAACAGAGAGGCTATACAGTAAATATTAGACAATGATCTGTGTAGGCGCATCCTACAGTATATATCATGTGTATATTCAATCATTCAATCATTCATCATTAGAGACCTAATTCCATAGTAATGTTATAGAAGAGTGTGCTCTAGAAGTACAATTAAAAAAAACTTGAAAACTACATTTTTCAATAACATTAAGGTCCTTAAGCGTTAGTTAATAGGTAATAATGCCCTTAATAAGCATTAATAAGGCCCTAATAAGTCCTTATAATATGCTTATTAGCATTATTATGTGTATTTGAGTTTAACTAACTTACCTATAATGTCATTGTTAAACCTTTACTCTTAAGTGGCTTCTGCAGGTTTTCAAATGGGCCCTTTTTGAAAACCTGCAGAAGCAACTCAACTCAGGCCCTTTTATTAACTAAGCTTTTTACTAACTTACCTATTATGTCATTGTTAAACCTTTACTACATTTTTTTTCTTGCTTTATTAAGATGAATACATACTTTATTATGCATTTATTAGCAGTTAACTATGCAATTATTAACAACTAAGCTTTTTGTGTTGCTTTAAGATGAATAAAGTCTTTATTATGCATATATTAGCAGTTAACTATGCACTTATTAACAATTAACAATGCTTTGTGCAGCTACCGGATCTAAAGCGAGAACAATGCCTTATTAAGATTAATAAATCCTTTACCATGCATTTATTAACAGTTAAATATGCTTTTCGCAGCTCCCTCATCTGGAATGAAAACGAAATGTGGTCAAGGTTGATAATGTGAATAAAAAATTTGATATAAATACAATATTTTAGTGGTGAAGCATAAAAACACACTTTAAGACAGCTTTTTTAAAAACACTTTTTGGACCACTTTCATGTAAATGGCAGCCACACAGAGAACATTTCATGAAACATAGGCTCAAGTAAGTTGTATATTGTAAAAGATATTCTGAAAATGCTATATGAAACATCACTAATCACATCAACACAATAAATACATAGTGCAATTGTAACTTAAAAACTGATGTATGTCTTAATTAAAAAATAAATTCCATTAAAAAATGTATTGATAATCTCAATGATCAGAAACAACCGAATGTTTGTATAGTTATCTATCTTCCAACATGGCTGCCTGTAACCATTGGTAATCACTTTAGAAAGAAAATGCCTAATTTCTGTGCAGTGGCGGAGTAGGTAAAACACTGGAAAAGCATATTACTGTTTCACTGCTACTTATTCACAGCACCCATTAATAAAACAGCAATTAATTACATTTCTATTGATATATTTCCGCCATCTGCGTGTCACCATTTTCAAAGTCCCCCACGCTACGTGAAAGGGCACTGTGGCTGCATCCTGGGCTTAGCGCCGCCCAAGACGATTGTGATTGGTTAAAGAAATACAGGACGGAGCTTTTTTCCCCCTATACCAGAATGATAGAGTAGAGCTAGACCTTTCTCCAGCGCTGGCACAGCGCTAAAACCAAGTGGGGAGATAGGTCTGGCTATGCGAGACTAATAAGTGCATAGTTAACTGACAATAAATGCATAATAAAGTATGTATTCATCTTAATAAAGCATGAAAAAAAGGTTTAACAATCACATAATAGCTAAGTTAGTTAAACTCAATAAATACACATGACATTAATAAGCATATTATAAGGACGTTAAGGGTCTTATTACCTATTAACTAATGCTTATTAAGGGCATTATTACCTATTACCTAATGCTTATTACAAGGACCTTAATATAAAGCGCTACCCATTTTTTAAATGTTTTCAGACTTGATGTGATTTACATGATAGTATTCACACTCCATTTGTGATTAAATGACTTGAGGACATTACACATTAACAAGTCTTACATAGTAGTGAAATAGTACAGTGTATAGCTACATCTTTGCCTGCAGCCGGTGTAATTACATAAATCTATGTTTTACATCATGGTGGTCTACAGAACAATGCTAGATGCAACTCTATAATATTTCTGTTTGTGTTCACATTTCCTCTGTATCTTATTAACCCCTGCACTTAACAATTATTTCATGGTAATAATAAACCAGACAACTAACTCAATACCGAACTCTTTGTTATCCATAATGGAGTCATTTGAAGTTAGGAACCATAACACTACCTACTACTACTACACATGGTGCACCACATTCAACACATGGAGAACTAGATAGGTCAGAGAAGGCCTTCCGAGGATCATTTCTCACGCTGCCAAGGCTGGATTGTGCACTCCTATCAATAACCAGCAGAGCTCTCATTCAATACCCAGTGTCTTGGGCAAAGCCAGGCTACACAATAATCACTTAACTGTCAGCAAGGATTAGACAGTCTTAAGCCACCCTAAAACAATTCACAAGTCAAAGAAAGAAAGGAAGAGAAGAAAAAAAACTGCTGCGATGGAGATATACTGTGACATCTAACAACTGGGCTGCATTGTCTGGATAGAAAGGAGAAAAGGGAAGACAAAACCTGTACTAAATCATGTGGGATAACAAATACAACCCCTCTTCTCCAAATCCCTGTCTCACCGGGATCACAGCAGGGCTTTGTGTAAAGCGAAAGATGGGTGTAAGGGCTTTAATAATGCACTTCTATATAGGTCGGAAGCTGCCTTGACTAAAACTCTACAATGTTTAGTTTCATCAATGAAGACAGAAACCTCAAGAAGCTGCCCATTGTCTTTGCACTGTTCCATCCCCATGACCATAAATTACCATACAGGCATTTAAAGTAAGAGGTTATTTGATACCATCATCGTAGTTCATCTGGGTACAGATGAACTACAAGATGCACAAGGCAAAATATACAAAATGCACAAGGCAATGATAAGGTGGGTTAAATTGCAATTCCCATACAATTATTTGGAGGAATAGAGAGCCAATACACTTCTTAAACTCATACTCGGTCTGTCTCCTTTCCCCTGTGACTAAGCGTTGTGTTTTCTTTGTGTCATCTGAAACTCCAACTAATACAACCCACAACATTGCCATTTCCTGTGCTGTAAACAGAGAAAAAGTGATCAACAGTGCACATGTGACACAGAACAGTTGTATGCTCACCTCCCAGGAAAGCATGAGTAGGAAACCAAATAAGTACTTCACAAATGTATAGATTTGATTTCAATGGAAATTCTACCTGGAAAAAAAGTAATACTCACTGGCTATATTATAGTAGTCTGTCACAGAAAACTTACTCCCAATCCACCATGCCAGAGTTCATCAAAGATTTTTCATTTTCCTTTTAGATTTGTCCTCCAACACATACTGATTCTGTCAGATGCATTTCAACTTAGTGGATCTAACATGCAGAAGTCTGGACTAAGAGAAATCTCATTGCATTGAAATTGGCAGCCTTGTCTTAGGAATCAATTCTATCAATGTTGAACAGGCCTCTGAATATGATATGATTAAACAATGTGTTTGTGTGTGTGTACACACATATACACTTGCACGAATGTGTGTGTGTGTGTGTGTGTGTGTGTGTGTGTGTGTGTGTGTGTGTGTGTGTGTGTGTGTGTGTGTGTGCACACGTGTGTGTACACAAGTTGTACGTGTGAGTCTGTGTGTGCGTGGGTGGGTGGGTGACAGCAAAGAAGCAAAGAACGGCAGGCCTGTGAATCAATATTTGTAGTAAACATTCCCAACAAGGGTGCTGAGCTTTCAGACAAGGAGATCACATGCCACAGCCGTGTGTGTGATTCTGCCATCTTTATCTCTGACTCTTTATCTTCCTCTCCTCCTCTCTTTGTCTAGCCTGAGAGATGCACTGGAGCTGTCAGTACGAGGATCAGCTGCTTTTGCAGATCACAGGGTTAAGACAGTCAGAAAAGCCCAGGACCTCGGAGACAGAGGCTTGTCAAAGCAATAAGCCTTGTCAGGGAACAGCAAAAAGCCCAGAACACGGAAACACTTGAGCGTCCTGCTGACGAGGTCTGCCCTTTGTGTCCATCACGGCTAGCCTGCAATGTTCCATGTATGGTCAACCCGGTGTCACTCTTTCCTCAGCCAGGAGGGAGCGATGTTGTAGGAATGGAGCTATCGAGACGTTGGGAACCGGTGGAAGCTAATCAGCGATGCAAAAAATGTGCTGGCAAAGATCTTGATAAAGTAACTTTGGTTCTGCTTGACAAGTCTCCTTAGGGAAACCTGTTGGTGTTTTTCTTAGTAAAGTCAGAGGTTTTGCTTTTGATAGGGAAAACAACACCTTGGTGTGTCTGTTGTTTGGCATTAGATGACAGCAGACACACAGCTGTCATTCGTTGCAGAGACGGCAGTTGTGAGGAATGACAAAATGGCTCCCAGTGTTGTGTCTTTGCCCCCATCTGGTGCCAGGATGAAGGATAGAAGTAGGAACATGGAGGAAAACACTGAGAAGAAAAATCGATACATCTCCTTTAGTGTGAAGGATAAGAGACTTTGGTCAGGTAGCTCTATTTGTATTACCTGAAGTCAAGTGCAGGTTTTAGGTTTAGCATCTGAGTTTTTCTATATAGTTGAAACGGATGAGCAATATAAAAGCAGCTGAAGAGAATATATGAATCAAATCATTGTTTTGCAAATGGGCTTTAAATATACTTTATATATTTGGCAGGAATATCAGCTCCAATCATGAACAATGTAAACCAGCATAAAAATGCCATCACATGAAGACTTTGTTTGAGACAGTAGAAATTCTGCTTAAACATCCACCACCAAAAATTGTAAAGTAGTATGGAGAGCTCCATTAAAGGTTATGAACAACAATCAAAGTCACATTTCATGTGAAGTCAACAAGTCACAAGTCAAGTTCAACAGAAATCACATTCTTCTATTCAGACCTGAGAGTAACAGGGTTTTTAGAGGGGATAGTGCTAATGTAACGCATGACTTTGAACAAATAGTTTGTTAACTGAATATTCACAATATTTTGCATATCTACATAAAATATTCAGGCAAACCAAAAACTATATCAAATGTTGGTGGAAGGTTTGATCACTTGTACATATGATCTTATTTTTGCATGATAAATGTAATAAATGTAAGGTTTGGTGGATTGTGCAATGGCAACCACACCCATGCACATTACACATCAAGTGTTTTAGGGAGCACAAGGAAAAACACGTCAACTCTCCCATAAGTTTTGTTTTTGTTGCCTTTCAAAAATACTTATTTAGAAACCATTCCACTGAGGTTAGAAGACAGGAATCCATTTAAGATGTTTTTTTCCTGAAATATGAATCCACAATAGAGTCTTCAAGTTTATCACTTACTGAGCTATGCTAATGCAAGAATACGTCTCAATGTACAAGTAAAGGTACATAAAGAAAATCAGGAAATCTTGAAAAAAAATAAATGGGGCCATAGATCTCACAATACATGTTGAAAGAAATGCATATGTTCTCTAAGATTCTGTGAAGGTTATTGACCTTTTGCTTCGAAACCTTAGTCAGGTCAGAGAGATCAGCTACCCTGCATGCTATTACAGCACACACTAAAGCATTGTGCTATAATGAAATGCTGGCCAGTGGTCACCATTGCAGGCTATAATGGAGGAATCATGACTTAAGCCGGCCCATTTTCACAGGTTGCCATCACAACAACTAAAAAGTGATGTGTATTTTATTTTAATGTAAAATGGATAATACACTTTTTTTTTCTTTCCATAGGTGAATAAAATAAATTGGCTAAAAAGAAAAGTGAAAAAATGACACTTTTCTGTCATGATGACTTTAAATACACACTTGCCGTATGACAAAACATATTTTCTGACTTTTTATTGCGTTATTGTGTCTACAGTGGTCTGATACCTTAGCTATTTCAAGAATAAAATCTAAATGTAGACTTAGTTTCCACAATCTCATACTATAAGCATTGCTGATATGCTCTACTGCAATATAATGTATTAATTCTGTATTTATACATTTTCATGCATTTCTATTTCATTGCAAAACTGTGTATGTAAACTATTGTGCTGTCACATCAAGTTGCTTTTGCATTAAATGTGCTTTATAAATGTGTCCAGAACAGGCTTTTTGGCCGCTGTCCATATTTACATGTATTTGCATGCATCCAAGCACAAGCTCAAGCTCATAAGTACCCGTTCGCAGCGGGCTTTCTGGTGGCTGCCTGGGGCTGCGTGTAGCTGACTGGAGTGTTTTGTTTCTCCGCTCAGTGGGCTCCATGTGGCAGCCTGACGTGGATGTGTGCCTCCAGGAGAAGGAAGAGAAGAGACTACTAAATGCTCACTGCCCTGCCGGAGTCCTGCTACTGGGCACTCTGTTCATCCCTAAGAGGCCAGGGAGCCATCCAGAATAGGGCAACACGTCTACTGCAAATAGAGCAAAGAGTCTGCTGTACTCACCAGATGGACCCCATATTACGGCTTATATATTTAAAGGAATGTTAAATCAAAATCTGTGTTCCGCAACACATTTTTGACTCTGACTCTCACAAAGGGAACATCCTTTTTAATGTTTAGTAAACAAATAAAAGATACAGTGCCAATTGTGCATTATATGACGTAGTACAGATGTAGTGTTGACACAGGTCAGTAACTAACAGTTGGTCTGTACACAACAATCTGTTATATAAGAAAGAAAAACATTAACTAAATAAACCCAACCAGAACAATATGGCCTCAAGTACTAACTGACAGACTGCAGCAGGAACACAAACACAACAAACTAAAAGCACCAACCTAATGAAACACAGTGGCAGCTATTTTGTTCTGGCTGCACAGACGGCCATAAAGTCAAATCAACACCCGCCAAGTTTGACATGAATTCAGCCAATAGGGATTTTCAAATGTACCATCATTCTTATGGTCCATTCAAATCCCCAGTATGATCAGTAGCCTATTTAAGCCAGCAGGGTTCCAGGGCCTCCAATATGTGTGCTCCCTGCCATGGGGGGTGCTGGATAGAAGACAGACAGAAGACCCTCTTGTGACTTCAACTTAGTGGGGGCTTTCTAATGGTGGTTACCTGGCGTCTGATGAAAGAGCATGCATAATTTATCTTTACTAGGTCCATTGACGTCTTGGACTCATGGAATGGCAAGGATGCTTTTAGGACACGGATAGATTTAAAAAAAAAATGAAATACAGCCAGAAAAAACTCAACTCAGAATGTGCACTGCAGCTGATAAATATTGTTTTGCAAGATATGTTTTCTGATGGAACAGAGATGTTTTTTCTCTTCAACCAAAAAAGAATGGCACTGTCCGAATCTTGTCTTATCAACACATTTCTACACTGCAGTGTAGAAAAAAAGCTGACAATTAGTCTTAGCAGTTCCAAATGCACTTACATCATATTTTCAAAAGGTGAGACCACCAAAGACAAACCAAACAAGAAAGTAAACAATGGACATGAGCAATACCACAAAAGAGGCAATGACAATGAAACCATGCATAATCAAGAGGAAAAAAATCCTGGCGGGCCAAAAAAGATTCAGTAACGATGGACAGACTAATGGGAGAAGAACAGTGTTAGAAAGACAGATCTTTTCACAAATGGAAGATACACTCCACTTAGAAAAGCATTTAGGTGCTTTGTGAGAGTAACCTGAAACTGGAGCTGCTTTTATTGTTGTGTGTGAGGCAAACTTTCATTTAACATGCTGATGAACTCTGCAATTATACCCAATTCACCAGGGCTTTTACTTTGATAATGTGTTTCCTTTAATTCAAATGTCCTGTTTTGTTGTGTAACAGCCTTTCTTCCAGGACAAATGATGAGTGCCATTTGTACTATATAATTAAAGGGAAGGGAATAGGACATCAGAGTTTCCACACACACACCCTTCCTAATGTAAAGGAAGGTGAAAACCTGTAAAGCAGAAATGGGGAGTGATTTTTCAAGGCTGTTTTGGTATTTATAACTATTTGTGGGTCAAAATGATCAATTTCAAGTAAATCAACCTGTTTTTATTGGTCAAACATAAAACTCAATGTGATGGCAAGCTTGCTCACAACAACCCTTGTGGCCTCAGTTACACTTGGACTTCTGTGATCAGATTTACCTGAACCGAAGGAAGACTTTGTCGTAGGTCCGGGGTGGGTTACGATCGCGCGCACACCCCCCCCCCCCCCCCCGGTCGCTTATATGTGAATAAGGGAGTACTGGCACTTATTTTTTTCCACTTCGAGCACTGGTTTTAAGTTAATTTCATTTTTATAGTATCTTATGCAAATTGGGAGCCTTTTGCCTCAATTCAGGGCATGGGGAGTGCACAGTAATTTATTAAACATTAGATGTCACAAACATGTAATCTACATAATGCAGAACTGTGTTGTGATACTGATATACTGTATCAAACCCTCAGAAAAAATTGTAAAATAAGAATGAAACAAAATGTTAAAAGATGCAAACATATATGTGCTCATATGTGCCAACACGAAGGCATGGATAGTGGATAATGTGAGTGAACAGGTTATGTTAAAGTGTAAGCAAACACTCATGTTTGAGCCTGTCTCCACCAACTAAACAATAATAAAAAAGTATCAAATCAAGTGTTGGCTTAACTCATAAGTCCTATGGGCTCAATTAGAGAGCCACATTACCTTCTCGCTATCTTTACAACCAGAATGGTCAGTTAAAAGGAGTGTAAGCTCTTGTTAACGCCCACATGCCTGTTTATCTTAGTCCTAAAAGGTAGTATACTATTTATATATCTACCTCCTAAAAGGGAGCATACTATTTATATCTCTACCTCCTAAAAAGTAGTCAGAATTCATTAAAAAGATAACTGATAAATGATAAACTCACAATGTCAGCTTGAATCTCTGATCATTATTTTTCAAAAAAACATTGCAACATATGGAATGGATTATTATACTTAATACATTCAAGCATAATAATCCATGCCAGTTTTTTTGAAAAATTAATTGAATCCAAGACACTTCTTAAAGGTTTTTGTCATGGTTTTAAAGCATGCTGTGTCGACACAACCACAAGTATGCCCTTTTTTCTACATCTCCTATAATCAGATTGTCCCAGGGGTCCAGTTTTGGGCTCACCTCTCCTTTAACTAAAACTGTGCTCCATCACAGCACCAATCCTTCTGCAACTTCTCTGTTCATTGCTCTTTCTTTCTTTCTTTCTTGCTTTCTTGCTTTCTTGCTTTCTTTCACACCAATTGCCACTGTTTTCCCTTCATTCTATCAAGGTTCACAAGTACAAACGTACAATCTTATTTACTGAGCCTACATTTCAAGTTGGATGTCTGCCTGCCGCCTCAGGTTAAACAGTAACACCAATGGGCTGGCTAAAGGCATCTAATCTTAGTATGGAGAAGTAGAATAGTAAGATTGCTGTTCTACAAGGTCCACTACATGATTGCCACTACCTCATTAGATACCCTTCACTTTTGGTGGCTGGTTAAAATATGCTGGAATATGCATCTCTCTCCCATTCTCTTCTTTATTTAAAAGTAACTCCTTGTCTAAAAACACATTTTACCCTCAAATGACACACTCCGACATAAACATCTACATGAACATCAAACAACACACACAACTAATTGTTTCTGTGCAATGCTCCTTGTGGCTGCTGACATTATATTTAAGCATGGTGTGCTGGGAATAAAGGCTATTAAAGAGATCTAACTACCATACCTCCAGGCCAAAGCCTCAACGACCTGTGACCTTATACTAGCTGGTGCTTAGCTCTCCATTCCCTGCAGAATTCTCCTTTACATTTTTACTTTTCTCACCCCCAGGTGCCGCGACACTATTTTCAACTAAGTTCATTCTGATGAGTCAGTGCCTCTTCAAGCGATATTAGGCGTCCTCCTCTCTGTTACATCCTGTGGTATTTCACTGCTTTTGGTTGCTTTGATAAAACAGTGCCTTTTCTTTCATATGGTTTTCCATTTTTGCTTTGTCTAAATACAAATGGAGGGGTGACGACAAGGGATGTCATGATACTTTTATGTTGCCAGGGTATTTTGATACCATGTAGAACAACATACCACTAGTTGTGGTTAGGATGCTGTGTTCAGGTACGGTTCTGCTGCTATGGGTCTATTTACATTGTACCCACTACATGTACACATAGGGCCCTATCTTGCCGGTCTGAAACGCAAGTATCAAACGCAAAGCGCATTGCCACTACTGGACCCAGACATGTCCAATCCCGCCGTAGCGGTGTCATCCTGGTGTCCTTATATGTGTCTTGCGACTATTGGTCAAATAGGTTAATTTGATCCGCCATTACTATTAGCCTGAATATTTTGGGTAACTGTGTACGCTAGATTTATGCCTATTTTTTTTTCACATATGTGGTAATATGTTTGCTTGTATGTATGGTTTGCAAAAATGGGAACTGCTTCCTTGTAGATGAGAGAAGCAAAGTGTATGCACGTTGTACACACGCTACATTATGGCCAAGCATGCGCCCTTAAAATAGCATCTGAATAAGCGCCACTGACTTTAGACTCGGTTTTTCCTGGTCTGTGGCACAATTGTTTTCTGAAACTGCAAAATAGCACCAGGGAACGTTTGCGCCGGGACACACCTCCTGTTTTTGCTGAACCGCCCCCGGAGCGCAAGTTCACTCCCTAAGTTAAGGACTTGCGTCGGTTGAGGGAAAATTCCCTCAATGTGCGTCGGGTGCAAAATAGGAATTGTACAAGCACCAGTGTACAAAGTCAATTGCGTTGAGTGCAAGATAGGGCCCTTTGTCTGGACGTTGGTATCCAGACAGGACGTTTTAGATTGTCTTCCCACCGACTACAGGAAAAGTTTAGTCAGTACTGGCCGAGTTTGTGTACCACTGTTGGTCAAGGACGGATACCGACAATGGGAAGATGATGCTATCGTTTTAGTTATCAGTCCTCTTCTGGATCCGCCCATCACGTTTGTCATGGTTCCGCCAGATTTGAGCTTGTGATGCTGTTTGTGGGAGCAGACGTCAGCCAATCAGTGGGATGTGTTTGAGCACGAGGCACAACCTTTGATAGTGAAGGTGCTAAAATGGCAGTTAGCGCCATCACCACAGGACTGTGAACTAAAATCCGATTGCAGACATTGAGAGTAGAATAAGATTAGATAAGGTTGGAAAACTTGCTTTATTCTCAGACACACACAACATGCTGGATGCATGATGCATGTGTCGGAGAATAAAGGCGGAATTAATGAATGACCTTTAGCATACATTGAATTCGATTTGCTGACTTTAAATCCTGTCAGATCGAATTCCTGTTTTTTTCTTTTCCCAAAAATTAGCCCCATCTTTATGGCTTAATGGTTGGTATGTGCACAAAGCTTAGGCTACATAAATATTCATGAAAGCGAGGTATAAAGTGCTGGCTGATTTCTTTCTTACTTACTCCACAACCTTAAAAAGCAGGTAAGATGAGCACGAAAGGGGTCAGGATGAATTGTCTCGAACTATATCGGCATACATGCAGAATATGGACAAAAAACATGAAATACCATGATATTGCTGTCATCGCTCCATCTCCCGGTAAACTGAAATCACCCAGAATGAGGCAGCCAATAGCCATATATTAATGCTGATCTAGTAATTCCTTTCAGCTTATGAGCCTAGCTTAGCCTAACACAAAGTTATGAATCACATGCTTATGAAGGTCATAAGTCGTCGCTAGTCTATACTCAAACATGCCTAGAAGCCTTTGTGGCGCCCGCCGGGCACAGGTATGGAAGAGGGAAGGTGGGAAAGTGGTGGATGGATATTATGTCGCACGCTAGCACCTAGTGGTCGCGGAGCGCTACGTTCTCTCTTCTCCACACACAGGAAACCAGAGGGTAGCGGGGAAGCGGATATAAAAGGAGGAGAGAGTTCACTCAGGGGGAGTGACCTAGGAGAACCCTGATGACTGCTCGAACCCCTGAACATCTACAAACCCGCCTCCATGGCCGAACCCCTGAACGTCTGCGAACCCTGCTGTGTACCGAACCCTGCCTGTCTGCCTATCCTGCCTGTCGCCGAGCCCTGGACCGTCTACGAAACCGTCGCCGTGCACCAAACCCCACGCTTGCCCACCGACGCCGAGACCCCAGCCTGACCCAACCCAGGTTGGACGCAGCCGCCGCTGCGAGGCCCGCTCCACCTCTCTCTCTCTCTCCCTCCCCTTACTAAACCCCAAATAAACCCCCGTGATTGTGATTGTGGTGTGGACAGTACTCTTTTGACTGACGCTGGTTTAGTTACACCCCCCCCCCCCCCCTTTTACCCTGGGGTTGTCACACCTTATACTGGATTTGCAGACAATTGCTTCCACCCTGTGGCAGAAGAGAGTGTAAGCAGCTCATGGCACATTGGAAACAGACGTTAGTGCGTGTGTGCATGCATGCGTGCGTGTGTATACCTGAGAGGGTTGTGTTTTCCTGGTTAGTCGTCGCCTTTCCCTGGCTGACAGCTGGGGGGTCTCCCTCTGCTCTGGGGTGGGGGGCACAGGGTACGCCTCGCCCAGAGGATCTGACACACACACATTTTTTGTTTTCTTCTTGTTATTATTTCTCATCTCTATTACTGTCCTGAACTTCTTGCTGTAACACCGTCTGGGATTAATAAAGGTCGTCCCATCTCCCCCCCCATCTTAAAATCATAACCATTTTCAGATACAGCTCAAAAATTGCATTGCTAACTCTATGCTAACACTTACTCTAAATGTCTAAAGAAATGTTACAATGAAATTTAAACAGCAATAATACAAGAAATGGTAGGGGAATTTTTTGGCAACATCTTCTCGTCCAACATAATTTACACTTGGAATATAATAATTTACAGCTGGAACAATAGCCTGGCATAGCCAGACTTATCTCCACACTTGGTTTTAGCGCTGTGCCAGCGCTGCAGAAAGGTCTGGCTGAACCCACAATCATTCTGGTATAGGGGAAACAATCGTCTTGGGTGGCGCTAAGCCCAGGATGCAGCGGCGGTGCCCTTTCAAATTAGTGTTGATATACATATTTTTGTATATCAAAAATTCACCATTCACCAAAAGAACCAAGCAGGTACAAGCAGGCATGTAGGTTTCTAGCTCAGACGTTGTTGTTATTTCACATGGTGACGGGGACATTGAAAACGGTAACACGCAGGAAGGGAAGGAGAATGCAAACTGAAATAGTCTGAAGTAGTCACCCAATGGCAGGCTTATACCAACAACCGACATCCGTCGAGACTACTGGAACAGCAACATACCATATAATTTCACTGGGATGCCTTCACCAGCAGCAAGGGTAGAAATTAATTGATAGTCAAAAGCAAAGCAGGATAAAAGCTACCTCTAGTGTCATCCGTGGCGTTCTTACCTATGAAAGCACTGTCCGATTCTAACAGTGACCCTCTGGCAGAGTCCCCCGTGGTCCCCCTCTGGAACGAACGCGCGCATACACACGCACACGCACACGCACGCGCACACACACACACACACACACACACACAGGATGAGTTTGCATCGACAATAAAGCAAATCTCTTCATCGCCCTTACCACCTCTTACTTGCAGGGGAAGGCAGAAGCCAGACAAATAAATCTGCTACCTATCCGGCTGATATACTGGGATTTAGCTTGCCTGGGATTATGGTTATTTTAATGTTACAATAAAGCTTTAAGACCGTTTCTCTCCCCCTGGTCTTACAGACTATAGCTGTGAGGTGACCTAGTTTTCTGATATTAACATTACACTGTCTTGCGTCGCAGAGAGAATCGATGGTTCTATCCGTTGTACCCTTATGCACATAACAGATGATGGCGGTGCTAGTATTTTTACCGGTCATTTCCACAACAAAAAAAATGAAGTAAACAACAACAAGACAGCTATTGGTTATTTCCAGCACCCACTCACCTGGTAGTGTCTCTGCTGGGGACGGGGCACATCCAAATAATCTGGAACATGGCGGTTGGTGGGGGGTTAGAAGACAGTACATGTCATTTCAGGGAGATTGAGGCAGTAAGGAAATGTCAAGATATATCAAGTTGGAATTGCATCACTCTTGCATCACTGTATTTTATTGGGTGGCAAGGGAAGCAGACATACCATTTTACTCCATGATTTCACATGTCCCTACTTTATTGCCAAAACATTATTCACCCTCATTGCTATAGTTTTGTAGCCGTGCGTGTTTGGAATAAAGTTTTCATTCATTAGATGTTGAAAGGTAGACTTGCTGGCCTGCTTGCGACTGACTTGACGAACAGGTTTTTAATGGTGGCTCAGAGACAGAGCACAATAGCAGAATATTGGACTGACCGTCTTGGCCAGTTTGCTGGCTGCTGGACATGTGATGGTCCCTGTAGCCCCGCCTCCTCCGACTGGCCACGCCCCCTTCTTCATCACCAATCCTGGGAAACTCACTGGAGAACGCCCTAAACTCACCATCTAAGCACACACACACACACACAGTTGGCCCATGTGTGTGTAATGGAAAGTCACCTCTGCACAGTCTAACTGCAGCTCACTTCCATTAGGAAGACAAATGTGGTGTGAATTAAAAAATATACATAATAATGTCTTCATCTTCTCCTTTCGTCAATATGCTCTGCTCCGCGCATTACTCTGAAACAAATTCTGGCACGTTAACTACATTTTGTGACGTTATCACCATTTCTATGTAAATTTATTCGTACCCATGTTCAGATTTGGCTGCAGAAATAACCTAATGTTCTCCCCGAGTTCCTAGCTAACATGATTTATCCAAGAAGCACATAATGTACATTTCAAAAAGTAAGAAAACAACATTAGCCACGCTGATGGACGTCGTGATTACCTTACCTTCAGTGACTCAAAAAGGTATTTTTAGTTTCGAAAGTCGAAATGAATTTACATACTAAGCTACACACGTAACTTGGCCAACCAACATCCCCTTCACACTTGTTTCAATGCTAATGCTAGCTCGCTGATGCAATAAAACCTGAAAGCCTGACATGAATAACGCCCAGCAAAAATATCCTGCCTTTTCAGCTACGTACTCATACTCTGTGTACCCTGAAGAGGTTGGTTGTCCAACCAAACAGATCACCTCTCCGAGGTCATCTCACAACCCTGAAGGCCCCAATATACTTACATCAATGTAAGTATATTATAATGGTATGTTCGTACCGACAAAATGGCCAGTTGGTGACCAAAACGAAGCGCCACACTGGGCTCCTATCGCCGCAGTGTGCCCAAGGGGCTCAGTCAATATTCAAACTTCTCCCACATGCCCCCCACCAACCCACCACTGCCAGCAAATGGTCAACAACCACTTGTATAATTATGCCAGTATCTGGTATCTGTAAATATTTGGCATCCGTAAAATATGGACTATTGGTCTCTGTTTATTACTAATATGAACCAGTTGGAAGCAAGACATGCTGAGGGACTATGCACATTTGTATTGCCGCTCAAGCAGGGACTACAAGGACCCTGAGATGTTAGAAAATGTCTGGCTTCATTAAACAAAACAACCCACACATTGCAGTACCCCATCGGTCCTCTTCTACCAGATGAACATGCCCCTTTCGGAGTTTGTTTGTAGTATATGGGGCCTTTAGGTTGGCTACAATCACACACACTCGCAGTTCCTCCCCAGTCAATCAAACACCACTCAACTAAAGTCTGTCTGTCATCATGTGAAAACTGTGTAAACATTATGGTTCCAGTGGTGAGCCAATAATAATAGCCAATTTCTATTGCTAGCCGTTAAAATATATTGCCGTTTGAGCAGAACGGTGGGTGTCATAAATCGAGCATATCACAAAATAGGGCTTGTACATCGGAATGCATCATAGGATTTTTTGTTGGTGATGCTGCCGTATTGAGAGCACTCAAGAGAGTTGTAGTACCGTAAAATCCTAAATCAATGTAAACATCCCGTAACGGCTCGTGAAAACTTTGTTTGGCCACGTCTCGCATGAGAAACGCTGTGGCACTTTCAAACACAACAGTGTCTCCCCATAATGACAAATCATTTCACAGTTTATTACTAAACAATGACCAAAAAAACATGACTAACACAATAGAGTGGTGCAGGAATGAGTCCTAAACCCGGAAATCTGTTAGCATTTTGGCACTTCCGGTTCCCTCGTCTCGAAGTCAATGGGTTTTTTTTTTTTTTATCGGTTTTTGGTTCGATGCCTGAAATAACATCTGTGGTTAACACAAGCTTAAGAGATTGCCACGTTTTTGGTCTACAACAGTAGTAATACATACAGTAATACCGGTACAGTAATAAATACCCCACTCGTGGATTTTGATCTTAAAAAAACTTCTGGTGATTGCATTTACGCTTCAAAAGTCGTGTTCATTGGTGAAGATTATCTTGCTTAACAAAACGTGTTAATATCATACACTTTTGTTTGCCACAGAACTTATTTTCTGCAATAATCCAAAATCTGATGGGAAAAACGCATTGGCTTTTTGTCGAGGGAACCCTACAACAACACGTCATCCCTGCACCACTCTATAACTAACACTTCAATGCTCCCAAAATGGAGGCGGTCAGTGCGTCGTCACGATGTACAAGCCCTATACCCTTGTTCCGGTCGAATAGCCCAAAATTACGTCCTCTATCAATTCCACAAGGAATTGTGGGAGGGCATTATCTCCTTTCCTTTTGTAAAGGATGCTCCAGTGTACCCTATGCTAAATGCGATTAAAAAAAGGAAGCATTAAATCACCTTTCCGCAGCCTTTAGAGAATTCGACCGGCTCTTATCATGGCTGCCACTTAGATACTTCCGGGTCATTCACTCAGTTAGGAATCTTCCTAATCAAAAAAAGACTATTGGACCGCAGCCCCTGATCAGTTGGAGCCCTTCCTGTGAGAGCATGGCTTTGAGGTCTGGGGCTGCCTTACCGCTGGCTCTGAGCTGCAGCGAGTCATGGATGTGCTGCAGGTTGCTGGGCTTCCTGGAGCGGGGCCTGCGGACCGCAGCCTGCAGGCGCAGGCGCGCCATGTCAAACACATCCGCGGGGGGGCGCTCACGCAGCCTACACACACACACACAGTTTCAGATAAGCCTTTCAGAGACATTAATAGTTGTTGTTTTTTTGTGTTGATTTAGTGTCTTTTTTTTGGATTGTGCAATTTCAATGTTAGCTGATAACATGCAACAAACAAATCACATGGTTAGCCATCACATGAATAATGATGAATAATGATGATGAGATAAATGGATGATGAATAAAAATGAATGCCATTGTATTACCATCTCTTTATTGTTGTTTTTTTTCAAACATCATCAAATATTAACCCTTTTTCACCATTGATGGCTTATCATTTGTGGAGCACTTACATCTTATAACATGTCATCAAACTACCCCCTTAAACTGCTATAGGTAAGATTGGAGAGTTGTAATGAGAGAGAGCAGAAAAGAGCGGAAGAGCAAGATTTTGAAACTAAACGACCAAAATAAATTCCTCTCCGTCTCTGATTCCTCCCTCCATACGTTTCTCTGCCATTGAGAAGTGTTGCAATTCACACACCTGTGATTGACAGGCAAGATGGATTAACTCGAACCAATCAGTAAAGAGATGCTGTGATGAATTCGAAACATTCTCACAGTGCATCGCTGAAGATATACTCACAGCGCATTCACTCACTAATAGCTGATGGATGGCTATGCCAAATAATAGCTCTTAAATCTAACCTACAGCACCTTTAATGTGTCCTTCTGACCTTCTGGGACTGTAACTTTGTTCTCATCTCACTTAAATCCATCAAAAAATAAAAGCACTAAACCCCGTTCTGTACAGTAATTGATGGTGGTTCTCAACACGGGGTCCGGGAGCCCTAGTGGGGCTGGGCTCACCGGTCGCTCAGCGGAGACTCTAGCTCCTCCCACTCGCCCTGCAGCAGACCGACCTCCAGGCGCCGCTGCTCGCTGCGCAGCTTGCGCCGCAGTGCAGACAGCTCGCTAAACACGTCCCGCTGGTCCTCTGGTGGTGGGGAAGGGGGAGGGGGGGGCACACACACACTTTCAGTTACATTTTACTGTTAGGATTGAATTAGCATTGAGGCGCTTCAATAGATTTTCTACTGGGAAGTGTGTGTGTGTGTGTGTGTGTGTGTGTGTGTGTGTGTGTGTGTGTGTGTGTGTGTGTGTGTGTGTGTG
>JAOPJI010000025.1:16426845-16438167 GCA_027122695.1 Merluccius productus
ATGCTAAGTGTATCAAGCTAAAATGTGTCCTGGTCTACTTAGCTATGTTGCTGCGGTGCCTTGAAAAATGACAAGTTGTTCTTACCGGGCGCTAGGATCCAGAGGAATATACTCTGTCTCCCTCCCTCTCTCTCTCTCTCTCTCCCTCTCTCTCTCTCTCTCTCCCTCTCTCTCTCTCTCTCTCTCTCTCTCTCCGCCCCTCTCTCGCTGCCCCCCCCCTCCCCCCCCCCTTTCTCTCTCTCGCTCTCTCTCCATCCTCGCTTTTCTCTCTGGACTGTTTTAAAGTCTCCGCCAGACTTCAGGCTCACACGCTACTTCCTGGATGGAGGAATGGAAAGCGTCCAGCGCCTCTTCAACTATCCCCTCTCTGTTTAGCCGCGGACCGCTGCCACTGCAGCAGCACCAGCACCACCAGCACCACCACCAGCAGCAGCAGCAGCACAGACACGCGTGACTGTTCCCCACTAGTGTCGGTACCGGTACCGGTCCCCTGGTCTGCTGAGTGGACCGATACGCGCTCCGCGGCCATCTGTCGGATGATGCTGTTTGCTGTGGGGGATCTCACGGCGCTGCGCGGCTGAAGACCCTCCGCTCTCCGGCTCCACTCTCGCGTTGCGCTCCGCAGCGCGTCCGTCTCCGCTTCAATCTCCTTGCGCTGCTTTTACGCAGCAGGCGTCCATGATTTGATCCAAGGGATACCTAACAGTTGTCCGTTATTTGCCATCGATGAGCGTATTACCATGTGGAGGCTACCGCAGTCGTGTTGCTGGTGGATTTTCACCCTGATTTTCTCAGCCTTTCTTCTTTTTTGGGCCGACTGTCACCCTGGTAAGTTTTATTATTTTAGCAGCAAACCGCACGTCACATGCATATGTGGGTCTAATGAAGTCCTTTATTAAAGGGGTATGGATGTGATGCCGTTTAGCGAACGAAACTTCGCTCACTTGCGCTATTTCAACATGTCTCATGTGTATCAACAGTCGTAGGCCTATGCGTTTTCTTTTATTAAACGGACATGGATGCGCGGACACAGAGATATGTACGATACGTGGAGTTTAACATGTTGAATGGTTGAGATTACGGTTATAACTATAATCCGCTTGCTGTGCCCGAAATGATCCGCGTTCACGTCCTGCCTCCTGAAACTCTGCTCCCAGAGCGGCTCCTATTCCACATCTGCCTTTTAACCCTTTACACTACCACACAATACGTGCAGAACAGGACAGGGCAAAGCGTTAGGTTTGTGCCTTGTCCGTCCAGGGTTGAAGTGACCCCGGGACCGGGGGTCCAAGTCGCCCCGGGTCCCGTGCCGTCCCACCATGTTGCGGTCCAGGCAGACCGCAGACCCGGCGGACCCGTCCTGCTGGCTCTGCTCTCAGTACCACTGTTAACTATGAGCCGCTAATGCCTTTATCACGGTAACTTGGTTCAACATATCTCTGCACAAGACTAACATTTAATGGGCTAAATACCTCGGAGAGATTTGGACACGTTCAGGTGTAGTTCCGTTTTGACTTTATAATAACCAGAATAACGCAATGGCATCGTGACGATAGTGACGCTTTCCTTTAGGGTTGAGTTTCATCAGTTCAAGACATTTGACCTTGACCCATGACAATGTTGGCAAGCGAAATTGAGCTTTGGTATGTTCAAACAGTGATAATTGATTCCTCTCAGTTCTCTAGACGTGTGTGAGTGTGTGTGTGCGCGCGCGCTGTGGTTATAGCCTATTCCGATGAAGCCACCTCATTCCATAAATTGCATTATAAAGTCCTTAACCTTCCTGTTATCTTCAAATTTACTGACATCTTTTATCCTTGGGGTCAATTTGACCGCAGCAATTTAAGCCTCCAGAACATTGCTATAAATAAAATTGTGACCCAAGTTTTTGTGTGGGGGTCTAAATGTTCCTTTGTTGACTACCTAAATAGCCCTTTAAATAAAACATAGCCCCCACCTCCACTCCTTTTATATCCACAATAATTATTGTGCGACTATGGAAAAATATACAAATCACCATAAAATCTCACATATAGGTCAGGTTAGGGCTCTAGCAGGGGGACTTTTTTTTGGAGATTATAAAATTGCATGTTATATTGACCTCAATGTCGTCCAAAGCAGCCTGGGGTCAAATTGAATTTATGCTTACCCAGTTGTCCCCATTAAATTAGGAAAGTCATTAGATATGAAGCACAAAAAACGTTGTCAATCAGTTATGTAGAGATGTTAAACAATGAATGGGGTCAAATTGACCCCAAATATTGAGCAGGGTTAATAGTAGACTACAGCTCATGACTCAAATCCTCTTGTGTCTAAATATTTGTGTATGCAGCATTTCCACAGGATGAACATTGAGTGAATTTATCTCACATAGTTTTTCAACTCAGAATATTTTGACATTGTTCTGTTAGTATTCCACCTGGGCACACATGCAGAGAGGGGCAGTCAACTCTGGAGAGTGGAGCCAGAGCAGCAGAGAGAAATGCAGAGGTGCATGGTGGAATCAATCGGCCTTCCTCCACACGCTGTCTCGTGGCAGCATGTATGCACACGGGGCAGTGAGGTGGCTTTCAGTGCCTTCATAAATATCTAGTTAAGTGGGCATTGTTACGGAAAGAGCGTTGTAGAAACATGCACGCTCTCTGGGAGACATGCATTGGATGAGGATTGCTCTCTCTGCTTTGTCTTTTGCTCCTCCACTGCTTCAGTCCGGGAGTACACCACCGGCGTTTGTGGGCTGGCGATCCAGGGGAAGATTAATATGGTGATGATGACCACACACAATCACACACACACACACACATACGCACGCACGCACGCACGCACACACACACGCACACACACACACACACACGCAAACACACACACAACCTACAAAGTAAAAAAAACAGACCATTGCACAAATAACAATCCACCATTTGCCGTGTGTATATGTTGATTGATATCTCGATTCCACTCATCAATAATTCAATCGTAACTATTATGACCTAGACCTATGAGTGGTATTGTATGGTCAAAGTAATTATCTTACTGCAATACAGTTTTGTATTGTAAATGAGGTTGTCAAACGTGAGGTTTGAAATATTAAATAAGGGGTCCCATTTTATATCATAGTTAAAATTATATAAGATAAGATGTGATTCTTAGACGTGGACATTTGGGAATATGTGATAGGCCTAATTGTGGCCTCTGTATGGTGAAAATGTTTTTGATAATCATGATATGTTTTCCCATATAGCTCACCCCGTAAGTTTTAGTTTTTGCAAACCTTACATTAAACATTTATGTTTTTGATTGAGCGTACAACTCCAATAAGTGAGTGTGGTGTCTCCACTGGGATCAAACAACCCCTTGTGGTATTCCTATTTATTCACATAACCATATGATCTTGTGGGGTAGTGATAACCTCAGCGATGGCAGTGCAGGACAGCTGGAGGTTGTGAAACAGCCGCATTTGCCTCTGCTCGTGACGATGCCGAAGTGTGGTGCAAACGACTCCCATGGCTACGGCTTGCAAAGAGGCTTCCGTGATAAGCTGTTATTAATTCATATATATATATATATATATATATATATGAACATATATATATGAACATATACGTATAAGCTTGTAAATATACCATTTATTTTATTTTTTTGTATTATTATTTATGTATGTATTTATTATTATTTATTTATTTATGTCTTATTGAAATGGACCAGATATGACCAAAGGCAGTATGTGTGAGCTGACATGGGGACACTAACGGTGTCAGTGCAAACATGCGGCACGTCATCACGCTTGTGTCATTGTGCGCCGCTCGAGCCCAGAGGTTATACCAAGTGTTGACGGAGGAGGAGGAGGAGGAGGAGGAGGAGGAGGAGGAGGAGGAGAACATGACATTAAGGAAAGGAATAAAAAAAACAACAGTAGACGGACTAAAAGAGAAGTTTGGGGCTTCAGTCTGTCGCTTTCTTTGATGGGGTGAGAGGGGCGGGGGGGGAGGAAATGGTTTCCATCGCTCTCTGACTGTCAGGGAAAAAAGCAAACAAAAACAAAGCTGAGCGTTTGTCATAATCTCACAAGCGCCTGAGCCAGCACATCTTTCTCGACCCACTTCCTAGTGCCATGTCTAGTTTCTTTATTGTTTCTTTACCAATCTTCTCATGCTCTTGGGTGCTGTGCGTGAACGCGTGTACGTGTGTGTGCGCGTGTGCGTTCATCCATGTGTGCTTGTGGATACACGGCTGCACTCCTTTTTTTTCTGAACCGTGTTCTGTACGAGTTCAGTAAGCAAATGAGACCATCCATTCTAAGCCCCCAGAGTCTTTATCTGCACTTCTGTAAGTCCTTTGTCATAGCAATAGGTGAAGGTTGACATTTAAGGGGTGAGGGGGTGTGTGTGTGTCTGTGTGTGTGGGTGTGTGTGGGAGGGAGGGGGTGTTGCAATTGGATATACTTGGCGGTCCTCTGTGCCAACATTATCATTGTCATCATCTCGGAGCACACCAGCTATTATCTGGCCTCTGCAGTGGCCAGGAATGCTTAGATATCAGCTAGGTCACTTTATCAGTCGGCCGCCCTGTCATCGCCATCCCTGCTCCCCATAATAGATTGATTAAAAGATTGTGTGTGTGTGTGTGTGTGTGTGTGCTTGCGCATGCATGTGTGTCTCAGGGAATATGGTGGTGATGGCTGGGTGGTGGGGGGGTTGAATGGTGTGGAGATCAGTGTCAGAGTTGTCAGTGTAGGATGCCATTTTGAAGCCTAATTGTTGCCTGGCGATTATAAAGGGAGAGGGGAGGGGCAGAGGGATAGGCAGCGAGAGGTTTGCAGCTGAGAAAAACACAAACACACACAGCCCACAACCGTGACTCTATCGATTGCAGTCGGAAATAAAGCTGATTGTAGCACAACTAGCGACAAAACAAGATAAATCCTTCCGATAAGGAAAACAATAGCGATGATAATAATATTAAATGTATGCTGTTAATAATATCTCACAATCAGAAAAATAGTCGGTATGTTCTTATTTTCTTTCTTTTTTACAATCTGTTTTATCTGCTTGGCCAAGCATACGCATTAGGGTGTTTAATGTGTTTCTTATCAGCGCTCCATTCTTTGCAAAATGTATGCACCTAATAAGCTGCCAGATTCTTGCAGCTGTAAATGGTGTATGTGCTGAAAGGATCCAGCGCAGCCTTGCCCTCTCTCCCTCGCGGTCTGCTGCTCCCTGACTTAATAGGCTGCCAAATATAAGAGTCACCCCCTGATCAACACCAGCGTTTTTAGCTCTTTGCTCTTTTTCTCGCTCTTTCCTCACTGTTCCAGTTCATTGTTTTAATTAAGTCTCCAGCCTCCAGCAGATTATTTGCATCAGGAAAGGCTGGAGTTTTTTGGAAGGTGCTTGTTCAAGCCCAGTCAGCTTTTGGTGGAGCTGCTTTTGCTCTATTCGGGTTTTTTTTTTCCTTAACAACTCAGTACTCAGTTTAACCATCTGGTATTTTGGCTGCTAGTTGGGTTCAATTGCAGTTAAC
Source organism: Merluccius productus (assembly GCA_027122695.1). Taxonomy (NCBI): domain Eukaryota; kingdom Metazoa; phylum Chordata; class Actinopteri; order Gadiformes; family Merlucciidae; genus Merluccius; species Merluccius productus. The sequence continues at coordinate 16,432,363 of JAOPJI010000025.1, forward strand.
TGTCAGGGTTGAACATGTCAAAGGAGTAACTTTGAGGAAGAGAAAATACATTTTATTATTTTAAAAATACAATACAATACAATTCATACAGATTCAAATAAAAATGTACTGTACTAAAAAGGTCCCATCATCATAGTCCACAGCTAAATAACTTTAAGACGTTACCATCTGAGACAGGGAGTGGGTGGAGACATAGTCCATACTACGTCTAATGTAACTTTGTTTTACCTTTTTTCAATTGTATCATAGAAAATTGAATAACAATCTTTTGCTCAAAATAATATCTATCTTCCATTTGCTTCCTTTCTGATCATGTTGCACTTGATGAGTTAAGGTCCAAGTAGAGTCAATAGTACATTGCTATTTTACAAAGTCGTGTATGTACTGTTATTACTTTGTAGATACAATAACACAGGCTCAGATCTTTTGGCCCTCACGCACCTTTCTCCACTTTCCACGCTGGCTTGAGGGGTGCGGCAGCGTGGCCCCTGTGTTAAAATGGTTCCTGAAGGGACAGCCTGTCAGCTTCGACAAAGGCTTGCTAACTTAACTGATGGCAGCACTAGAACAGTGGATAGAGGTGGCGATGCGGAGGTGAGGAGGGGGAATTGAAGGGACACACTGATGTCGCTGTCAGTTTGGCTTAGATTCCACAACAACTGCCTCAGATTAAAGACACCGCCTCGAGTGCCCGAACGCTGGGCCGCTTCATTTCTCTCTTGTATCTCATCAAATGAGTGTGTCGCATGACTAAAACATCACTCAATTTTGTACAGATATTTAATTTCCCCCGAGTGCAGATCAAAAAAATTCCAGAAAAGGATAATTACAATCCAGTCTAAATGATCACCTTTGGTTTTTGTCTTTTTGATGAAAAAAACACACCTGCACACAAAGGGGTTTTATTTAGTTTTCTGTTCTATTATTGATTTTTTTTGTAATTGAGTGCATACATAAGGAGCATTAGACATTTTTTTCATAAATGACAGAAGCAATTATAATAACAATACAAACCTCGATATCGGCCTCAAGATGCAAACTGATACATTCAATGCATCCGTCACTTCTATTCAAATGATGTTATAATGAGTGCTCTTTATTAGCATTTGATGCAAATGAACAGACTTTTAGCAGATTTAGAGCTGATAATATGGAGCTCAAAAATATTTTCTTAAGTTTGTGTTTAAGGAAACGGTGTAAGTTGTCAGAAGACCAAAGTACGTATATTTTTACACGCCTCAGCTGTGTCACCTAAATGTGCGGGATTAGAAGCAAGCATTGATTCATAAGGCCCGTTTTACTGCTCCATCAGATGGGAGGGTAAAGTGCTAAAATTCATTCATCACTTCATCCATTACACTTTTACCAGACCCCCCTTGTCCACTGACTTTATCACCGCCTGCTCTTAAATTAATTTTCCCTGCAACCCCCATTTGTCTTAGACAAAGAGTTATCAAACAAGTCAATGGCTGCACACTCCAATCTCCCGGCTGCCCATTATGCGTACATCACTCAGGTTTTTATTTTTATTATTAAGTAAAAACCTTTCTGCTTTGAGTCAAGATGAATCAGTTAACTGCAGAGTAACATTTGTATTTGTTTTTAAAATGAGTCTGTTTTTGATATGGAGGAAATGTCTTTTTTTTATATTGCTGTTTTATTATCAATAAGATGTAGCCTGCCACTTTTAACAATCCTACTTAAGTAGGGCTGAGGCTAGGGGTTTAGTGTGCCACCGTTCGGACTGGCTGCAAGCCTCAAAGCAAAGTAAGGCTAGAGGAACCAAATCAACTAGAAGGGGAGGGGGGGAAATCACCACATGCCAAGAAGTGTTGTGTCACATATTCAGTGTTCTGTAGAGAGAGTAGCGGAGAGTGCACACCCCTCCTCATTAAATTCTTGCAGTGGCGTTGGTTTTTCCACTTTAATGCTTGGAAGACACTAGCTTCCTCCGTGGAGAGATGGAACTTGGGGGCCACCGAGATGACTGTGTAGACCAATTTGTCTTACTTCTAGGGCAGGCAGTTTAAACCACAGCGCCCTCTTTGTGTGTCTCTCTCTCTCTCTCCCTCTCTCTCTCTCTCTCTCTCTCTCTGTCTCTCTCTCTGTCTTTCTCTCTCTCTCTGTCTCTCTCTGTGTCTGTCTGTCTGTCTGTCTGTGTCTGTCTGTCTGTCTCTCTCTCTCTCTCTCTCTCTCTCTCTCTCTCTCTCTCTCTCTCTCTCTCTCTCTCTCTCTCGTATTCTATACCTCTCTCCCTCTCATTCTCTGGTGACCATTTCTTTTCTTTCATCTCTTTTTCTTAGACCTCTTTTCAAACCTCTAATTCGTTTAAAAATGTCCCTGTGCTCCTTAAACTTTCAACTGTCTTGTTGAACTTGGTAGTTTGTCATTCCGTAGTATTATTTCCCCAAGTGCTTCCAGGTCTGATCCAATAATTGCAGGGCATATAAGTTGCTAATTGTGTATATAAATATTTCCAAAAATATTACAAAAGCCCCATGTGACATTCCTCATACACACCCATTCAGAAGGGTTTTGGGCATAACTTGACATTGGTGCACTCGAAGGAAGTCACATAGCTTGGATGACGCCAGCACATGATTCACAGTACAAACGGCTAAACGTGCAGATTTTCCTACATCTGTAATCACATCTGCCTGTATTTCAGTGGTTGAGCAACGTTCATTTCTTGCAAAAGAGTTGTAGCTTTGATCTTCTTCATACATCCCTGTAGCTGCCTTCCTATAGCAGACAAATCAGATCACTCCCGTCTTCTGTGCTGTTCACTCACGGCATGATGGCGCACAGCTCGTAGCTTTGGGCGCTAGAAGCTGTCATCTTACTGACAGGTGTTTGGAGATTCTACAAATATATAAATCGGAGCTCATCTCAGCCACCTCTTTGAAGTCAAAAACATACATTTCATCGATGGTTTCATGAAACAAATGGAAATTGAAATGTGATACCCAAGTTGAGTCAATAATCCAAACAGTAATGAGTCTGTGAATTGTCCAATTTATAGGGAGTTCTATTTAGATAATCTGAATTTGAATGTATCATCAAGGCAGATGATGACGATGAAGCCCAGTCAATGCATTCAGATGACGCCAAACGTGTTTTTGGGTTAATTTGCAGGGTTTGACCTTTCGTCTTGCTCTACGCCAGGATTCCTTGCTCCTCTAACCAGATGTTCAACAGATGGGCGTCGCTAATATCACCCTGGGGTGCACTGATTTCCACTCTTTCCGACTCACTCTTCGTATGATTTGATCTGTCCTCCATTTTACCTACCTAGTGCAAGTCTTCTTGAATCATAAAATCTTCAAAAATGTGTATTCATATCGCCCTCTCCCATAACCATGAACTCACCTTTTTATTATGTCGCTTATCTGTTTTAGAGACATTTCTCAGGCATGTTGTAACCTGAAAGCTGAGGGAGTAAGCGAGCATGTGAGGGGAGAGATTTTCTTTCTGCGGCTGTTCGGTCCGAGGGCCTTCTCCCATCGTTCCTCACCGTTAGACAAGCGTCTGTGTTCCACATGAAACCCTTTTGGATTTATGCCGCAACTGCAGCCATCTTTCTTCTGTTAATCACCCCGGGCCGGGCGCTATGGCTCGTCGTGTCCCCCAGGTCGATGGATGACCCGCGGGGGAAATCGAATGGAAAGCATCCAAGCTTGACACTCCAGAAAGTACCTTTCTGCATGGTGCCATGCTGAGCGAAAGAATAGGAAAGGGAGCTAGTTCCCTATTTACTGCTGGCTCCAGATCTGATGGAAATAGTACATTATCTACCCATTCATCATTTGTATGGGGTGGAATAGAAAGATGCCTTATGATATCATATCTTTAAATCATATTTTCACCGTAAATGTGCACCTGGGGATCTTATTGTTGGATCATATGCTTAAATTGTGCTTTTAATCTGTGGCCATATATTCAAAATCCTTATGATAATCCTTAAAAAACAACATGTCAATCTTAGCTCCTGCAAGACACTTTCATCTTGCACTTGTGATTTGGGAAAGCATTAAAAACATTGTTTGAATGTGTTATACCTAACCCTTTTGTGTTAACCCTGTTGTGTTCACCCTAATCCTGTTGTGTTAACCCTGTTGTGTTCACCCTAACCCTGTTGTGTCAACCCTAACCCCGTTGTTTTAACCCTAACCCTGTTGTGTTCACCCTAAATCTGTTGTGTTAACACTACCCCTGTTGTGGTCACCCTAACCCTGTTATCGCACTAAATTACAATTCCCTTAGAAAAGGCCATAGCTAGCTGAATGGTCCTCACACATGCACAAATAAATGCATCCAAATACAATAAATGAACATACAAGCATCCTTTGCTTTCTGCTGCCGTGCTACGCCACAATCACACTTCTTGCTCACTTGTCTTGCTTACTGGCTATTCTACATTTGTTGTTTAACATTTAGCTAACCGCTAATTGACGGTCGGTATAATACTGCATCTAGTGTTTGGTGTTGCTGTACTGCAAAAGCATTGCCATGTTTGCTCTGCCACTCATTCTGACAGCTACAGCTGCATCGACGCAGTGTCATGCAGTACTACTTTGTTAATGTTTAAGAACTGCAGTGCACTTGTGCACTTGGAAAGTTGAATATTGCTTATGCATGCATATTAATTACCAGCTACCCGGAATTACCGGTAGCCATGCAAACAGTTTCTCATCTTCAGTGATTGCTGTAGCTAGTTATCAGCAGCATGTCAACTCACCTTCATATGTCACACCCTTTGTTCACTCACAGAATGAAATCCTCAAGATGTAGAGTGATAATTGATGAATTAATAATAGTAAAATAAATGGGGTGGAGCACATCCCCCACAGTTTCATCTGTGAGTTTCCACAACCAAGATAGTGTCCCAATTGTTCGAATACAGTCGGCTACCAGGAAGCCATGATGTGGTGTAGTTAATCTGCATTCATACTGCAAACTACAGGCAGCTACCAGAAAGCTCTTTTTCATGTCCACTGGTCAGTTTCTCTGGGTAAACAGAGACATAATAAGAAGGAAAATGATCAACTGTGTGTGAAGGCAGATGGTTCAGATCCTGTTACAAAATATTTTTTTGTAACCTGATTCCAAATATTTAAGATTACGCATGCATAAATAATCTTAAAATATACATTTTTGGGAGTCACTGTGTCCGTGCACATGGGGTGTGACACATGTCGGCATATTGAATATGCAAACTCTGTGTGCATATATGTGTGTCTTCATGTGTGATCAGGAAGTCAAGAATGAAAAGCAAGTACTCCTAAAAACCTCACACTTCAACACAATGAGTGAATCAACAGCTGCCCTGGAGCCTGCTCCTGCTAAAGCATTTAGAGTTGCTGTTTCTTTCATATGTAATGGAAGCTATGTGGTTGCTGATAGTTTGCCTGTTTTAACCAAATGCATGAAACCTTGCCTCTTGTCAGGGTCCAACATTAATACATGCCACTAGCCAATGGCTGATAAATTTGACCATTTGGCACATCAAACCTAATTGCAGGGTTACATATTGAAATAAAAATTGCTTGGCTGGTCGATTTTTCCATTCTGGCAGGTAAAAAGACAAAATTCTAAAAGTACATTTTGGACGCTGCCTCTTGTTTTGCAAGGGTACACATATTGCCTTAACTTAATATAATGCATGCATGTCATGACAAAGAATACTATTTGTGCATCTTGCTACAGCACAGCACTCCAAGGTACGTAGGTAGGTAGGTGGAAATGTATTGTTATTTATAAGAGACACACACACACACACACATTAATATACAATATTAATGTGTG
>JAOPJI010000025.1:16478500-16489801 GCA_027122695.1 Merluccius productus
TTTATCCCGCCCACACTGCCAATGGAGCAGCGCCAGACCCGACATCTTTCTGATGTGGGTCTGGCTTGCCAGGCTACTATTATTTGATATTCCCTTTCAATTTGGAATATAGACACAATTATAGTAGGGTACAAGTTCAAGATGTTGTTATGTGATTATATTTTTTTCATTATTTATTCTATAACATTTTAAGCAGTTATTGCATTATGGTGAATTGTCTTGGTCCTTTACATACCCTTTACAAAACCCTCAAATATGTGACTGATAATTGTATATAATATCAATAATATTTAATTACATGTAATTTCTATTAGACACTTTGAATGTTTTTAGAATATAAGGCACTGACCGATGGCATAAGGATCATACAGCTATATGCAAGCACGCTAAGCAGACAAATGGTAGCTTGTGCACAATTTTCACATTGTAAACTGCTACAGTTTCATATTCAAAATAAAAAATCAATTTTTAGACAGCAAAGTAAGCAACACAATGCTCAGACCCTTTTAGAATAGGTAATTAAAAAACATAACAAGGTCATAAATTATGACTGACCCTACTGAGTTTGAGTTGGACCTTCATTTGTTTTTGACTATATATATATATATATATATATATATACATATATATACATACACACTGTATATATATTTATTTATTTATTTATGATTCACACATAATACATAATTGTGTGCATCAAAGGAATGATTCCGTCTTCGAAGAGACTTGTCAGTCAGATCAAACAGACACTTGTCCTTAGATTGCTTGAATTGGACTGGACAGCTCATATCGCTTATACAGAGGCTCCAAGTTATATACAAACACACAAAAGCAGAAGGACAATAAACAATCATGACAACACTGATTTCAAAATGTAAAAACCAACAACAATTGCAAACACAGGGTGGGTGGGATGGCTATAGGCTAACTGGGACCTTCAGCTGAAGTCTCGGTTGGACAGGACGACGGGGGCCACCAGGGTCCAGGTGTAGAGGGCCAGACACACCCAGCTGGAAGAGATCTTCACCCACACCGTCGGCCACTTGCTGGTCAAGGCATTGTAGTCTGCATCAGGGCTAGCATGAGGCGACAAGCAAGGAACATCCAGGATTCATTATCCATTTGAGTGATTCAAGATTTGGGAGCTATTGACACACAAAATAAAGGCATTTCCCACTGTGGCTGATGCCAGATGGATTAGGATTGGACAAAGAGTGGTCTTCAAACTATGGGGCGGATTTGTGATCCATAAGTGGGTGGCATTTGATCATTAGTATGTTTTTGAAGATGGGGGGGATAGAGGAAGAACATGAGAATACTGTATTGATGAACAATATGCATGTCACTTTTTAAAATGTGAAAAATATTTAGTGGGTCCTGGCCCCAAAGTACCTCCACAGGTGGGTCACGGCAGTCTGGGAACCCCACTAAGTGAGTTACCAGTGAGTGTGTGTGTGTGTGTGTGTGTGTGTGTGTGTGCGCGCACTACTGACCTGTACCAGTTGGTGAGCGTCATCATGATGTAGAGGGAGGCCAGCAGCAGCATGAAGTGGAAGAAGGAGTAGCTGTACTGCACCATGTCCTGCTCGTTGTCCTTCACACGCCGGGGCCCTGCCTCTTCCCCCGACAGTTCGGCCGTGCTGCCGCTGCTCTCCGCCAGCACGGCCGAGTCTCTGGAGGCCATGGTCAGCTTGTTCACCTGGCTGGTGTTGGAGGAACGGATGCTGCGCAGAAGAAGAAGAAGTTATAGCAGAACTACTGGTCCAGCAGTCCTACTATGTTATAGCAGAACTACTGGTCCAGCAGTCCTACTATGTTATAGCAGAACTACTGGGGGGAAACAGCACAGAGCCTGGGCCGGAAACCTAAAAGTGAAGGGCCTTGTTCCTGTTTTGTTACAAATATATTCTACCGGAGATATTCGTGCTAGTGGATGAAGCTTTCAGAAAGGGATTTTAATAAATGTATTTCTACACTGGCCAGTCGACATTTTATTGATTTAAAACCTTTACAGACACTTTCTAAGAACGTTAGCATTTTAGCTTGTATTCCCACCAGGACAAGTTTACTAGTGCTGGCCAAATTTGTGTTCACTGTTAGACAATTACACGCTTATAGATCCCCACCTCCAGCAACATGATTGGTCGAAACAAATATGAAGCGAAAGAAAATGAAACGCCCCGTTTTGAGCTAGTCTGCTATCAGACTTTAGATGAATAATCTAAAGTCTCATTTGTAAGACTACAGCAACCCCAACTCCATATATAGAGTCTTAACAAATTAACAGTTTGCTGGAGTTGGGGGCGATTGTGCAGAGTCCCATCACTACATTACAAGCTCTTACTTCTGAACAGTGCAGCCGCCACCCAATCACATCTCAACTTCTCCCTTTGATCTGCCAACGCCGGCGCTTTCATGCTGTCCATGTCTTGCTGCATGCTTCATAACGCCACAGCGGCTTGGATGGCCCTCACAATGCAGACAGGGAAGCTGACACGTTGTGTGCTATTGGTTATCCATGGAATTACTGCATTTAGACTACTTTACCGCTCCCATTAAAATTGTGCAATCCTCATAATTGTGTATTGTTGTTTGCCCTCTTTAAAAAAAAAAAAAAGGATGTAAAAAGGATGGGAGCAAAAGTTTTGATATGCAAAAATCAAAATCAATCACTGCTTATTTTCAACTCTAGCTGCTTGGTTGTCAAACTATAGTCACAATATAAAATATAAAATCCTTTGTGTACTTAACCAGCTTATGCAAAGCTAAACAAACAGAACAACTGTGTTTCAGGAGTCATTCTAGATTTTTTTTTTAAAGTTTGAGGGTTAAAACGAAGCCAAGCTCTTGGCTTTCCAGGTAGCAAACAAACAAATCAACACACAACTAGCCCAGAAGGTCTGTCTGTGGCAATGTCACTCGCTCTGTCATCTGACAACAATTGAGCCTTGAGGTCCGGGGGCCAACAGGCTGGCCCCAAGGTTATAGTGTCTACGCTCTGCGCCCAAAACACACAAATGACACTTTCATAATCTGGCTGCCAATTCTCATCATACTCACCTCTGTGCCGCTTCTAGCATTGGCAACATAGCCATTGTCCATGCCTGTGTTTACGCCCACACGAATGCACGCGCACACACACACACACACTCTGCTTTGACAGCTCTTTCGGGCAAGCTTGACGTTGACGAGACAGGCTTGCGCTGTCACAGTTCATAGGAATTACGGGGCTCAAATGTTCTTGTCACTTGTCTCCAGCCATTCCAGGTGTCTCTCTGAAGAGACACCTGAAGCATTAGAGTTGCGCTTGAGGAAGATATTTCAGGAGGACAGAGACAGAGAAAGACAATTAGTTTTTTTTCCTGCCCAGAGATGAGATTGTTTCTGACGGCTGCATTGGGTGTATGTGTGCGTATGTGTGCAACTGTCTCTGTTAGAAATGACATCTCTAATTTTCAGGGATATAGGGAATATTTATAGAGAAATGGGGACTAAAATATGACAGATCAGACCCCGTTCCTCCCACAGCTTTCCATCGCCCTTCCCCTCTCCCCACTGGGAGTCGTAGCCCAGTCTACCAGTGCTGGAGTGCAGAGTGTGGAATGCTTTGCCACCTGTCTGCGACCCTGGGCACAGATCCCATCAGGAAGGTCACAACCTCCACTAAGAGGAGAGCAGACACTCATTAGGCCAACAACACGCCATTGGCTGGAGCTGTCCCCACACATACAGCCTCTATCCCCCTTCCCTCCTCTCCCCCACAAACACACAGCAAGCACTACATATCCTCCATTCTAACGTGTGTATTTGTGTGTGTGTGTGTGTGTGTGTGTGTGTGTGTGTGTGTGTGTGTGTGTGTGTATGTGTGTTTGTGTGGTTCCTCTACACATCCCAGCAGACCCTATTTTAATTAATATCCTGTGTGGTGCTATGATGATGACAACCATAGTAACATGCATGCTGAACATACACACATGCATGCACATAGATACTCACACACACACGCACACACACACACACACACACACGATCGCCCACTCATTCGCATGCACACCCATACATACACACAAGCACGCATGCACACACACGCACACACACACACACACACACACACACGATCACACACACACACACACACACATTGATTGGAAAACATGAAACACTTTTTTTCTTCCTTTTTTACTTTACTCTCTACAAAACTATGTACTCAGCATTTGTAGCAGAATATTTGCATAGTAAAATGGCCACATGTCTGCATACTGTACTATATATGCACATATTCTGTTAGCTACTGCTGACAGAATATGTGCATATCAGAATAATAACACATATCCTAAAATCATTTATTTTGTGTTCATTGGTCATTCGCAACTGAGAAAAATAAAATATCATGAAGGAGATGTATCATTCACACACTGCCCTCAGGGGTTAGTGGTAGTTAGAGAGACAGCTCTGGAAGATAATTGTTGAAGACATGTCAAAAACGCCTGCCCATTAAAAAGGAGACAATTTAGCATTTAGGATCAGGTTAGTCCCGATTTCCAGTCTCCCTTGTCACAGAGTCTGGAAAGATAACTTAATTGATAACGGCAGGACCAATCAAAAGTCAGGGAGATGCTTGCACTGGAATCATCATCACCATGGGAACCAGAATTCAAAACAAGGGTTGATTGTTGCTTTGTAGCCTCTTCGTTATGTTTAGTTTGTAGCCTCTTCTTTGTTTCTTTGTAGCTTCTTTGTTAGGTTTAGTTTGTAGCGTCTTTTTAGGTTTAGCTTGTAGCCTCTTCTTTGTTTCTTTGTAGCCTTTTCTTTAGGTTTAGTTTGTAGCATTGTCTTTAAGTTTAGTTTGTAGCCTCTTCTTTGTTTCTTTGTAGCTTCTTCTTTAGGTTTAGCTTGTAGCCTCTTCTTTGTTTCTTTGTAGCCTTTTCTTTAGGTTTAGTTTGCAGCATTGTCTTTAAGTTTAGTTTGTAGCCTCTTCTTTGTTTCATTGTAGCCTCTTCTTGAGGTTTAGTTTGGAGCTGTTTGTTTGTAGGAGAGTGTCGGATGTGCTGCTGTGACCATGGAGACGAAAGCGGGATGGACAGCTCGATTGGCCAATGGGTTCAACCGCTTAAATGTAAGCAGTGATCGGAAGTGGGGAGCAAAGCAATCTGCTGGGGGAAACTAGGATCAGTTTGATTGGGTTTACTTGCCCATTCTAAGCAGATCACTTTGTGTTACTGTGGATACAATTTGAGAAAATGCCTTAAACTGTAAACGTATGGCATGGTATTGACTTTCAGTGATTCTCAAAGTGTGGTATGCGGGGCTCCCTCTAGTGGTACCCATAGGAAGCGTCAACAAGAATATAGTCGTCTCCGGAGCAGAAGAAAAAAAAAGAAAAGAAAAAGGCGCCTTTTCAGAGGCGGCAACGCTGTGAAATACTGGCGTGAAGTGTAGCGGGGCGGCGCGTCGACAAGCGCCTGCCGCCACTGGTGTGGGGGTTGTACATAGAAAATAATAGGGGCGGCTGTTTTGACGCGCGCCGTTCGGTGGCGGTGTGTTTTGGACATTACTTGCAGCTATGCATACAGCCTGTTTAGATTTTTAATGAAGTGCAGTACATTTTTTACTTAACTGTTTTTTTTGTTTTTGTTTTTTTACATTTATTTAAATACAATGTTTATTTTACTTTCATGTGCAATACATTTTAATTGAATCATTACAGTTTTTTTTTTATCTTCCTATATTTAAGCACAGTGTTACTGTTCAAACTGTGTAAACTGTTATAATGGCTGACAATATTAAATATACTTCTTTAGGAATAAACCCTCTGCCTTGTTTTTGATGAATACTTAGGCCTACTACGCTACTTTATAGTGTCGGTCATTATGATGGTACTTGGAGAGCCAAGGATTTTCTGAGGTGGTACTTGGTGTAAAAAGTTTGACTACACTGGACTACAGTGATCCCGTACTGGAATTTAATCATACATTTTTCTGTACAACGGGGCAAGTCTACGTCATACTACAGTACACACTTGATCGTCAATGCAACACTCCTACTGTTTCTTTGTATAATGAAAGGGCCTGAGTAAATAAGGGGCGGGTACATTTTATATGCACCAGCCTCTTTGGCAGTTTGACCAAGACCTTAATGTTGTACTCATGCTCTCCATGTGTGTTGTTGTCTAAGGCAGGTGAATTCAAATGTGCCTGATCACTACGGATGTAGTGGTCAGACACATGAACATTCGTCCCCATGTGTTTCTACTCTGACCTTTACCCCTGGCTATAACCCAGATGCTCGGTCCACAAACCACACACTCCCCATGTTCCTAAGACACCCCATGCTTTTCTCATCCTCTATTCCTTCACTTTCTGTTGTCTGACTCTCTTTTCAGTCCATTTATCTCATTATGTCCCAGCTATCTCCAGTGGCGTTGAAAATGAAGTGTTAATCTCTCTTCTCATCAATCTCGCTCGCCCAGAAGTGCCCGAGTCTCTGCCTGCATCACAAAATGATGACTGGCACTTTTACTTGTTTAGAGAAATAAGTGCAGGAGGCTAAATTGAATTTTAATGGATCCACACATACCCTCAGTGAAAGGTGCAATCCATTATTGAATGATTGTAATGTTATTTGTTGCCAGTGTTGATTTATGGTATGTATAGTTGGATGGGCCAAAGGTGTGTACATTGGGGAAGGAAGCGGCATGGTGTGTTGATGAGGTTTTAAGTATGGTACAGTGGTGCACATGGGTAGGCCAAGGTTCTCCCCTTTATTATTCTCTTCCTTTAAGGAAACTGGTGAAGGCCTCTGCAATCTCCTAGGGTCAAGGATGCAGACGCGGTTCAAGTCTAGGTTTAAAGGGCTCTGGTGGTTCTCACAACTTTGAGACACACCAATTAAAAGCTGTTAGACAATTCCAATGCGTTGGTATGGCCAGTACTGTTTCAACTACAATCAATGAATTATGTTTTGAATAAATTATTATTAAATATAGTCTTAGTTAATTAGTTAATAGTGGTTTTACCGTGTTTTTTTCATTCTTAAATAGAAATATAGATTTATCAAGTTAATTAATTTAATTTACTATATTATGTCATTTTTTTGCATTCCAAGTATGTTCAAAACATCCTGCCTCCATCTTGAAGAGCACTCTAATCCACTCAGAAATGTTCTGATTCTAGGGGACAAAATGGGGCCAGCACTATACACACACCAAGACCAATTTGGTGGCTTACATCTTAGACCACACCCCCATTAGGAAGTGACGGAGCTGCGGTATTCGGGAAGGTTCAAAGAAAGTTGTCAAACAAGGAAAAACGTAAGACAACTATGGACTTTGGGCTAATTACTCTGCTTGGATACCGTCCAGCTGTAAACATATTCTGCCCTTATTATGGCCGACGACTGTGATTCTGACTTGGAAGTAGGCACTGCTTTTGCTAATCTAGAAACGGACAGCTGCTGTGTGAGGTGAAAAGCCAAAACAAAATCAATTAGACGATGCTCTCAGCACACCAAGTTCTTCACGTGGGTCTCTGATGTGTTTAGATGGCTGCTGGATTCAATTGTCTTAGTGTCTTCAGCAGGGCTCAGGTTAGCCGCCATGTAGCCATTTGCTCTCTGAGGAGGCACCATCTGCCTGGTGATAAAATATTAAGTCTGTCTAGCGGGGATACACCCAGGGACGGACTTATCCAGATTGTCTAGACTGAGAAAGTTATTTTCTCAACAACTGCAGACCACAGCATACCACTGAGCATAGCCTTTTCTTGGATGCTACATTGCATGAACTTTAAACGTGTGTGTGTATGTGTGTGTGTGTGTGTATGATTTAGAAATGTGTTGATTTTGTATACCTTTTTTCTAATTATATAATTTCTGGAGATAAAAATGTTAGAATCTGGTAGAATTTGTATTTCTCTCTTGCCAACCCCGTGCCACTTTGTTGCAGGGCCTCATTTCAGTCTCCTCTCCTCTCTCTAACAGGTTACACAAGCATTTCAGTTCCCAGCTCCCATGTCTGTTGCACTTCCAGCCTTAAGAGTTATCAGGGCACTTAGGGTGCAGGGTTTTGGAAGGAGATGCATCCAAGTGCTGGAGGCTATAACAGTGTTCTCCCCAGAGATGCTTCGCTAGGAACCAGAAATCGATGCCGACAGCTTATAGGCCATTTGAGGGGCTAACTCTACCCTCTCATTCATCACCTCACAATATGGCACCTTGCCCTAAAACAAATGCTCAGAGGGACCCCTCAGCACAGCTGTGGTGGTTACTCCATGTATGCATGGAGTAAAAGGATGTGTCTATGATGGGAATGAGCATCTTTTTCTTGTTGGATGGTTTGTCACATATGATGACCTCCAACCTCAAACTCCCAGTTAATAAAAAGCGGTTTTGTTTTCAGATGCATTGCCGACTAGTGTGTTGCATCGTCATTTTGTTTGTCAGTGTCTGACATAGTGAATACAGTCACATACATATGATAGAGAGAACACACTCAGAAACACACACAGGCTACACACATATACACACTCAAACAACATGAATTTGTGCACACATGTATACATACAATACACTGGCGTTCACAGCAGGCAGGGAGGTTTGGAACAGCTTTCACCCCAGGTCTTAGCACTCACACTGGGTCCCCAATTACAAAATACTCAGGGTCAATGTTGATTAATGGACTGTGTTTGATTTTTAATGTTTTTTTGTATGTCTCTCCACATTTCTCCAGGGCTTGGAGACAAGCTTTGTGTCAAAGTCTTCAAGTTTTCATTATTCTGTAAGCATAGGGTCATTGTACTCATGCAAATAAAACAGGTTTGGACGTGGTAAAGAGACAGAAGAAGGTTCCACCATAATACAAACTATACCTAATACTATCATATACTATACATCTTATCTTTACCGACATTATCTCAGGAGCCTTAAGGGATTAAAGTTATTTCAGAAGAGTAGGTCTGTCTGAAGTGCATACATGTTATTGCAGCCAGTATGAGCCAGGGTCAACTATCAGGGGCTTAATGTACCTGGTAATGATTTCATCTGTAGCTACGGCGCTGAAATGAGCTCTCCAAAAATAGTTCTGCCAATTGGAGATGAAGGCTAATAAAAAAGCATTCTGGGAAATGTGGGGTTTCATTGAAAGTGCCTTATGAGTTAGAAGATGATGAGATATTGAACATCTATAACGGGAATCAACTCATTAGATTTGGCCTTTCTGATATGAATTGGATTTTCGTGAATGGATTTAAAAAGTTTTTTTTCACATTTTCCAACATCATGTTTTAACAATAATGTACCTAATAAAAATAATAATTAGAAAAAAAGTTTGATCATTTTTATTTTTTTAATTATTCAAGTTCACACACATTGTGAGACACACGCAAGGTAACGACACACATACAACAGTACTTGCTTAGAATTGTTAGAATAACAAGGGTTTTTTTGCTCAAGGGGATTATATTGTTTCTTTATTTATGGCCATAGAGGACACAACATCTAAACCAAAACAAGAAATAAGATGAACACAGCAACAGCAGATGTCTGAACCAAGCAAGGTCAGAGAGGCTTAAATTCAGTGAAAATTAGATGTTTTAATTTTCCCACCATTGTGTCTGTCTGTCTGTCTCTCCATTTGTATAACGCCCTCACGCACACACACACTCACACAATAATAAGATCGTCATTTAGTTCCTTTTCCGAGGTTTTTCAATGTCACGACGAAGGGACACCGGCGGCGAGGTGTGGTGTGGATGTGTGGAGCTCTGTCTGGGCAGCGGTTGATGTTGATGGCCGCGTTCGAGAGAGGGTTAAGCTTCTCGGACACTTATACAGAACTCCACACATCCAAACATCATGGCGTTATACTACAGTATAACGCCATGATGTTTGGATGTGTGGAGCTCCGTCTAGGTAGTGGTTGATTTTGATATCCACTTCTTGGACACATAGCATTTTATTTACAACATCGCTCATGATAACACTCATATACAACAGCAGTACTAGCTTTAAAAAAAGTATCACAAAGTTGGTGTGGGTCGTAGGCCTAAGCCAAGCCTTTCTATTGTACTTTCTGTTACCTTATCGCGAGCCTGTTGTCTGATTTCAATGTCAGGTCTTTGTCTTGTAATTTCTCCACCAAAGTTCTCCTCTCAAATGGATTTTAGAGAAGAGATCTGATTGAATTTGAGGGCGGCTGAAATCCTGTGTCTTGAGTATGTTCATCATGTCAATGTGAATAACGTCAGGTGTCCCAACTCCACCACTGACTGGCTCTGCTTGAGGCGATACATTACTCGCCCGTTAGGCATCAGATTTGAGGACACTGATTGGCTAAATGTATGTTGCCATGCGCATATCTTGTCAACACTTGGCTGCGCTGCTGCACTGACTGGGCAATGTTTCTATCGCCCAGAGAGAGAGGGGATTGCTAATTTTCCCCAAAGAATCAGCCTTTTCGTCCACACTCCTATTAGTCCACACTCGTTTGCAATGTGTTGGGCGTGATCAGCGAGATCCAGCACATGGTAGCGTGGGAGGAGGAGCAGTCTTATGACCTGTGCAGAAATAGAGATGTGCGGAGGCACATACATAATGACACCACACTGTTTGAAAAATCAACGCTACCCGTGGCCTTTTGTTCCCTCCGTGAAATGGAAGGGCCATATGGGAGGTTCTCATCGCTGTTTGTGTTTTGGCCGGTATCGTCACGTCTGCCAAATCCACGTTTGTCCTCACTCGTCCTTCGGAAAGGTGTCAAAGGAAGCGATAGGCTGTGTGAAAGAACCGTAAAGAACACGGATGAGTTATCTCTCATTTCATTGTGTATCTATAAACACTTATTGATTGACTTATTGTATCTGTTTGTATTGGTGTGGTTTGTGGGTGAGGGGGTTGTACTGTGATCCACTACCATAAAGTTTTCTAGTTGACTTTCTCTTTCCCTTCATCTTGTTTTACGTTCCGCTTGACCGGCCCCAATGAGATGAAGGTCTTGGCATGTGCTGGGGACGAGACCAGCATGACTCGGGCAAAGGTGTGGAATCAGGTTCAACATGGTAGACTTCACAAGTGCACACATGTCTTGTCCTTTTGTGTTATAAGTTGGTGTATTGAATTTGTTGTAGCACAGGCTTTTTGAATTAGCTTAGCAAAACTTTAATTTATTGGTGTTTGCAGATGTATGCTTTTAAAGATATGTCGATTGTGCCATATTTGTGCATATTGTGGAGTATGGGACGTCAGTGAAATAGGCTGTGACAGGGACTTCACACTTCGGTGGTGTAAGGTGGGGGGGGGGGTGAGTGA
>JAOPJI010000025.1:16664643-16682342 GCA_027122695.1 Merluccius productus
GGGCTTCTGAACAACTGAGGGACTGCTTCAGCGATACAGACTGGACCATATTTGAAGAGGACAACATTGACACCTACTCAGCCTCTGTACTGTTTTACATCAAATGCTGCATGGAAATCATCACTACCACAAAACAGATCCGAGTGTTCCTTAACAACAAGCCGTGGATGACCAGGGGTGTCCGACTCCTGCTAAAGACACGCAACACTGCTTTCCAATCCGGTGATTTGCAAAAGTACAAGGCTGCCAGGGCAAACCTGAAGAGGGGAATCAAGGATGCTAAAGCAGCATACAAACAGAAGATCAAGGACCTCTTTAGCAGCTCTGACCCCCACCGGGCATGGCAGGGGATATGTCACATCACCAGGCAAAACAACACCAGCAGCACTACCAGCGGAAGTGTATCTGAGGCGGAACAGCTGAACCGGTTCTTCGCCCGCTTTGAGGCGGAGGGAATGACAACCACCAGTCCGGCTCCAGACACCAACAGCCAGACCCTCATCCTTCAGCCTGCTGACGTCACCCGCACTCTCCGCAGGATCAACACACGGAAAGCAGCCGGCCCAGATGGCGTCCCAGGACGGGTCTTCTGAGACTGTGCTGCAGAGTTAGGTGAAGTATTCACAAATATCTTCAATCTCTCTCTATCACAGTGCACTGTCCCCACCTACCTGAAGACATCCACCATAGTTCCAGTTCCCAAACAGACTTCAATAACCTCTTTCAATGACTACAGGCCTGTAGCACTGACACCCGACATCATGAAGTGTTTTGAAAGACTGGTTCTACAAAACATCAAAGCTGCCCTGCCACCCACTCTGGATCCCCATCAATTTGCATATCAAGCCAACAGGTCAACAGACGACGCCATCTCCACGACCCTCCACTCCGTTGTGCGCCACTTCAGCTGCAGGGGACCTATGCACGGCTACTGTTTGTGGACTACAGCTCTGCCTTTAATACCATCCTCACCAGCAGACTGTTCTGCAAGATGTTCTGCCTGGGTATACCACTCAACCTCTGCCTTTGGATTAAGGACTTTTTAACAAACAGGCCACAGGCGGTCAGAATGGGCCCGCATCTTTCCCCCACTTTGACAATCAGCACAGGGGCCCCACAGGGTTGCGTGCTGAGCCCTTTGCTCTACTCTCTGTACACACATGACTGCACTCCATGTCACACTACCAACACCATAGTGAAATTCGCAGATGACACAACTGTGGTGGGACTGATCACCAAAGGTGATGAGTCTGCTTACAGAGAGGAGGTTCAAAGGCTGACAAAATGGTGGTCAGAGAACAACCTGAGCCTCAATATCAAAAAAACAAAAGAACTGATCATAGATTACAGGAAGAAGCAGGACACACACACAACACTACACATAAACAGAGAGAGGGTGGAGAGAGTGTCCAGCTTCAAATTCTTGGGCATACACAAAAAAAAAAAAAAAAACTATCATGGGCAACAAACACCACAGCAATAGTAAAGAAAGCACAGCAGTGGTTATACTTTCTCCGCACACTCAGGAAAGCCAATCTCTCACAAAACCTGAGGTCCTTCTATCGGTGTGCTCACCTACGGCATCCTGTCGTGGTATGGTAGCAGTTCTGCTGCAGACAGGAAGTCACTGCAGAGGACTATAAAAACCACTCAAAACATCATCAACCAACAGCTACCTACCATGGACACCATCTTCAACTCCCAATAGCAGAAGACACAAAACATTCTGAAAGACTCATTCCACTCCGCCAATTATCGGTTTGAACTGCTGCCCTCAGGGAAACATTACATGTCCATCAGACCATGCACCACAAGATTCATGAACAGTTTCTATCTCAAAGCTATCACCATACTCAACTCAGACCTGAAAACAAACCCACTGGTCCGACAGCATCCGGGGTCAGGGACATCCACACCTAATGCAATGCTCTGCACTTTATATATTTTGCACTACTGTTTTAATGCATACAATGGCACTGAGTTGATGGTACAGTCAGTGTATGATGACAACATGAATGTACTGAATGAATGAGAATGTATTTTTTTATTGACTATTTATTATGCTACCTTTCTTTTTTTTTAATGAGTCCAGTACGTGAGTGCATTGAATTTTGTTGTATTCCCGTGCAATGACAAATAAATCTAATCTAATCTAATCTAACCTCCATGTCTGCCTGGCGTACACTTGCATCTTGACTGTCTCGCAGCATCATGGCCTGGCGTGTTTTTGTTTCCTTGTGCTCCTCGACCACGGATATTGCAGGCAGCTGCAGCTTGTTTCCTGTGCTGTACAGTCCAATGGAGCAGAAGCTGCTTAGGACGTCCAGCCATCTCCTCAGGTAGGTGTTCATCTTCCTCTCGAGGCCCTCAACAGTGGAGACGGGTACCTCGTAAACGAGCAATGGCCAGAGCAGTCTGGGAAGCACCCCATGTTGGTATCCCCAGACCTTATACTTACCGGTTAGGTAAGTATAAGCTTTGTTGTTGATGTCCGCCCTGTACCACTTACCCAAGCTCTTCGCTGGTTTCTTTTGGACCGTTGATGCCCTCTCTGATCTTAAAGCGAAAACCGATCCTGGACACGCCCCCTTCTCAGTATCAGGCTTCTAGATTTTGCAGGTTTGAACTCCATCCTTGCCAAATCGGTGAGCTTGACTAAGTATTCCAAAATCCATCTCTCTTCAGGTACAGATTTGGCTGTGATGGTGAGGTCATCCATGAATGCTCTGATGGGCGCCTGTTGGATGCTTGCCAGTACTACAACCTGCTGTAACTTCTCTGCTGATTTGATGAGAAGGTTCGTCACTACGGAAAACAGGATCACTGAGATTGTGCACCCAGTGACAATACCCACCTCCAGGCTCTGCCAGTCAGTGGTGAAGTTCCCGCAGGTGAAACACATATTGAACTTGTCGAAGTAGCACTGCAAGAGTTTCTGGAGCTCATGCAGGGACATGGTAGGTCTTCAGTGTCGTTTCCACTAGCTTGTGGGGTATCGTACCATAGGCATTGGTTAGGTCGAGCCACAATACTGTCAGGTCACCATGGTTTCTCTTCGCATCCTTAATGATCTTAGAGATTACACTTGTGTGCTCAAGACAGCCAGGTACCTCTGGTACTCCACCCTTCTGAACTGAAGTGTCCATATAGTCGTCCAACATGAAAGGGTTAGGGTTAGGGTTAGCCTCCTTGCCAGAATCCCAAAGAAGATTTTGCCTTCCATGTTGAGGAGTGAGATGGTACAGAATTGTTTGATCTCTGTGGAGTTTTCTTCCTTCGGGATGAAGCATCCCTCAGCAACCAACCGACCATCAGCAAGGAAGCTCTTCCTCCATGCCACCCTGTTACGGCCACTGTTTGTTTGTTGCTGCCTTCTTGTCTCCCCTCTGTTATGTGCAGGTGCGAGTCCTTAGCAGTTCATCATCCAGCCTCTACCAATCAGCTTCCACCAATCACCTCATCAGTTTCCAGCCGGGGGGGGGCCTGCCACACACATAAAAGCCAGTTTAACTTGTCTCTTTCTCTCTCTCCTTTTCGTCCCATTTGTGGTTTTGGTGGACTGGTGTTGCTGTGGCATGTTCCCCGATGTTTTCTTTGTGTCTTGTGGTTACCATGCGGCCTTGGGACGGGTAAGACAGAGGCCTCTATACACTTTACATTTACACGTAGTGCGCTTCTTTGTTTAGCAACACTAGGCTAGGAGTGTTGCTACCCGCTGTACTTTTGGCTTAGTTTAGTTAGGTTAGCGGCCGTGTGGTCCGCTGTGTTAGCTGTTAGCTTAGCTTGTTTTGTTTGGTTCTTTCCTTTGGCAACACTCAAGTCCCAAGACCCGCTGGTTTTGTCGTATGCTACTTTCGTGTTTTGTAAATCAATCTCCACCATTAAACCTATGTTCACCCTTATCCGTTGCTGTTGTCATTCCCTTATTGTTTCACTCACCGATTGTTTCTTCATCTACACCCATAACCCGGACAATTTTAACATCAGTTACCTCCCCCGCTACCCCTAGACAGTGGGAGTTGTAACATATTTTGGGGGCTCGTCCGGGATATGAAGAACAATTTGCGTGTGGGACAATATCGTGTCTGTAAACAGAATAGGTAGGCTGCTAGCTAGAGCATAATGGCTACCTTTGAGCTAGAAGAGTTCATCAAGGAACCTTCCATTATTGTTTTTGACCTCTGCAGGAAGGCAGATTTGTTAGAAATTGCAGAGCATTTTGGTGTGGTGGTGTCAAGGTCTCTCACAAAAAAAGAGATCAAGACAGCGGTGTGGGAGAGGCTAATAACAATCAAGGTCTTTCGACCTCAGTCACCTGTTCCTTCCCTTGGGGATGAACCCAAGTCCCCAGTAGGTGCCGGTATTTCCGAGGGGAAGGCAAAGGCCCCGGCTACCCTGCCAAGGTTTGAGGCTTTCACCCCAAGCTCCTCTGGGTCGTTGGGTGACGCCAGATTGAAGGTCCGGCTAGCCCGTCTTCAATTGGAAGCACAGGAGAAGGCTCAATTATTTGAAGCACAGGAGAAGGCTCGATTATTTGATGCACAGGAGAGGACTGAGAGGCTGGCACATGAGTTAGCGCTGCGAAAGCTTGAGATTGAGGCGGAGACGGTGAAGCTGAGGCAGATGGAGCTGCAGAGTGCTGAAGTGCGCGCCACTCGGATAGCTTCTCCAGGTGCGCACACACACCCACCACCTCGTGACTATGATGTCAGGAGACATGTAGCATTACCTCCTTTTCGTGAAACAGAAGTTGATGCCTATTTCACTACATTTGAGCGACTTGCTGCTGCGCTACAATGGCCCAAGGACATTTGGACCACATTGTTACAATGCAAATTTACTGGCAAAGCACAAGATGTAATAGCTTCTCTTTCTCTAGAGGATGGTTTAGATTATGATTTGGTGAAAATCGCTGTTTTGCGGGCTTATGAGTTGGTGCCAGAGGCCTACAGACAGAAATTTAGGAACCACAGGAAGGTCTCATCCCAGACCTATGTTGAGTTTGCGAGGGAGAAGAGCGCTCTATTTGACAAGTGGTGCTCTGCTAGCAAGGCTACAGCTTATGATACTCTTCGTGAGTTAGTCCTTCTTGAGGAGTTTAAGAAGTGTGTTCCTGAGCGGGTTGTTGTGTATTTAAATGAACAGAAGATTGTGTCGTTGACCAAGGCTGCTGTCTTTGCGGAAGAGTTCACCCTTACCCATAAGACTGCATTTATGTCCCCCCGTAGTGAAAAACTTCCTGGTTCACTGCCTGCTGACTCTTCCTCGGTAACCCAGTATCAGACTAGGAAGATGTCTCCCACACATCACAAGGAGCAGCGGGAGTGCTACTACTGCCATAAGGGAGGTCATGTGATGGCTGATTGCTATGCTCTGAAGAGAAAGCATTCAAGTCAGAGCCCAGTAAAGCCAACCGCTTTTATCAGGTCTGCTCCGCAGACATCCCAGTCTGTGGGACGTCCTGGTCCTGCAGTTAAAACTGGTTATGAGCCATTCATTTTTAATGGTTTGGTTTCGCTCACTGGTCAGCCGAATGACCAGAAGTCTGTTCGGATGTTGAGGGATACTGGTGCATCCCAGTCATTTCTGCTGACCGATGCATTTCAATTATCTGAGGCTACTTCATGTGGATCTAACGTGTTGGTACAAGGTATTGAAATGGGGGTTCTCACTGTTCCATTGCACCGGGTGCACGTCCAGACTGATCTAGTTTCAGGTTGGTTTAAAGTGGCTGTCCGCCCTACGTTACCTGTGCCAGGCATAGTTTTTATTATGGGAAACGATGTAGCAGGTGGTAAGGTGCGACCGGTACTTGAAGTGCTGAATCAGCCCGAATATCCAACCATGCCGGAGAGATCTAATTTAGACCCCATTGTGTTCCCTGCGTGTGTGCTTACTCGAGCCCAGACAAGAAAGTGGGGTGGAGCGGTAGATCTTTCAGAGTCAGTCCTAGGTTCCTTGCTTGCCTCTGATGGGGCTGAGGTCTCTAAAGGCCCTCTTGGCCCGAAAGTGGAGGTAAAGAACAACGAAACGCTAGTTGATCTGGAGCCAATTAAGTTGCCCATTACCCGTGAGTAGCTTATTAGCACCCAAAGGGTTGACCCATCACTGGAACCATACTTTGATCTGGTTGCCAATCCTGAAGCTTGTAAGACCAAGTCTGTGGTTTACTTTTTAGAGAATGACGTGCTAATGCAAAGGTGGTCTTGTCCTGCTGCTGATGGAATGGATTGGGGTGTGGTTAACCAGGTAGTGGTTCCAGCAGCTTACCGCAACCAGGTGCTGGCTTTGGCCCATGAGAACCCCTGGTCTGGTCACCTAGGTATCAGGAAAACATATGATAGGATTCTGAAACACTTCTTCTGGCCTAAACTAAAGACCTCTGTGGCACAGTATTGCCAAACTTGTCACTCCTGCCAGGTTACTGGGAAACCGAACCAGGTCATTCCTCCTGCCCCTCTCTGTCCGATACCTGTCATGAATGAACCATTTTCCCATGTGATTGTAGACTGCGTGGGCCCACTTCCCAAGTCAAAGACTGGCAACCAATTTGTACTCACCATCATGTGTGCGGCCACTAGGTTCCCTGAGGCGATTCCCTTGCGAACGATAACCTCAAAGTCTGTGATCAGAGCTCTGACTAAGTTCTTCTCTACCTTTGGGTTCCCCAAAAGTTTGCAGACGGACCAAGGCACAAACTTTCTTTCTCGGATATTTAAGCAAGTGTTGCAGTCACTGTCTATAACCCACAAGGTCTCAAGTGCTTACCACCCAGAGTCACAAGGCGCTCTTGAGCGCTGGCACCAGACCTTTAAGTCAGTCCTGAGGAAGTATTGTTTAGATACAGGCAAATGTTGGGATGAGGGCGTCCCGTTTGCCTTGTTTGCCCTTAGAGAAACCGTACAGGAGTCCCTTGGTTTCAGCCCGGCGGAGTTGGTTTTTGGGCATACTGTGAGAGGTCCCCTGAAGGTGCTCAAAGAGCAGTTTTTGGCTGAGGTTCTTCCTCCCAAGATGAAAGTGCTGGACTACGTTAGCCAGTTTCGAGAGCGCTTACAACAAGCTGGCTCTCTCGCTAAGAAAGCTCTTGCCTCAACCCAGAAGACTATGAAGAAGCGTTATGACCAGAAAGCGGTCGTTCGCTCTTTTGAGCCAGGAGATCAAGTTTTGGTTTTGTTGCCCATCCCTGGTTCAGCTCTGTCAGCTCGCTTTGCTGGTCCTTATGCAGTGGAGGAGAAGCTTTCTGACAGCAATTATGTGATTCGCACCCCAGAACGCAGACGTCAAACACGGGTATGTCATGTAAATATGCTGAAACTGTATCATGTAAGGGAAACGGACATTAAGTTGCTGGAGGAGAAAAGTCTCCCTGTTTCTACTGTGGGGTTGTTCCCAGTTGCTTCAAGTACTGGTGATGAAGATGGCCTAGAGCTTAGGAATGCCCCACAACAATGTGCTCGGTTGTCTAATTCAGACACCATGTCTAACCTGCCTTCCCTTCTAGGCCACTTGTCAGAGAGACAGTGTTCTGATATTGTCCAGTTAATTTCTGATTTCCCGAATCTATTTAGTGACACCCCTACTCAAACAACTGTCCTGACCCATGACATAGATGTAGGTCAGTCGCCACCCATTAGGCAACATCCCTACCGGGTCAATGCTATGAAACGTACTGCCATGAAAAGGGAAGTAGAGTACCTTTTGGGTAATGGGTTAGCTAAGCCAAGCTGTAGTCCCTGGAGTTCTCCCTGTTTACTTGTGCCTAAGTCTGATGGAACGCTTAGATTTTGTACTGACTTTAGAAAAGTTAATGCAGTAACTGTTCCTGACTCCTACCCCCTGCCGAGGATGGAGGATTGTATTGACAGTCTGGGGTCAGCCACACATGGAAGTAAACTTGATTTGTTGAAGGGCTACTGGCAGGTCCCGTTAACCCCACGTGCATCAGAGATTTCGGCTTTTGTGACGCCAGATGATTGTTTACAATATAATGTCCTAGCCTTTGGACTGCGGAATGCCCCTGCAACCTTTCAGAGGTTGGTCAATGTGGTGTTATCTGGCATCCCCAATTGCACCGCTTATCTGGATGATTTGGTGGTGTATTCTAGCACTTGGTCAGAGCATATGCAGATTCTGACGTTGGTGTTCGAGAGGTTGGCGAAGGCCTCTCTGACTCTCAATCTGGCCAAATGTGACTTTGGGAAAGCGACTGTCACCTACTTGGGTAAGCAGGTGGGTCATGGCCAGGTTCGTCCAGTTGAAGCCAAAGTCATGGCCATCACAGGTTTTCCTGCACCCACTACCAAACGTGAGTTGCGCCGGTTTCTTGGCATGGCTGGCTACTACAGAAGCTTTTGCCGGAACTTCTCCACAGTGGTGGCCCCATTGACTAGTTTGCTCAGTGCGGCTAGACAGTTTGTATGGTCGGTGGATTGCCAGCATGCCTTTGATTGCATTAAAGCTTTAATGTGCAGTGCCCCAGTGCTCGCCGCTCCTGACTTTGCGGTACCGTTTAAGTTAGAGGTAGATGCAAGCGCCCTGGGAGCTGGTGCTGTTCTTTTGCAGGAAAGTGGGGATGGGATTGATCACCCCGTTTGTTTCTTTTCTCGTAAATTTGATAAGCACCAACTAAATTATTCTACCATTGAGAAGGAGGCATTAGCCTTATTATTGGCTTTGCAGTATTTTGAAGTTTATGTTGGCTCTAGTTCCGTTCCTGTCACTGTTTATACTGACCACAATCCGCTAGTTTTTCTATCACGGATGTACAATCAGAACCAGCGGCTGATGCGCTGGTCCTTGATTGCCCAGAACTACAACCTGCAAATCAAACACAAGAAGGGTACGGATAATGTATTGGCCGATGCCCTGTCTCGTGCCAATAACCCTGATGCTTAATTCCAGGGGGGGTTATAACAGTATCGTTGAAAGGTCGTAACAAACTTGGCAAGTTTGTTCTTATGGGTGGGAGTGTTACGGCCACTGTTTGTTTGTTGCTGCCTTCTTGTCTCCCCTCTGTTATGTGCAGGTGCGAGTCCTTAGCAGTTCATCATCCAGCCTCTACCAATCAGCTTCCACCAATCACCTCATCAGTTTCCAGCCGGGGGGGGGCCTGCCACACACATAAAAGCCAGTTTAACTTGTCTCTTTCTCTCTCTCCTTTTCGTCCCATTTGTGGTTTTGGTGGACTGGTGTTGCTGTGGCATGTTCCCCGATGTTTTCTTTGTGTCTTGTGGTTACCATGCGGCCTTGGGACGGGTAAGACAGAGGCCTCTATACACTTTACATTTACACGTAGTGCGCTTCTTTGTTTAGCAACACTAGGCTAGGAGTGTTGCTACCCGCTGTACTTTTGGCTTAGTTTAGTTAGGTTAGCGGCCGTGTGGTCCGCTGTGTTAGCTGTTAGCTTAGCTTGTTTTGTTTGGTTCTTTCCTTTGGCAACACTCAAGTCCCAAGACCCGCTGGTTTTGTCGTATGCTACTTTCGTGTTTTGTAAATCAATCTCCACCATTAAACCTATGTTCACCCTTATCCGTTGCTGTTGTCATTCCCTTATTGTTTCACTCACCGATTGTTTCTTCATCTACACCCATAACCCGGACAATTTTAACATCAGTTACCTCCCCCGCTACCCCTAGACAGTGGGAGTTGTAACATATTTTGGGGGCTCGTCCGGGATATGAAGAACAATTTGCGTGTGGGACAATATCGTGTCTGTAAACAGAATAGGTAGGCTGCTAGCTAGAGCATAATGGCTACCTTTGAGCTAGAAGAGTTCATCAAGGAACCTTCCATTATTGTTTTTGACCTCTGCAGGAAGGCAGATTTGTTAGAAATTGCAGAGCATTTTGGTGTGGTGGTGTCAAGGTCTCTCACAAAAAAAGAGATCAAGACAGCGGTGTGGGAGAGGCTAATAACAATCAAGGTCTTTCGACCTCAGTCACCTGTTCCTTCCCTTGGGGATGAACCCAAGTCCCCAGTAGGTGCCGGTATTTCCGAGGGGAAGGCAAAGGCCCCGGCTACCCTGCCAAGGTTTGAGGCTTTCACCCCAAGCTCCTCTGGGTCGTTGGGTGACGCCAGATTGAAGGTCCGGCTAGCCCGTCTTCAATTGGAAGCACAGGAGAAGGCTCAATTATTTGAAGCACAGGAGAAGGCTCGATTATTTGATGCACAGGAGAGGACTGAGAGGCTGGCACATGAGTTAGCGCTGCGAAAGCTTGAGATTGAGGCGGAGACGGTGAAGCTGAGGCAGATGGAGCTGCAGAGTGCTGAAGTGCGCGCCACTCGGATAGCTTCTCCAGGTGCGCACACACACCCACCACCTCGTGACTATGATGTCAGGAGACATGTAGCATTACCTCCTTTTCGTGAAACAGAAGTTGATGCCTATTTCACTACATTTGAGCGACTTGCTGCTGCGCTACAATGGCCCAAGGACATTTGGACCACATTGTTACAATGCAAATTTACTGGCAAAGCACAAGATGTAATAGCTTCTCTTTCTCTAGAGGATGGTTTAGATTATGATTTGGTGAAAATCGCTGTTTTGCGGGCTTATGAGTTGGTGCCAGAGGCCTACAGACAGAAATTTAGGAACCACAGGAAGGTCTCATCCCAGACCTATGTTGAGTTTGCGAGGGAGAAGAGCGCTCTATTTGACAAGTGGTGCTCTGCTAGCAAGGCTACAGCTTATGATACTCTTCGTGAGTTAGTCCTTCTTGAGGAGTTTAAGAAGTGTGTTCCTGAGCGGGTTGTTGTGTATTTAAATGAACAGAAGATTGTGTCGTTGACCAAGGCTGCTGTCTTTGCGGAAGAGTTCACCCTTACCCATAAGACTGCATTTATGTCCCCCCGTAGTGAAAAACTTCCTGGTTCACTGCCTGCTGACTCTTCCTCGGTAACCCAGTATCAGACTAGGAAGATGTCTCCCACACATCACAAGGAGCAGCGGGAGTGCTACTACTGCCATAAGGGAGGTCATGTGATGGCTGATTGCTATGCTCTGAAGAGAAAGCATTCAAGTCAGAGCCCAGTAAAGCCAACCGCTTTTATCAGGTCTGCTCCGCAGACATCCCAGTCTGTGGGACGTCCTGGTCCTGCAGTTAAAACTGGTTATGAGCCATTCATTTTTAATGGTTTGGTTTCGCTCACTGGTCAGCCGAATGACCAGAAGTCTGTTCGGATGTTGAGGGATACTGGTGCATCCCAGTCATTTCTGCTGACCGATGCATTTCAATTATCTGAGGCTACTTCATGTGGATCTAACGTGTTGGTACAAGGTATTGAAATGGGGGTTCTCACTGTTCCATTGCACCGGGTGCACGTCCAGACTGATCTAGTTTCAGGTTGGTTTAAAGTGGCTGTCCGCCCTACGTTACCTGTGCCAGGCATAGTTTTTATTATGGGAAACGATGTAGCAGGTGGTAAGGTGCGACCGGTACTTGAAGTGCTGAATCAGCCCGAATATCCAACCATGCCGGAGAGATCTAATTTAGACCCCATTGTGTTCCCTGCGTGTGTGCTTACTCGAGCCCAGACAAGAAAGTGGGGTGGAGCGGTAGATCTTTCAGAGTCAGTCCTAGGTTCCTTGCTTGCCTCTGATGGGGCTGAGGTCTCTAAAGGCCCTCTTGGCCCGAAAGTGGAGGTAAAGAACAACGAAACGCTAGTTGATCTGGAGCCAATTAAGTTGCCCATTACCCGTGAGTAGCTTATTAGCACCCAAAGGGTTGACCCATCACTGGAACCATACTTTGATCTGGTTGCCAATCCTGAAGCTTGTAAGACCAAGTCTGTGGTTTACTTTTTAGAGAATGACGTGCTAATGCAAAGGTGGTCTTGTCCTGCTGCTGATGGAATGGATTGGGGTGTGGTTAACCAGGTAGTGGTTCCAGCAGCTTACCGCAACCAGGTGCTGGCTTTGGCCCATGAGAACCCCTGGTCTGGTCACCTAGGTATCAGGAAAACATATGATAGGATTCTGAAACACTTCTTCTGGCCTAAACTAAAGACCTCTGTGGCACAGTATTGCCAAACTTGTCACTCCTGCCAGGTTACTGGGAAACCGAACCAGGTCATTCCTCCTGCCCCTCTCTGTCCGATACCTGTCATGAATGAACCATTTTCCCATGTGATTGTAGACTGCGTGGGCCCACTTCCCAAGTCAAAGACTGGCAACCAATTTGTACTCACCATCATGTGTGCGGCCACTAGGTTCCCTGAGGCGATTCCCTTGCGAACGATAACCTCAAAGTCTGTGATCAGAGCTCTGACTAAGTTCTTCTCTACCTTTGGGTTCCCCAAAAGTTTGCAGACGGACCAAGGCACAAACTTTCTTTCTCGGATATTTAAGCAAGTGTTGCAGTCACTGTCTATAACCCACAAGGTCTCAAGTGCTTACCACCCAGAGTCACAAGGCGCTCTTGAGCGCTGGCACCAGACCTTTAAGTCAGTCCTGAGGAAGTATTGTTTAGATACAGGCAAATGTTGGGATGAGGGCGTCCCGTTTGCCTTGTTTGCCCTTAGAGAAACCGTACAGGAGTCCCTTGGTTTCAGCCCGGCGGAGTTGGTTTTTGGGCATACTGTGAGAGGTCCCCTGAAGGTGCTCAAAGAGCAGTTTTTGGCTGAGGTTCTTCCTCCCAAGATGAAAGTGCTGGACTACGTTAGCCAGTTTCGAGAGCGCTTACAACAAGCTGGCTCTCTCGCTAAGAAAGCTCTTGCCTCAACCCAGAAGACTATGAAGAAGCGTTATGACCAGAAAGCGGTCGTTCGCTCTTTTGAGCCAGGAGATCAAGTTTTGGTTTTGTTGCCCATCCCTGGTTCAGCTCTGTCAGCTCGCTTTGCTGGTCCTTATGCAGTGGAGGAGAAGCTTTCTGACAGCAATTATGTGATTCGCACCCCAGAACGCAGAC
The DNA here is from genome assembly GCA_027122695.1 of Merluccius productus. Classification (NCBI taxonomy): domain Eukaryota; kingdom Metazoa; phylum Chordata; class Actinopteri; order Gadiformes; family Merlucciidae; genus Merluccius; species Merluccius productus. Next base: position 16,677,549 of record JAOPJI010000025.1, read on the forward strand.
GTCAAACACGGGTATGTCATGTAAATATGCTGAAACTGTATCATGTAAGGGAAACGGACATTAAGTTGCTGGAGGAGAAAAGTCTCCCTGTTTCTACTGTGGGGTTGTTCCCAGTTGCTTCAAGTACTGGTGATGAAGATGGCCTAGAGCTTAGGAATGCCCCACAACAATGTGCTCGGTTGTCTAATTCAGACACCATGTCTAACCTGCCTTCCCTTCTAGGCCACTTGTCAGAGAGACAGTCACCCTCAGTAGCTTCCAGAGTCGTCTTCTGAGCCATTCACAATTCTTGTACACCTTGTACGGAATGCCATTGATTCCTGGGGCTGATTTTCCTCTGACCTTCTTTTTTTTTAAATTACTTTATTGAAGTATTGTTCTTGCTGGCAAATGCAAAATTGATCACATTCTTTGTTGTACTCCTTTTTTGTTTTTGTTTTTTGTTTACAGACGGGCAAAAATAAGGCAACAAAACACACAGAGACACAAAATACACAAACAACAAACAAACAAGAAAAAACAAACAGACAAACAAATCAAAAGAAAAAAAGTCACAAAAAAAAAAGTAGTAAGTAAGTAAGGCTCCAGGGGATCTACACTGTGTGTGAGAGTGTATATGTGTGCATATGTGTGCATGTGTGTGTGCGTATAGCTATCTGTCTATAGCATGCACTTATTAGGAAGCTCTAATTCTTCTAACTATATGCTCCTCTGGCCTTCTTGAGAAAGTTGTTGACTTCCTGCCAGCTTGGTCCCTCTGCACCAAAGGGGATAGTTGGTTCGGCTGGTTTGATGAGTTTCTCCATCTCCTCCATGCTGTCCTCCCTTCTACGGTCACTGTGGACCTGACGAAGGTGCTCCTCCATCTGCTCTTTTGTTGCTTTCAACTCTCCTGATCTTTTGGTGCCCAGAAGTTTTGACAGATATTTGAATGGGTTCTTCGTGAAATCCACCCTTTCCTTCGTCCATCGCTTCCTGTCCCTGCCGTGGCACAGCTCGGCTCAATGCAATTAATGCGCTCCCTCAGTTTGTTTCGGATTTTGGTGAGTGCTGGTAACGCACTCCGTGGTCGCTTCACAAAAAGCCTTCTTCAGCCTCCGTAGATTGCCTCTTAGGATTGCTATCTCCTTCAGGTGTCTGTTTTCCTATGGCTGGGTGTGGCTTTCAGCTCCTTCTTACCAAAGTGATCAGTCCCTATGCTCCAGTTGATTGAAGACATGGCCCTGAGCTTCTTCCCCGCATCTCCTGCAATAGCTGCTTCCAGCACCTGGTCCACGTTGTGATCAAAGATCTCCCATTCCTTTTTTGCTGCTGTGGCAGGCCAGTTCACTGGCTCTTTTTCAGGCATCTCCTGCGCAGCTGTGATGAGCAGGTCGTCTTGTGTCCAGAGTGTCTTCGCTCTCCCTATGGTGCCTTGTCTACTCTGGTACATCAGCGATGCTGTTCCTGCCCCCCTCTTCGTCACATGCCTGGAGATTCTGGGGACTGTGGTTTGACTCCTGCCCCGGCCTCTCCTCCGTCTCACCAGGTTGCCCTGTGCGTTGCACATTACTGGTAGGTTGCGAGCACTTCATCTTTGTCTGATGTGTCTATTTGTCTGACCTCTCTAGTTTTTTGCATATCTTCCCACATCTGCAGACCCGGGATAAATCGCTTAGCTGTTCCGTAGTCGATTGTCCGTCATGGGTGGTCATAACAACGGCCTGTCCTGTGGGTCGATCATCGTCCCCTGCTCTCGCCCGACCCTGGGGGTATCTTATAATATATCTTTCCATAGCGATTGAGGATGGGTTTCTCCTCACAAAGGATGTGCTTCGGCCTGCAGAGCCTCCACACCCTGGCTCTGGTCTTTCCCAAATGTCAGCAGTCTCTCCTAGCTGTCACCATTCTTCCTTGGTCGCCAGTTAGTCTTTCCTAGCTGTCACTGGGTCTGCCAGAGAAGAATATTCAAGATACGATAAGGGTTATCGCAACTGACTCACCTTTACAGGTACTTGCCCCTGCACCATCTGTGAGCCAGTGGCATCGCTCTCTCTCTCTTTCCCTATCTCAAGGCACCTTCCTCCAAACTGGGCCTGAGTTGAGTGGTTTCTGCAGGTTTTCAAATGGGCCCTTCATTGATGTTTCACCAATTTACATAATGATTCTGTGATGATTTAACTTGAATGAAGATTCTTTATTAACAGAATATTATCAATAAAGTTAATTTATAAACCCTTTACAGTTACAGCATCAAAAAGCTTTCTCTGCCCATATGAACATTTCTATGTTTTCTGTCTCTACTGCGCAGCCAGATAAAGCCATAAAAATGGTTTGTTAGTAGTACTAAACCATTTTTGAAACGTATTTTGCTACAGCATGAATGTCTTCTGTCCATTTGTTAAAATCTTTTAAAGTGTGTGTTAAGTTTAAATACATGTGTTTGTATGTGTGTGTGTGTGTGTGTGTGTGTGTGTGTGTGTGTGTGTGTGTGTGTGTGTGTGTGTGTGTGATCTAAAGTGTTGGCCATGACAAAAGGAACTGAAAAAGTATTTTCTCTGTATTTTTTTATTTGCAGGGAAGAAAGCCCTGGATGTAATCTAAATGCATAACGAGCAGATGAATACATTACATCTCCAATAAAAATATGCAATCACCCCCATTCAAAATTAACCAACTATAACATGCTGGTAAAATCTGCAAAAAGCTTCAAAAATCTATTTTAAGTATGAGAGTGGATGCTTCATAGCATTGCAGCTGTAAAGGTAAAATTGTTATACATTATGGACAACAGTTGCTGGCTTTTAACTAAGTGCTTAGCTGACTCAATACAAGACATGTTTTGCTATATAATTACACACGCACGCACACACACAAACATAAACGACTGCTCATTGATTCTCTAAAGTAGCTTAACCTCCATCACCCTCTCTACCTCTCTGTTCCTTGACACCCTGCTCTGTCCATCCATAAAGTTCTCCATCTCTCCTTTACCACCCTCATAATGATGATGATATAACTTATTGTGTCCTCTCTTTTTTCTCTAGTCTTTCTAGATGGAGTTCTGTGTGGTAATATTGGAAATCCCATAATAATAATTCATGCTTGTGGTTGTTGACAAATGGAAAATGTAGACAAATGCAGTATCATGTAGCTCTTGACGGAAATCTGTTTTCGTTTTTATTGGGAAATGTCCAACTCAACACTACCGTTGGAGCAATGGGTTGGACAAGCAGAATGACTCAGGTAACTCAACCTTCTGAGGTAAATCATAAATCCAAGCTTTTCCCACTTCGGCCATTCAATTAAGGTTTTCTCAGGGATATACTTGTTGACACTCTTCCTGGCATACCTTGACACCAGGATAACACTCTATTTACTATTGAGTTATTTAGTAGATGCCTTTATCCAAAGCCACAGGATGCCTAAAGGTAGGTTGCAGACATTGGGGATTGCGATCACAGCTATGAGTGATTGTGTAATTAAACCTGACACGTTTCACGTTACAAAATGTTCAGAATGGATATAACATTAAAATGGCTGTTTAGAAGTGTATCCTGCTAGCTCTACAACAGTAAAAAGACGTGTGGCCTGGCCAGTCTAGCTCCGGTGTGAATGTAACACACACATACTGTATAAAATACAGGTGATTTTATGTGTACATTGGTGGAAACTATTGCAGACTAAAACAAAAAACAAATCAAGTACACATTGAGATCTGGACCATTTATTCAATTACAGATTTCTGGTATTTATTGCACCCCTAGCACCTACTAGCTTCCCCTACGTCATTGGAAAGGGAGAAGGGTATTTTCTTTCACTTCATATTTGTTTCGACCAATCATGTTGCTGGAGGTGGGAATATATAAGTGCATGATTGGCAAACAACTCGGTTAGCAGTAGTCAACAATAAAGATATGTCTGTAAAGGTTTCAAATCAACACCATGTTGATTAGCCGCTATAGAAATACCCCTCTTGAAAACTTCATCTACTCGCACAAATGAGTTTCTCTAGAAATTTCCGAGAAATCTCCGTAATTCCATTTTTGCTTTGGCTGTCTCCGCCCAGAAGTTCCGCTTTAACACAGTAAGACTTAAGCAGATTATACTAGACCATATACCTCAAACGTGTATACATCGTATACAATTAGTGACATGCCTAATGTTCCTCCCTGCAGATCCTGGTAGCCATGGAGCAAGTGCTATAAATGTGTAATGCATAAAGTGTATTACAAATAATGGTTTTCATAGTCAATTAATCTAACCATCATTTTTGTTCGATTAATCATTCAGGCTAGAAAATGTCATGAATAGCAAATCCCATTCCAAGTTACCATAGAGTCCAAAGCGATGTCTTCAAGTTGCTTGCTTTATCTGTCAAACTGCCAAGAAAACAAAGTATCAATTTTATAATAATCCATGAACCAAACATTTTAATTTCTGAAGCATCAAGCAGTAAATGTTTGGTATTCGTACTTGATAAATGACTAAAATGATTAATCTGAAAATTATTTATCTAAAAATGTAATGAGATGAATTTACTATCGATCGACTAAACGACTAATGTTTGCAGCCCTAATCAAATCATTGATTCCTACTTGTCCAGATCCTGGTCGCCATGGAGCAGGTGCAGGACCTGCTGCCCAAGATAGAGCGCAGCGCCTCGGAGCCCTCGCTCCACCGGGCCGTGCACGCCGAGGACCTCAACCCCCTGCTGTTCACCACCACCACCAGGTTCATGGCCCTCTGAGTCCACACACACACACACACACACACACACACAGACACAGACACACACACACACACACACACACA
>JAOPJI010000025.1:16702126-16715364 GCA_027122695.1 Merluccius productus
CCCCCCCCCCCCCCCCCCCCCCCCCCCCCCCCCCCCCCCCCCCCCCCCCCCCCCCACACCAAGAAAACAAGATACTGTCCTCTCTTCTCCTGCTCACCCCTGTTGAACCTGGGTTGCAGGCTGTTTTTAATGCAGCAGACTTTCTGAAAGGCTTCTTTGGTTGCATTTTCAACCTCCTCTTGCAGCATCTGGGTCTCCTTGGTGCGCTTATCAAGTTCTTCACTGGAAAGACAACATGCATAAAAAAAAAACACATCCCCCCTAGTGGAAACAAGGAAGTGGAAACAACTAAGTGGACCACTCATGTGGAGCAGGGCTGGGCGCCACCTACCTCAGCTCATCCAGTTTCACTGTGTTCAATCTCAGAGGAGGAGTGCAGAGTTGATGTGTTTCTATGGGGGGTTGTACATCCGTGTAAAGTTTAGGCAAACAAAACAAGATGTGCCCACAGCGGCTACAATATTACACACCCATATTACAGGAATCATATCACATGCTTATTTTGTTTAGTCCGGAGCATAGTGTTACTGTTATAACTAGATTACAAGTAATACGCCCAACCTGTATCTCTTACCTATTGGGCTGTCTTTGCCTGGACCAACAGGGGCTCCAGGTTTAGGCATTGTTGTCCGGCCCAGGTGTTGCACCTGAAAGAGAGACTTAAAACACTGCGAAATACGCTTACTTGCTAAGCTAATTGACTTGGTTAGCTTGCTAAGCTAACCAGGGGGAGGGGGAACCGTTTCGTCACTATGGTAACAGCATCTCGGCCTCCTCCAATGGGAATTGGTCGTTTGGTCGTAAGCCGCGTTTTCCGATTACGTTTAGCAAACAAAATTGTAATAACAATATTGCCCTCTGACTATCGTTAATCGTTCATTGTCATTATGTTATATGTTTGAACGTGATTGTGGTTATTTGAACAGAAAAGGGATAAAGGGAAACCCCCAACGGAAAGACTCGGGGTCGCGGGGCATGCCGGGTATTGTAGTTTAACGGTGTGTTGCTATTGTAGTTCGAGGCTCCGCTTACTATTTGTTTACTCAGAATAGGTCGAGGCGGATCCTCCCCGTTAGGTCGTCTTGAGATCACGTAAAGCTCGTCTCCAGGTTTCACTGCTCCTACATAACCCTCTCCGCTGCAAGCCAACATGGACATTTAAACGTTTTATCGTGTATTGTTGGTGCGTCGTCGCCCTCGGAAGGGTAAGTGCACCAAGCTTACTACCGTAAGCTGTCTTTTTTGTCTCAACCGAGGAGATGTTTTTTTTATTTTTATCGCTGCCATCGACTCGTTTATCAAAGCGTCCACAGACCCGTCTGCACGGATCGGCTCATAATAACAACAATAACAACAACAACCCGTGTTTAACGTTTAATAAAAAATACAGTGTCTTGTGTCTCGGCGTTAGTTGACCTAGTTTCTGGTTTTAGTACTTGGCCAAGGCTAGCTGTAAGCAGACGTTTTACAGGATCATACACCCGCTTCTGGTTTCTAACCCTGATGCATCGATCCATCGACCGAATGCATAACGCCAAATACAAAGAAAAACGCATGTTTTGGGTGATCAATAACACAATTTAATGTTTTTTTTATTCGCAAGCAAAGGGCGATGGCCAGAGAGAGAGCCTGTGATACCCGACACCCAGTGGGTGGGTGGGGGGAGGGGGCGTGGCCGCACGGCAGCACGGTCACGCCCCCCTGTTTTTAAATTTTAACCCAGTAGGTCAAACAAGAGTCGGAGGAGACACACACACACACACACGGCAAATAACAAATGTGTTGTTTGCGATGTGGTTTTTTCCCAGGATGAAGGATCTCCAGAGCATGGACAGCCTGCTGCTGAAGGAGCTGCGGCTGTGCTGCGCCAGGGAGGCCGCCTTCCTCCCCAGGGACTCGGGCCTCAGGCTCATAGAGGCCGCCCCTGCTGAGGTAACCTGCTGACCTACTTAGGACTGCTGCTGCTCCTCCTATTTCCCTAAGGTTTGGTTGAGGGTGATGATGCCAACACCGTAAAAGTCAATTGTATTAGAGCTAAATCTGGATCTTTTAATCACAATATGTTATGTTGAATGATGATGTCCCCAATAATATATATTTTTTAGAGGTTAAGATGAGAGACTATTTGATCAAGACTTGATTATAACAGAATGTAAGGACCAATAGGTGACAGCACAGCACCGCATTTAAACACGCTTGAATGCTGGTTATTATAGCAAAATAACAACAACAACAACAACAATATTTTTGGATGTGTTTTTTGAATTCATGTTTTATTAGCTGGTTTTATTAGCTGGTCCATAAGGTTATACCAGAGCCCAAAGGGATGTCTTAAATGTGCTTGCTTTGTAAGCAGGAAAGAAAAAAAAAGTGTGAATTCTGTAATGATGGGAAAACAGCATAAAGCAACCCGAATAATGGAATTTCTGAGGAGATGAGCATGTTTTGTATTTCCACTTGATAAACGATTGAAACGATCAATTATCACATTTATGTTTTCATTCATTAAAAACCCATCCGTCTAATCAAATCCAATGACAATAAAGCCAAACTCATTGTAATGACATTGTTATAATGATATTGTGAATTAATTATAATAATTGTGCAAACCAGAACCACTTCTCCTCTAGGCTTGTGTTTAGTCCAGTGGGCCAGCCACTATGATATATAGCTGGTAAGCTATATCCATTGCTGCTTACACACTAACGACTGGGTATGTGCTAACGATATTTTCCAGAACCACAATGCAGTATCGGCGAAATGCAGGGACGCCAATGTGGAGGAGCTGTGGGGCCTGACCAGTTTCTTCGGCTACAGCACCCAAACTTTTGTTCAGGCTGTTAATATGCTGGACAGATTCCTCGCCATTATGAAGGTGTGTTTTTTGTTTTGTTTTTGCAATACATGTGCAACTTCCTCATACTTCCTCACAATTGGTTCATTTAGGTAGCAATCAAGTCCTGTGTAAGCCAATGTTATTTTTTAGCACACACACGCACACACATTGATACCATTCTTTGTCGTTTGACCTGAAATCCACCTTCAGGTGCAGCCCAAGCATCTGCCGTGCATCGGGGTGTGCTGTCTGCACATGGCGGCCAAGGTTGTGGAGGAGGAGCGCACCGTCTCGCCCACCCAGGAGCTCATCCGCATCAGCCATAGCAAGTTCACCGTGTCGGACCTGAGTCGCATGGAGAAGATCATCTCGGAGAAGCTCAACAGCCCGGAGCCACGAGCCGTGACGGCCTTAACATTTCTACACCTTTACCGCTCGGCCTTCTTGTCCCTGACTGTTGGAAGGTAAGGGCGTGTCACTCTTCTGCATGGTTACGAGATTATGTGCAAAACAAACAAAGTGGAGGATCACATCAGAATGACTATTGTTTTTTAAGGGAGGACTTCCCGAGCACCGGGACACTGGAAGCACAACTAAAAGCCTGCACATGCCGGCTTGTGTTCTCTAAAGCAAAAGTAAGGATCGATCTCAGGCGACATTTTTATACCATAGCATTGTTTCCTCTGTGTGTACTGACACTCTGTCTCTCTCTCTCTCTCTCTCTCTCTCTCTCTCTCTCTGTCCCTCTCTGTCCCTCTTCCCTCTAGCCGTCGGTACTCGCTCTCTCTCTTATTGCCCTGGAGTTGAAAGCTCTGCAGTCCACCACCATGATGAAGGCCGTGCAGCAAATACAAAAGCACCTTAAGGTAAACGCAAACCAATTCAATGAGAAATTATCCAATGATCAATTTCTAAAGCATTATAATTATTAGCACTTTGTTTGTAGTGGATGTCTTTTCCTCCCATGTGCGGGATATGTTCAAAGTCCATGTTCCCAAATTATATCCCAAATTCACCAGCATTAGCATGTAAGCCTCTTAAAAAAATGTTTTTGGGGGAAACTAATCTCTTTGGACAACGGTGACACCATGTCACTTATCTGGCAGTAGGTCTGCGGAGGGCAAACATGCTCCACTACGGCTGTTATTTCAAAGCTTCATTTGCATCTCTCTGTTTTCCCTGAATCCTTCACAGATCAGTGAGGGCGAGCTGCTCCACTGGAGGGAACTGGTGGCCCAGTGCATGGCCCAGTACTACTCGGGAGAATGTACCAAACCAGACAACAAGAAGCTGGTCTGGATCGTGTCCAGGCGCACGGCCCAGAACCTGCAGGCCAACCGCTTCTGCGTGCCCGGCCTGCCCACCATCCCCGAGGGGAGCTGGGACGAGAGCGAGAGGTGACCTATACTGCTGGCCATTTCGTTTTTGGCAGTTGCATACATTTTTACTACTGCTTATGACTGTACATTCTGCTGTGACATCCACATTTTTCGATACTGTTACTGTAGTGTAAAGCGAGCCTATATGCTCTAGGATATCATCTGTACACAGTAGACTTCCAGTGCATCAGGTCATGAAAGAGCCAGTAGGGGACCTGCTCCTTCATGGCCTGTATCTGAATTCATTTTGGATTAAAGTGTCTGCTACTAAAATGACTAAATATTACTTTTAATAGTAATTAAAATTAGAGATTTACTTAGAGACCTCAAATATAAATACACGCTGGTCATATACTCCTAAAAATGAGTTCAGCCTCCATTTCTTTCTTCTATGTTCATAACGTCTCTCCCCTTCCCCCACAGCGAGGACTCATGTGAGGACATGAGCTGCGAAGAGGACAGCCTGTATGGCTCCCCCGGGAGCGACGGAGGAGGGGCCTACTTCCCCACCACCTTCCGCAGCACCTGCAGAAAGTAACCGGCCACCGCCACCCGCCTTCCCGGTATTGATGGGGGCGATGAGCTGTCCCTAGAGTGAAACAGTGTGTTTTGTGTTGTGGTTTCTTTTAGTCACAGTGTTTCAGTACCAACCTGTTCCAGTCTGGTGTCATAGCTAATCTTTATGACACCAGACGGGTGGAATGTGGTCGGGGGGTGGGGGGGGGGGGGGAACGAAGTGCCAATGTATGTCTGGTTTACTGTTGTTAGAACTGGTACTTTTTTTCTATACGGATTTGTCCCAATTTCAACGGACTGAATATCTCGGCAGCTTTAGGGCAATATTTGTAGATTGAATAGTTTTATTTTAGATGTTCTCTCAGTGTGTCCTAGCTTGACACATTCCAAGAGACCTACTAATGCACAATGACTTGTTTAATTGTTTGGCACCAGCAGATGCTGAGCTGGTGTTTTAACCGACGTTAGCTGTGGAAGGCCTGCTAATATACTGTCACATTTAGCCTAACTGAATTTGTAATCACTTTTTACATACTGAAGACAATACATATGGTGTAACAGCTGTGTAATGTTAAAGAGAAGTGATATGTAGTATGGGATTGTTGTGCTCGTGTATGGGAGGACAGTGTATGCATGAAATATTTAATTGTGAATGGACACGTTAATGTCTAGAATAGCACATTGTAAAAAAAAATCTATATATTTTCAAAAACTGAAAAAAAATGTATATAAAATGTACAAAAGAGATCAAAAACATGTGATGTGAATACTATTGTGTAATGTAACAAAAAGAGATGACCATGTAGGACCCGTCCTAAAAAAAACAAAGAAAATAAATACTTTTTTTTGATAAAAGATTTTGCTTGATTCACGAGATTTGTTGCTGGATTTTGAAACGATATTAGGCTAGCTTATAATTTCATAAGCATTCAATGGAGCATGTCAGGCATAAGCTGCATGATGCATGCATGTAAAGACTTAAGATCCATTAATTTCATTATAAAACAAGCTTCCTGTTCTGCTAAGAGCTGGTGTGCGTGTGTGTGTTTGTGTGTGTGTGTGTCTTTGTGTGTGTGTGTGTGCGTGTGTGTCTGTGTGTGCGTGTGTGTCTGTGTGTGAACACCATCTCCTTGATTAAACCGGCTGCAGTGCACCGTGTCCACCGCAGGGGGGCAGCAGTGAGAGCGGCGAGTCCCACCAAACACGCGCTGCGAGATACACGCAACAACCGACCGCCCTCCCGAAACGCGGAGCTTGGATATATATCTTCACGTCGTTCATTCCGCAGGAAAACCATGAACCCTCAACGATAGATACGACTCGGCGCCATTCTCCACTAGACCATATTAAGGAGAGAGAGAGAGAGAGAGAGAGAAAACCCTACAAACAAATCCCCCACTCCTCCCTCCTCTCCTCCTTCCTCCTCCTTCCTCCTCTCCTCCATCATCCCCCCTTTTTCCGATGACTGCATAGGCCCTGCTGGGGAGGGAATGAACACGCACCAAGATGGTGCGCATCGCAAACGCCCTGGGTTTGGTCATCCTGAGCGTCGCCCTGCTCATCTTGTCTCTCATCAGCTACGTGTCGCTGCGCAAGGACAGCTTCCTCAACTCCGCCAAGTACGACATGGGGGGTCCCAGGATCATGTTTCACGCGGGATTCAGGTGAGTTGTGGACGGGGTTGTATATATGCGGTGATATGCGGTGTCGTCTTCGCGTTAAAAAAACAACCCCGAAGGATGAGAGGAGGAAAAAAAAATGGGGCCAAACGGACGGAAAATAGGCGCAAGTGATGAAAGGAAGGGGGATGCGGGGCCTCGTCGTTACCGAGGATGCGTTTCATTTAATAACCCCCTGAAGTGGGCTGCTGAAATGATAGGCGATATTGGATATAGGTCTTGTGTTTTTTTTGTCCACCTATTTACATACACGTATTTAACGTATTCAATCAAACGTGAGAACTGTCCAGGGTGCTGAGATGGTTTGGTCCTGGTGGACCCTAACATCTGGTCCATCCTGGTCCTGAACGGCCTGTCCCCCTTTCGAGAGAAACCCATTGATCACGTTGATCGATTCTGTCCCCAGGTCTCAGTTTGCCATGAATTTCCTGGACCCGTCCTTCATCCCTTTGACAAACGCACTGAACGAGGAGCTGCAAGGGAAACCCTCCAAATGGAAATTCAACAGGACTGCTTTTTATCTCCAGAGGTAAAGTAGCTCCGCTGGAGCTGTTTTCCATCTAGTCTATTTATTCCGCTTTTCCCACTAAAAATGTTGGCTCTTGGATGCCCTATGTTTTTTTTGTTGGTGCACATGTGTGACGTAGGCTATGACCTTAAAGACAGAATGTGTGATGTGACCTTAACCGTTGGTGTGTAGCCTACAGGATGTGTGATGTAGGCTATGACCCAGGGTCCAAAATTAACTTTTTAAAATGGTGTCTTTTTACCTGCCAGAGTTTTAAAAATCTACCGGCCAAGCAATTGTTTTAATATGTGACACTACATTTTTTTAAACCTGCAAAATGGTCAAACCTATCAGCCATTGGCTGGTGGCAGGTGTTCATTTTGGACCCTGCTATGACCTAAATCCTTTCACCTGTCTTCCAGGAAAGAGATCTTCCATTTCATCGACATCGCCAACAACTTCTCCCTCACCAAGAACGGCGTGCGCGTGGGTCAGCTGATGCATTTCGACTATTCCAGTAACAAGTACGTGTTCTCCATCAGCAACAACTTCAAGTCCCTGCTTCCAGACACGTCTCCGATCTACAACAAGCACTACAACGTGTGCGCCGTGGTGGGGAACAGCGGCATCCTCACGGGCAGCCGCTGCGGCAATGAAATCGACCAGGCGGACTTTGTGTTTCGCTGTAACTTCGCCCCCACGGAGGTGTACTACAAGGACGTGGGCAGGAAGACCAACATGACCACCTTTAACCCGAGCATCCTGGAGCGCTACTACAACAACCTGCTCACCATCCAGGACAGGAACAACTTCTTCCTTAATGTCAAGAAGCTGGAGGGAGCCATTTTGTGGATCCCGGCGTTCTTCCTGCACACGTCGGCCACGGTGACCAGGACCCTGGTGGACTTCTTCGTGGAGCACAAGGGCCAGCTGAAGATCGAGCTGGCCTGGCCCGGCAACATCATGCAGGACGTCAACAAGTAAGAACCTGGTGGAGGGACGGGACCTATGATGCTCGGTTACTTAGTCTCACAAATCAGACTTTAGACGATAGCGTCGTACAGTGGTTCCCAAGCTATTTGGACTAATGTACCCCCTCTAGTACATTTCATTCAGCCAAGTGCCCCTTTCACCAGCACACAACCATTTTAGGAGGAGAAAATAAATACATTCATATAAGTAATGTATGTGTGCATGTTAGTTGGTGCAAATACTTGGGTGCTTTTGTCATTCATTGGACATTTTTACCAAATTTAGTTTTCAGATTTGACCTACTTGGTGGTATTCAGATTCAACTAATTTCATGAAGGTGGAATTATTTTACAATTGTTCATAACCAATATTAACACAACAAAAATGACACATTTTAGAAATGTTCCTAGTACCCCTAGGACTGCTGGATGGTTACTCTGAACTAAACCACATTTTAAAAAGATCTACTAACAAAAAAAAACCGAGTGAGTCAGAGTAAATGAAGTGCATGTATAATGGATCAACAAAAGAAAAATAGGAAAAACATAATAATGATCTCGATTAAATGATCCATTATGTTTGTCCATTTTGTCATGTCTTGATTAAAACGTCACAGAATGGAAATATTATTAAAAAGCACAAATAATGGAATTAAGAGTAAATTGAGAGCTTGTGGCTGGGAAGGCATAGTCCACCTCAAGAGATTAGAGATTAAATGTTGGCCACAAAAACATTAACGTTTATTTGGATGATTATTTCCTCGTCGGTAAATGCATCATTAAAAATTCTAAAAAGACATTTGAAAGTGCTCGCACACTGCACTGCCCCAACTAATGCCAACGTCGGGCCGGTGTACCAAAACCGTTAGTGGTTGCTGTCTGTTGTCGGATTACATTTTGTTGTTGCTTTTTGTTTGAGGACTGAATGTCCTAGTTACTATTTACTATTTAGTCATTTAGCAGTCGCTTTTATCCAAAGCATTATCCAAATTCAGAGACACGTGCTTAAGGAGCGGGGGGGGTTAGGGGGTCATCTTGCTGTAGGACGCTTACAGGTAGATTGTGAAGTCATCGAAACCACCCTAACCATTAAACTACACTGTCCCCAACATGTCGTGTGGGTGTTGGTGTTTGTTGGGGCGGCCTTTAAACATCACAGTTTCTTGTACTAACTTAATAATCACCCCCCCCCCCCCAGATACTGGAAGACCAAGAACCTGTCCCCGAAGCGTCTCAGCACCGGCATCCTCATGTACACTCTGGCGTCGGCCATGTGCGAGGAGATCCACCTCTACGGCTTCTGGCCCTTCGGCTGGGACCCCAACACGGGCAAGGACCTGCCCTACCACTACTACGACAAGAAGGGCACCAAGTTCACCACCAAGTGGCAGGAGACCCACCAGCTGCCCAGCGAGTTCAGACTGCTGTACAAGATGCACGGAGAGGGTGTGACCAAGCTCAGCTTGTCGCACTGTGCCTAGACATTCAAGTGAGAGCTCCCGATCCCCGCCCCCCCCCCCCCCCTGCGCTCCCGAGAGGATAGCGAAGAGCCTGTGACCCAGATAGACAGCCTAAGCCCCCCCCCCCCTTCTGGTGGACCACCATGGGACCTTATTTCGTAGAAATAAAAATAATAATGCGCCATGAATTACACGTTTGTCAATTTAAAAGATACTTTTCAAAAGTCAAGAGAGTCGCAGTTTGTCATTAATCTGTTGAAGTATAAGACTTTGAAAAGTTGCGTCAAGTGACGTCACAACTTTCTCTCTCTGAATAACTTTCTCTCTGAACTCTCTCTGAATCTAATGTTAATGCGAGGCCTGTGTGTTTCGTACCGGGATGTAGTCACACGAGCAACGGGTCTTGCTCATTCTCTTACTTCATTAAAAAGGACCAGGAAGCACATCAGGTAAGATACATGTTGGTGTTGGTGACGTATATTGTGCGAGACGAGAGATGTAGCGCGCACTGAGCGGTTTCACACAAAACTAAATGCTACTGTGGCAGTAGACCCCTACCACACGCCGCCTAAGTGGCTTTGTTGGGCTCCTCCGACACGGGACACAGGTAGATGTGGTATATAATGCCAGTTTATTGGAGATGGTACAGCCAGAGCAGGCGGTATATGCTGCCATGACAGTGGCTTTCTCCCACAGTGTGTGTGTTTATAGCCGGTTTATCCCCTGCACCACAGGTGTGCAGCCCCACCCAGACCCAGAGTCTATTCAGTCTGACTCAGGCCAGGTGAGGCTGGAAACCAGCTAGCAACCACACACACACACACACACTCCACAGTTACTGAAAAAACGGTTCTTGATTTGCAAAAGTATCTTTTAACTTGACAAACATCATATGTGTAATTCATGGCACAATTCGAACGGGATCAAAAAGTGATTTGGCTCTCGCCGTTGACTACAGTATGTACATTTCTGAAATAAGGCTCCATGGGGGACAGCGGAGGGGGAGGGACTTAGGCTCTGTGTACATGGAGTCAAACCGGCCCTCCCCTCCCCACATTTGTTATGGCGCATATACTATACCACACTGCATGACGGGCGCTGAGACATTTCACGAGAAAACATCCTCCTCTCCTCCTCTCCTCCATCTCCACGACAACACAACGTATGTCGCCCCTAGCCTCCCGTGACGGTGTTGACGCCTCTCACACAAAGATGTCAAGGTTACTCGGGGGTGCTGGTCATTTTACTCTGTTGTTTCGACCACACCGGTTAAGACGCGTGCAGCTCACGGCTCTCCCCCCCCCCTCTCTGGCTTTGGTATAGCAGCGTGGCCTGAACGCAAAGTCTCGTCTCAAACAATGGCAGGCCAGCTCAAATTAATTCCTGCTATTTAATTACAGAACACCCGACCATCTCTGCTTTGGAACGAAGGACTGGCTATTGATTTTGGACTCGTGCTATGAACTTTATAGAAGGCCTTTAACATGGATATACGCCGACTCTGCACTCTAAGCACTGCCTAATCTCAGGGAGTTAGATCAGTGTTTTCTTTTTTCCTTTTCCTTTCCTCCGTTCTTCTATTCTATACTATTCTATGTCTTCACAGTGGGAAAACAACGTTGTTTTTATTAACCTGACCCCACTGGAAAGGTCGAAATTCAAGAAATGTTGGGGGCAGACCGCTGCGGAGCATCGGGTTTGTTTACAGCGCCGTGCTCCCGCGACCGGTCAGCGTCGTTTCCAGCCGAGTGACCGCTCTGCTACCGTTTGTTTTCCTCTACAGAACCGATAAAGTTTCAGAGTAAGAACCAACATTCCATAGAATAAGCCATAGGCTGACCTTGTGACGACAGAAGACAAACATGAGATTATAAGTAACAGCTGACCAGACGATTCAAACGCCTTGTAACACACGATCAGGAAGTTTTATTTACGATATTTGAGGAAAATATTTATAAATTATGACACATTCGTTAAGACTTTGTCGATCCCTTTTTATTATTACAATGAAAACTATTACATGTCAAAACAAAATCATAGTTATGGAGATTTTGTTAACAAAGGCAAAAGTTATTATTTTACTACCTATATATACACATATATAACGTCCGCTTTGTTGTGATATTTAAACAGAGAAACCCACTGTTTTTATAACCCTTGTGTTAGAGCATGATTCATTTGAATGACATTGCATGTGAGTGGCACTAACAAATGCTAAAGGATGTTTTCTTTTCCTATTACTTTATACTTTATATTTGCATACAGCTAACACAATGTTACTAGTGACTTTATATGAAGGATGTTGCAAGACAAAGACATCTATTGGACCAAATCAATAGTCTGGACGCGGTGGACGGGGGGGCTGCAGCCCCTCAGTCTTCCCCAGTCCCAACCGATGGTGGTGTTTGGCCACATGATTACCTCATGACTTTGCTCATGAGGTAACATTGCCCGAAAACACGCTTTGCGTGAAGTCATTGCTGGTGAGGTCAACAAGAGAGTCACACATGTGATGATACCAATTAGCGTATTGACTTCATCTATTTTGACAGTGCAGTGTTGTCGTACATATACATACCATTGGGCTTGTTTGTTATTTTGTCTGACAAGATTTTTCTGCCTCGGAGAACAGACGGTTGAAATGGGGGCGGATATAGAAGATTGTATTTCCCTCACCAATACCAGTGTTATTTATCAGAGGATGCCAAAATAGTCCAATATTAATTTACTTGCCATCGTTGTGTGAATTAGAGACTTTGAATGTTCTGTAAGTACACCAAAGAGCACATTTCAGTTCAAACGTTAAATGTTAGATGTTGGATTGTTGTAGAGCATGTGGATTGTTTTGTTTTGTACCATTCAAATTTACATTTCTGTATTTTCCGATTTTTGTTTTGTTTTTGGAAATACATAACGGCAGATGAATGTGGGGAAAACAAAAGTTTGTGTTTGTATTTCATTTGATTCTAAGGTTTATATATACATACATATATTGAATAATGAATCAAAAACATGTATAATGTGTTCCTTCCTTTATAAATCAAAAGTATAGGTTTACGTGCATTAATATACAACATAAAATACATACAACTCTTTACATTACAACAGGATTCATTCCGACAACCCTTTAAAATTCATGCATGAACAATTTTATTCCATAATCCCAAAAAAAAGGCTTTGCTGCCCATGTACATGTCGTATAAAAGTCAAGATTTATGTAAAGGACTTAACATTGGTCGTTGTAACTTAAATTGTGGTCGTTTACCTATGAAATATAACCATGGCTGAAATGTTTATTTTTTCACTTTTATTTGAGATTATACTCCCTGATAATACATGTACATGTGCCTGGATATTCCTGCCAGTCATGCTTCAATGTGTCAAATAAAAACAGTATTTTCCTCTGAGGTTTTTCAAATTTGGTTCATTATCAACAGAATGATAAATCATATTTAACCATTATTCCCAGCTTTGACAGTGGGATTAGCAATGCTGTGATGTTATTCAAAGATTAAACAAAAAGGTTATAATGTGTAATATGGTTTTTCTCTTTTTTTTCCAACATACCTGAAGTTCGTATACCTGTACAGGGGGAATACACAGCGGTGACACAGTGAATACAACACGGCTAATATTATTATTCTTGTTATTCTATTAGGCACTGGTGCATTTAAATACGGCGATAAATAGGCACAATCACTTCCTTATGGATTTATAAAGTTCTATCTTAACTTGCCACACTGGCCACAACAACAGGAAATACCGTGTGACTCACACTGTTTGTGATGATATATTTAGCCTTTAACGCTAATCCAGACCACTTGCCAATGCTCATTATATCCGCCTTCACTGTCTAGCACGAGTCAGTAACCAGCCGGTTGTCTTGTCA
>JAOPJI010000025.1:16715464-16725621 GCA_027122695.1 Merluccius productus
CACTTTGCTTTAGTTTCTGATCTGGTCCGAACAGGGTCCGCGCCGTCATAGGCCTAGGTCCAATTTTTCTCCCAACATTATTCAGCACATAACTGAAAGTCAGATGCAAATGCTTTTAATTCTCTGTAGGTTGTTTCACAGTTCATTTCCTGGTTTCAGTGAGACACCGGCCTGCGTTAAAGTGAAGTATTGAAAGTTACCAGAGCGGTTGTAGACGTGTCCTTGGAAGGAGAAGCAGTTTGTCTGCGTCAGTCTCCTCTCTACCATCTCGGTCACGTCCACATAGTTCTCATCGAATCCCAGCCTCTCCACTAAGGGACAGTAGGACGTCAGCAGTTCTGAATGGACATCAACACAGCACACGGTGAGTAGGTGGCATATGGACACAGCAATGCAACACTAACAGATTAAAGCTTGTTTTTGAGAAAAAATGCTCATAAGTTAAATTACAGCAAAATAACATTCAACGTCACATGATTGAATAGTTACAATAAAACAAAATACCATCCATTCAATTGAACTTCAAGCACTTATGATGACTATATATATTATATTATATTTAATATATAGTATATAGGTTTATAAATAACTGACAGTATTTTGATTTAGTATGTAGTAGTACACACTTATTAACTTACTGACATGATCACATACTATAAACCATGATTACCATGCCACATGATCTACCTGTGACCCTGTAGGACATGTCCCGGTACTGGGTGAGGTCCTCCCCTCGGAGCAGCACCAGCTGAGGACATCTCTGCTGAGCCTCCACCACTGACATCAGCTTGGTCACGCCTTGCTCCCTCGCCACGTAGTTACAGGTGACTATCATGTATTTCTGTTGAATACCTGCAGGTATAACACACATATTTTGTTTTTAAAAAATCAGTGAACAGGACAGAGAACGGTACATGCAGTACACCAACAACAGCAACATCATCAACAACAACAAAACAGCCTAATACATTTAACATGACATATTAATGAATGGAAATACACGTTTTTAATGCAGATCACATAAAGTAGTTTACCTAGAGGCACATTGCGCAGCGCTGGGTTCCTTAACATTTCCACCTGGGCATAAAAGCAGTCCAGGTCGAGGTGCAGGATGACTCTGTGGGTCGGCGTCGGCTGGCTACTGGAGCCAGTTCCTACACACAAAGCATTGACATTAACACAACAACAACAACAAAAAACACATGTATTAACATTTATTGAAGACGTTAAGGCTATTAATTTATCTGCGGGTTTTCCAAATGTTACGGTTTGTGTTTACCATGAACCGCCGCCGGATGTGGTTCCAATGTAACGTCTGTGAAACCCGTCGTCCACTCATTTTCCTCATCGCTATTATCGTCACTATTTTCCATTTTATGAACGGTTGTTTTTTTTTTTTAAGTGCAGCTTCACTATTAGCCACGGATGTTATTGCAATGTTTCCCCCCCTTTCCTTCCCCACATGACATGACGCAACGCCAGCACCATTATTTTAGTCCGTGTGCACAGCAGCGCCCCCCGCCGGTCCGGGCAGCGCACTGCAACACGCCGCCAAACCACCCACGGCCAAAACGTAATGCAGTAACAACCACCAGCAACCAGCAGCAGCCGGCCCACAGACACACAGACAGACAGACAGACAGACATTAACTCGGAGTGTGATTTGTAAATATGAAATAACGATACAAATAAGCAGACCGACACCAAAAAAACATCGGATGGTTTACACATGACGTGTATAAAAGATGGGGCCGCATCACCTGTCCGCTAATTAGGGGGGCCCTCCGCGCGTCTATTATAACTTTGATCAAAAGTTGAACCTTTTTTTTGGTGTGTGTGTGTGTGTGTTGTTATTTGCAGATGTTGCCGGCGTCCAGTCTCTTTGCTGAAATAGTGTGCCCTTTCCGACGACGTGGACTTTGCGAGAGGCCACACTGTTTGTACAAGCATGAGGCAGAAGTGCGAGACATGTTTGCTGCGCCGCTGAAGCCGTCGGTGGGTCCCAGAGCGGACCTCCAAGGTGGGCGCAAATGAATGAATGATGGACTATATTTATATGCACCATCCGATGTTTTGGCTGAATGGTTGACGGTAGTAGTGGTCGTTTTTTTGGGGGGGGGAACAATGTGGTGTACTTTGTACTGTATCTTTTTTAAGCTGAGGTCAGCGATTTTTGCTCGCCCCACCTTTTGTTTTCCATTGAGTCTCATGGTTCTCATTCATTGGTTTGACAACTGGCCCAATGCATGAGAGCCATGAGACTCAATCAAAACAAGGCAATTCATTCAAAGTCACAAAAACGAATGTGTATAATAAAACATGACTCCCATATGGCCTTTGTTTCCGTAACACAGGAATCCCAACTGAGAGCAGTGAATGCCTCCAAGAGTTGGCGCGCATCAACAAGGAGATAGAAAATGTCAAGAATGAAGTGGAGAAGGAGCGGTGGAGACTGTCCTGCTACCAAACGGAGCAGGTGGATGGTGGGAACGCCGTATCTGCTACGCCACAGCGCGCGCACAGTCAAACGCACGCAAAGGGAGATGGGTATAAACCGTCGTCGCACAGACGCACGCAAAAGCTCTCTTCCCAAGCACAGAAATACGTGGTGGACAACTCCAAACCGAGGACTGATTTAGAGTACGACCCTTTGTCCAACTTCTCCGCGGATTTGGGGTCTTACAGTTCGTCCGGTAGAGATCAGAAGGCTAAGGCGGCAGTTAAAAGGGCGAGAGACGCTTTGTGTAGCGACCGTAACAGGCTCCGGTTGGCCGGCAGGGAAGCCCGTCCGGTGTTGGTGGATGACCTCTTGGAGGAAGGGGACCTCGTCATCGACATCCCGTTCTCCCCAGATCACAAGAAGGGCAGAGTTCACGATGTCATCGAACATCAGGTGGCAGAACAGGAGCACAGCTCCCCTCACATTGCGGCTGACGTTGCACCGACCCAAACCTCAAGCCCTGAGGTCCCCCAGGGTGAGTCCTCTTCTGTCGTCCTGCCGGAATCGGATGAGTCCATCGACAGACGTGAAAGTCAACCCGTTGACATGTTTGACGGCTTGTCTAAATGTTTGGAGGACTTGAGAAGTGAGAACCAGAAGATCACTCCCCCACAGGCTGTGGACGCCGTTGAGGAAAAGAGGAGAGGGAGTAGTTGTGGTGAAGAGGTCAAAGTTCACCCTGAGGCCGTGGAGTCCTTTCAAGGTCACTTATGGGACGTTCGGCAAGCCATCGAGGTCAATGAAAACTCCTCGACTACAGCCCCGTCTCGGGCCTACACTGACGAGAAGACGACTCCGGCGCAACCGAAATGTGATCCAAATCCTGTTCCCTCTGACTTCCGTCATCTCGCGCACCAGACGGGAGAACCGCCAGCCAACACGCACACGGCCCAACACTACTGGAGCCTTGCCAATAGCGTGCCATCGGTCGTGCCGTGTGGCCAAGCGCATGCTGACGCCCCAGCAGCCCCTCCCCCTCCATCAGTGACCTCAGAGGCCGACCTCCGCTGCCCTCTGTACACGCCGTCAACGGCCAACGTCCAATCAAATTTGGCGTCTCCCCCTCCTATTCCCTCCTTCCCCACTGAGCTCCCCCCTCCTGGCAGAGCAAGCCCGTCGGGGGGAAGGAACTTCATCCTCATCGACTCCAGTTCTGGGGAGGGGGAGTCGCCCGGGGAGAACCTCCTCCTGAACTATTCGGACATCGACATGTCGGACAGTGACCCCATGGAGGAGTGTTACCGGATCTTCATGGAGGCGGAGAAGGCAGCCGTGGAGCCCATGCCCCAACTCCCAGTGAATGTGAGTATCCTGAGTAACCCGCAGGATCTCCTGAAGAGCCATGTGGGGTTGAATTCCCCCCCTGGACCCAGGCAAGGTTCTCATCCCTTATTCTCGCCCATGCGTGTGCCAGGTGTGCGGGGCAGCAGATGTGTTGGCAACGCCAGCGGTGGAAGAGAAACCCCAGGCTCTGCCGGCGCAGAAAAGGGTGGCCCATGTACCGAGACGTCCAGAGGTACCTCGGTTTGTCTCTGTTCCTGTAGACCAGCGGGTTGGTTCTCAAAGTTTTTTGACCCTTTGACCCCATTTTTCACGCTGAAAATTCTTGTGACCCCAGCCTCTTACATTTCCGCTTCTTCATACATCGTTTTAACCCAAACAACACCTAATGGTTATGCCATCATATCCCAGTGAATTAGTTAGTTTGCTCATGGCTACGAATCAGTAGTTGGTATATAATCACTGTTGGTATATAAGGGCCCTTTACACTTAACAGTAAAAAATGTATCTTCAAATATCTATATCCAGCAATCTCCTTTGTCAGCGACCCCATATCAGGCGACCCCAAGTGGGGTCCAGACACCTAGGTTGGGAACCACTGCTGTCGACCTTATGGGCACATGAAACCCCCTCTTTTTGTGAATGTGACTCGGGACTGTATTTGCAGTCTTTTTATATTGAAACCATTATGCGTCAAGAATTGATGTGAAATCCACTTAAATAACTATTAGATTAAAGTGTGAAGTTTGACATTCGACATTGCCTGCTTTACTATTATAACTCGTTAACCAGAAATGCTTGCCAACGAATAGTAAACCAAATGCATCTTTGTTGACCTTCTGATTTCAGCCCGTGGCTGTGTTCAGGCCTCAGCCCCAGGTGCTTGTTCCCCTACGGGGGGGCCCCCATCTCCCCAACACACCCAAGGTCCAGCAGGTCCAGCAGAGGCCCGCCCCCCTCACCGCCTCTCTGAAGGGAGGCCAGACCTTCGTCTCGTCTGTCCACCACAGGAGACCTGAGGCTGGGGCTCCGGCTCCCCCCGCTCAGAGCCACATCCACCCCCCGGTCTCTGTGCAGAATGGTACGTTGACTCGTGTTTAGTTGATATGTCGGTCGGATCGCCAAATTTAGATGGTTACATTTTTGGCATTTGAAATTTTATTAGAACGAATGATGATGATGATGATGATGATGATGATGATGATAGTAATAAAGCTAATACATCTGTGTGGGTATGGTTCTTCTCCTCCATTAGCGTACATGAACTGCATACCCCTGGGCAATGCTGTGATCCAGGTGGGCAACAGCCTGCATTTCATCCTTCCAGAGGGCTCCTACCCTCTGCCCAGCTCGATGTCCACCGTGTTGACGCCCATCAGTACGGTCAACACCAGCCCCATGCAGTCCTTCCAGCTGTCCCCTGTCCCCCCGGTGCATCGGTACCGACCCGCCCCCTCGGTGCCGGTCAATGTGATGGGGAACATGTCCTCTCTGCCCGCCGTCTCCGCTCTGGGACACACGGGCCCGGCGGCACCGTCTGGGCCACAAGGAGCCGTCCATGTTCCTCCCAAGGTGTGTGTGTGTGTGTGTGTGTGTGTCAGACTAAAAACGTGCTTTGTTTAGTTTAAAGATGCTGTGGGTACGTTTTGAGTTATAAATGGGCAGCAGAAGTTTGAAACTAAACCTCCCCAGAAAACACCCTCTCTGCTCCCTCCCTCCCTATGTTTCTCCACCACTGAGTAGTGTTGCATTTCACGCACCTGTGATTGACAAGCATCAGGGATTCTTCGAACCAATCAGGTTAGAGATTCCCTGATTGGACAGAAATGACACAGGAGCAGTCTGAAATCTAAACGGTCTCATACAAAGGCAGGTGCAGTCAACCAAAACAGATACTTTCACAGCACATTTCACTCACCAGTGGCTGATGGATGGTTATGCCATTTCTAACAAGTGACACTCAAATTATAGCTCTTCAAGCTTACCTGCAGCATCTTTGATGTTGCATCTTTGTGTGTATATGCATTCATACATACATACGTACATCTCCATTGCTGAAAGAAAACATTTTTCTGCTTTGTATTGTTTTTGTTCGTGAAGCCATTGACTAAACGTAAGGTGAAGCAGCGTGCGGAGAGGGTCATGGAGAAAGTCCCGCACGATGTGCGGCAGCGCTACGTCAACATGTTCACCGAGGAGTTCCTCAAAACCTCCCCCACCGTCAAAGACGCCTTTGAGAAGGTGGGTACTGGTCTCGTTCTCGTTGTGTTCAAATGGCTGTGCAGCTCAATGATGGTAAAACAGGTTTTGACCGCTTATCATGTCCCTACATATTTAGTGTTTGGTCAAATTTACATTTATCCGGTCGACAAAGTAATTGGAGCGATAACTGTTTTGAATGGCGATTCCCAGAAGACTTGTGATTGACTAGCTCTGTAGTCTGGACCGCTGTGTGATATTTGGTGTTTTGTATACAGTGTTTTGTCATTAAGATGCTGCTGTTTACGACAGGCACTGGCAGAGGAAAGGACTGTTTATAATCGCAGCGTGAACAAACTGAAATATCTGAGTGTTGCTGTCAACGCACTGAAGCGGCTGAAGAACCAAAGTGCTGTTCCTACCAAAGGTGATCCTCTTCTCTTAACCCATACAAAATTGTCTTTTTAAGATTTACACTTAAAAAAAAAATGTTATTCTTCCCACAGATGAAAATGAGACGGCGAGTGGCAAGAGAGCGAAAGGAAACATTCCTCTCAACATGAGCAAACTTGGAGGAAACGGTGAGTTTTCTGGGCCCGATCCTTATCTCATGGCACTTTGGCTAATTTGGATGTATTTATCGATGACTTTGTATTAATGTGGTCTGTGCCTGCTAGGGGACGCTGCGCTGTATGAGAGTTTAAAGGAGTACATTATGAACGAGGAGAAGCTGATAGAGCACAACTACCCACTCCAGAACCCAGAGAGGCCCGGCAGCGCCATCCTGTTGGCAGACAATAAGAAGGGCATCAACGACCGTAAGAATTCCCACTACTATTTTAAAATGTCACTATTTTAGTCATTTAGCAGACACATTTATCCAACGTGGCTTACAGTGAATCATGGTCTTTTCCTGTACAAGCACTGAAAGATTTCTTCATTGACATACATTTTCATGACATGTACAGGTTTAACCTTTGGGCTTACCATACAATGTTGGTAAATAAATGGCTATAAATTGCTATAGAGCAGTTGGATCAATATTGTTCACCATCACACCACTAGAGGGCGCATTTAGCCTGCACTGCGCTTTTATTGGCACATGTTGGGGTGTTGCCTTACCTACCGCTTTCCCTCATTTGTATGCTTTTAATGTGATACTTTGTTTTTTTTGTGACTATTGACATTTTTCTTTTGCTCGTATTGACTTGGATTATCTTTTTCTGTCTTATGTTAAGTGTCTTTGAGTAAATTAGAGAAACACAGTATATATGATCGTAAATACATTTTCAGTCTGTTCTGTGTCTCTAAAAGCCCTGAAGAGAATCTGCAGCCGGTGCGGGGCCACGTACTCTGTGAGCAACACAGGGAAGCACACTCGCAAGGAGGAGTGTAACTACCACTACGGCAAAGGAGTCGAAAAAAAAGGTGAGTTCACAGTAGGAATATAGTGTAGGTACTTTGGCCACACTGTCACCTCATATTAACGTCCTTTTTCTTTGTTTTGACCAGTTCCTGGAGGGGTTGAAACACGCTACAGCTGCTGTGAAGGAGTGATGGGAGCACCAGGATGCCAAGTCTTCAGGGTACTGGGCTTGTACATCAGAATGCATCATGGGATTATTTTCTTGGCACCATATTGAGAGGACTCAAGAGTTGTACTACTGTAAAATCCTAGATCAACATAAATATACCGTAACCTAGGCTAATAAACTTTGCTTTGCCATGTCTTGCATGAGAAACGCCACAATCTCTCCCCATAATGACAAATCATATAACAATTAATTACTAAACAATGACCAAATAACCATTACGACTAACATAATGACCAACGCTCCAAGGCTTCCAAAATGGAGGCGATCATTGCGATGTGACGTCGCGATATACAAGCCCTATTGGTTTGCATTGTAGACGACTGTGTGTGTGTGTGTGTGTGTGTGTGTGTGTGTGTGTGTGTGTGTGTGTGTGTGTGTGTGTGTGTGTGTGTGTGTCCAGCGTCACGTCCATGACGCGGTCAACATGGACGGCTTCGTCTCCTCCCAGCCGAGAGAGGACTCTAAAGAGGGCTGTCCCGGTGTCTACTCCTTGGACTGTGAAATGGTGACTTCACTCACTTTTCATAGGTTTTACCTTCGTTGGTTTTAACTCGCATACCTGTTGGAAAATACCCTAAGGAAGTACGAGGCCTGTTTTTAAATGGTTCCCACAAATGAGTACATAAGACTTTGGCCTTTTTTTATTTTAAAGCTAATGATGGTTGTCTCTTTTCAGAGACATGGGAATGTTTGGAATTTAAAAACAAGGGATTTTAAAGGACTTGATGATTGGCTTTCAACACCTCCATGGAGCTGCTTTTACTAGACTTACTATTTATTTAATCAACTAATTAAGGAGCAGGTAGGGGTAAGGGGACACTGGGGATCGAACCCGGTACCTTTCAGCTAACCACTAAATATTGTCTTTATTTCCTGTCTGAACAGTGTTACACCACTCACGGGCTGGAGCTGTCCAGAGTAACGGTGGTCAACTCCGGTCTGCAGGTGGTCTACGACACGTTCGTCAAACCTGATAACGAAGTCGTCGACTTCAACACCAGGTCATCACAAGTTTATATATCACTTCACATACGCTCTCTTCCTTTCTGTCACCATATTTATCTCAATGCCCATACGAGTCCCCATTTGCTGCATAATAATGGAAAAATGAAGACCAAACCTACTCGTACATTACATTTTGGAGCCACTTCTCAAGGAGCGCTTTAGATTGGTCGTGTAATATAATGCACAATTTAATGTAATAAATAAAGTGTTACATTTATAATTATCAGTAGCTCCCTCAACGCTCACAGAACTGGTAATATACTGCCTGAAGGGGGCCATACTCCCTTTTATATCGGCCCATGGTGCTCTAAACCATTTGGTGTTTTTTTTTAAGATTCTCGGGTATCTCTGAGAAGGATATGAAGGAGAACTGCCCCTCCATCGGAGAGGTGCAGCAGACGCTGCTTCGCTTCATCTCAGCGGACACCATCCTGGTAGGACATGGCCTGGAGACCAACCTCTGTGCCCTGAAGGTGAGCCCGGCAGCCAGGGAACGGACATGGTTCAGCCAGGTCCCTTCTGCCTGTTAAAACTCTTAAAAACCTGCCATGGGTCAATCTTGGTTTCGGTGAGTCCATTGTTTGCACAAAGGTTAGAAAGGAAACGAGCAGTAAAACAAACCACTGTGCATGTGAGACGACAAAAACACTGAGAAGTATCTCACCCATACAAATGGAAAAGTAGGGAAATGCAGAATAACATTACTAATAGCGGAACAAAAAATAAGCAAGCAATTAAATGACGAAAAAAACAAAACACTGCATAATGAAGAGCAAAACAAAAGGAAAAATGATCGCTCAGACAAGGAAAGTACCGTGGTGTGAGTGTGATTATCCATTACAAGCCATTTTGAAATCACAAGTGGGAGTGTCCACCCAGATGTATGATGGATAGATCAGCCTACCAGTTGGTACAGTCCACTGGATAGGCTGGTAGGCTGATCTATCGCTCATACATTTGGGTGGACATTCCCACTAGAGCTGCTCGATTAATTGAATTTTAATCTCGATTACGATTTTGGCTTTCAGCGATTATGAAAACAAGGTAATCGAAATAAAACTTATTTTGCAGCATTCCATTTCGCAATGATGGAAGGGGTGCGTTTTGTCATGTTATAAATCCAGCGCACCCCTTTCGCCCCTCCCTAAAAGCCCCAACTCTCTCTCGGCCAGGCTGTGGCATGCATGTTGATACACGCATGTTTATACACGCATGTTGATACACGCATGTTTATACATACATGTCTGCACCACAAGGCAATACGACCAATTTGTTGAGTCATCTCAAAAGCAAGCACAAAGTGGTGCAATACAGGAACAAAAAACGGATAAGTAAAGCCCCCTCGACTTCTTCCACCGCAACACAGTCATCAATTCACGACAATCTTTATAATACAATGTAATGTATATATATTTTTGATATAATATATTATTCTTGTTTTTAACAAAAAAAAAAGTTTTTTAAATGTTCATGTTCAATAAATGCTTCTCTTTTTTTCTTAAAATCAATGAGTAGTCATGATCTCAATATTGACCAAAATAATCAGGATTATGATTTTTGCCATAACTGAGCAGCCC
>JAOPJI010000025.1:16725721-16736537 GCA_027122695.1 Merluccius productus
GTATAAGTGGACCGACAAACAATAAAAGCATTTGCTGAAACTTTGTGTCACTTAGTGTTGTAGCGGGTAAATATAAATTATGAACCCTACCAGATGCTCTGATGGAGTTAAATAGAAGCTCCAAGTGGTCCTGGCTGAACCTGTAGGTCAGGACATAACGCTGGCCTTCAAGTAACACAGGGACCATCGACATCAACGTGTCGATGTTGATGACGAAGCCCAGGACAGAGAGGAACCTTCAAAAGCAAATATTGTATTACTATGATTCTGCCAAAACAGGACACACAGCACTCACTTCTCAGGGCAGACACAAATTCATATTTTAAACAATTCAATAATAATAATAATAATAATAATACGTACCGCTTTATGAACTTGACGCAGACTGAAAAGAGCATCTAATGAACTCGATGCAGAAAGGACGGAACATCTTACAGGAAAGAGCATCTTATGAACTCAATGCAGACAGACAGGAGGACAGAGCATCTGAACTTGATGCAGAAGATAGTAGATAAACAAGAGAACAAAACTTATGTCATGGACTTGAGGGATGCACTGAAACCGGTAGAGTTTTACCTTAGATAATTTAATGATTTGGAAATTCACTACTTGTAATTAATTAATTTAATTAGGAATTTGTACTGGGTATTGGTGACTACAAATGGTGTCAGTGCATCACTAATTGAACAGTCACTATTTTAAAAGACCTCTTTGTTCGATGAAGGGGTTTGCCATCCTCCATCTTCAAAGAGAGCAAGAACTCCCTGGCTTTGACCAAGAACTCCCTGGTGCTTGTCCAATTCCTAGAACCAAGGGGGGCTTTGAACCCTTTGGCTCTGGGATTGCGACTGTTCAGGATGTCAAACAGCCTGTCTGTTATCTATTAAAAAAATATCTTAATTAACTGATAGCATGGAAATCATCACTATAACTTAGTGTCAACAGGTATCAGATAGTAAACACCCAAGTATGAGGCATAGCTTCCATTTCCATCCCATTTCCTCTGTGGCGATGCTTTTTAAAATTAAATTGTTGCAGTGCTTTAAAACTGTAAATCTAGGAGGTGACAATAAAGGTGCTTTTGAGTAAAGTATGAGGTAGGTATAAACCTCCTCAAATTCAACACTATGCAGGAACTTGGTTAAAACAACCAAGTTCTTGCATAGTGTTGAATTTGAGGAGGGTCATAATTATTTAATCATTCCCCATGCCAAAAAATGAAAAAAAGAAAGGAAAAAGATAACAGGATAATCCTGGAGAAATTCACATTTAACAACCACACCTGTTTTGTGGTAGCCAACCAACAGATGGATTTCAAAGGGAGGGTGTGTGTTGTGCTGCATTACCTCGATAAATTCTGAAGTAGCCTCAGAATCTTTGAACTCTGCATAGCCCACGTCCTGCAAGGTGCGGAGCGCCACTGCTACAGAATTGCTCAGAGTCTGAGCAGCCAGGGAGACCTTAAGTTTATAAGGAGAAAAAAAGGGCACCTTAGTGCTACCTACAAACACCATAAAAAATATAAAAACACAATAAAGCACTAGAGTCCATTTCTATTGTGACCCTCTATACATCAATCCTCATGCAAACATACCTTCATCTTCTGATTAGCGAAGTTCACATGCTTATCAGTGACTCGGTTGGCAGCATGTAGTCCACTTTTCTTTTGGACATTGTTCAGATGAACTATGTAATTCCAATTGATACTGCCAGTTACACTTCTGATTGGGCTGTATGCCTGCAAAATCACATTTTTTTTCTCACTGCACACATCAACTGTAAAGCACCATGTTCTACACAATTATGTAAACACAATCAAAATGTATAAAAAGCAGAACAGTCAAGCACAGCAGATGGGTAATAATGAGCATGTACCTGCAACATATTGCGCGTCAGCTTCAACATGTGGCAGGCATCCATCATGACAAAAACCTTGTCATGGGTTACTGGATGGGGGAAATGGGTCTTCAGGGGCTCACGGGGGTCTGCTTTTAGATTGCACCCAAGTTGAGTGCACATACTTACATTTGATGCATGACCATCCATCGTCACGCATACCACCCTTATCTGCCGATGATGCAGCTCTTCTATTGCATGTTCAACTAAGACCTTCTGTGTTTCCGGTGTGAGGGACTTGGTCAAATAATAAGCAATTGGAGCTTTCCAATAACCCTGAAGCCCAACCACCATAAACACAAGCGCCTCGGAAGCTATGTCTGTCTCATTTAACCGATCCCCCATGTCCACATATCCCAACATTGTTTGGGTCTGAGGATCATGCTGAACGTGACTCTTGATGGACATGGCATCCAGCAGCAGAGTGACACAGCCGTATTTGTCCTCATCTTCCTGACGCCGTCTTTCCAACATGTCCAACATCATCTTGTTGAGACCAGCTCTGGCATCGAGAGAGCTCAGCCACCTTGTATAATTAAAAAGTACACATTTAACCACGTAGCCATTTAAACCACTAACCCAAGCATGCCTATGGTGGACACTGGACATACAAAAAATATCTGTAATATGACTATGTAAACACTGATTTGACATTGGACAGGTTTTGCCCGATCCCCAGCTCGCCCCGTAAAAAAAAACATATTTGACACCTTTAATAGTCATTGGCAGCCCGACCATTCATGATAATATTGTCTGTAGTGCTCAATGTAATTCAGTGTTAAATCAGATCTCATGAAGAATACCTTTGCAATGAACTGGGATGTGGCAGGTGAATATGCAGAGTATCTCTCAGGTAGTGATAAGCCTTCGGACCATGCAGATGGAGCGTAAGGGTAAAATCTCTCTGGGCCTTGGTGTACTCCATGCCCTGCCTTGACAGGAGATGAACCGGAAGATCTGAAATTTAATTAGCAAAAGTGATTCAGTAGGTCTCCTTTTAATAGTAACTAGGAAAGCAACAAAGAACATAAAATACATACATAAAATACACAAAATATTCAATGTGATATTTATATTTTACCTGAGTAGCATTCAAGCTTGTCCTTCATCTCTTCGTTAATGAGATTTTTCTCCTTCAGTTCCTCCAGGAGAGCCTGCATGTTGTTCTTGGCCCTCTTTTCTCTCCTCAAGGCATTGCTCTTCTCCCGCTGCAGTATCCTCACTCTCGCTGAGGCTTCTGCAAGTTTGGCCTTTATAGCCTTAGGGGAAGCAGGCAATGCATACGAGTGGTCAGTGGCTTGCCACTCGCACTGCCCCTTGAGCCTCAATCTCCTCTCTTCAGAGGCTCCCTGTTTTGGCAAAATATACAAATATATAAATAATAGTACTACAGAAATTAATAACTTACTTTTTCAACAATTCAATCTTCACTTCTCAATTCTTTGAGCCTGGAGACATTTTTAGGTTCTCCGATTCTCCAACAGAAAACACATCATCAGGTGGTGGTTTTAAAACTTTTTACACACCTCAAATAATATTTTGCTCTTAGACTATAAGAACTTCATAGACCCTTCTGGGTTTCACCAAGATAAATGATTTAATATAACAAGCCTATGATGCTCTCATTAGTTTGTGACGTACTCACAACATCAGGCATCAGGTCCATCGGATTCGGCAGGTTGTCTTCCGCTCTTCTAGAAGTGGCTGTGCTTCTAGTTGCTTCTGACTAGAATAAACATAAGTAAGACGTTTTGGAGTGTCTAAAATGTGCTGAAATAAACAACACATTGCAACTTGCAGAAACAAAAAACTAAAGTGTGAAATTTGATCACATATTTATATTGATATATCAATCTTATACACCTTAAATGATTGTTGTTCAATGATACACATACCCTTTGAAGATGAGCTGGGAAGTTGAAAATGGTTGGCAGAACACCATCTTTAACCCGGACAGTCTGCCCCGTCCTGTCAAAGTCCTCACTCCTGAAGTGCTCACTGCAGAGCAGTGACCTGTCAGAAGCAGCAAAACCATCCCTTCTTAGGGCAACTTCCCACTTCCTCCTCCTCTCTCCGTTTTTGGGAAACCTTAAAAAAGTGAGAAATGTACCCAGATCAGGGATGGAAATTAGCACTAGCCACCAGTCAAATGCTGGTCAAATATAACAGTGACTGATAGATTTCAAATAAATACGTAATTAAAAAATACCATTGATTTACTATTGAGTGGCTGGTGGATTTAATCACGTGGCTGGTAAAAGTTCATATTTTGAAAAGTTTCCACCCCTGACCCAGATATATAATTTATTGTCAACATTTTCGATCCGTATTTCCATTTACATAAGATACGGATAAGGACACAAATACACACATAACTTATCATAATTTGGGGGTAATTGTATGTTAATGGTTTAAGGTTAAAGACAGGTATTTGGCAGACGCAAAAGCGACATTGACTCGCAGCGGGGGGATTGACTTCAACTCGCCCACACACTTGTATGTATGATACAAGTGATGATTGTTTTGGGCTGTCATTAGTTACATACTTCCAATGTTTCCCGCCGCAGTGTGCCAAGTATTACTTTGTTGCAACTTTCAGCCTCCTCTTATCAATTCGATTACCTCAGGCAGCCAGATCAAGAAAATGACTCCGATGTCAGTGACACTAGTCTTATAGCCTTTATTCTACTGTCCGTAATATAGCGGTCATATTCTCCGCCGCTCACATGCGAGAATAATTAAGACAGTAAACAGAAATTAAACAGTGGGCTAGCTGCTAGATACGCTAGATAAATCCGCCCAACTTCCAATAGCTGCTCAGTCACCTCATCTGGGTCATCTTTTTGTGTGAAGTAAAACCCACACACTCCACGGACTACAGTCCACATTGACCGACAAGATTGACAGATTAACATTGATACGGTTAACCAGAGAGTGTTAAGAAGGATATATCTTTCATTCATCCCTATTAAAAAGCCTCGTGTCAACAACAATATATTAACACTATTGTCATAGCCCCGCTGTTCCTGTGTAACTGAACCTGTATTGAGCATGGTTCCACTAAGTAACTAACGATTATCCTAAAAATAAATCATAATAATGTAATATCTTACTGGTGAAAGGTGATCCCACGGGTTCTCGCTTCGAGACAACGTCGATTAGCGCATCGATAGGCTGCACAAAAGTCTGGCATCTTCACGAAAAGTCAGCAATTTCCTGTAGAAATCATAATGCAAGATGTTTAAAAAAAAACAACAACCCGAGATTCTGCAGAAAGCTTGCCACAGATTCTGCCAGAAAGCTTGCCTGTGGTAAGATGGCCGACCTGTGAGGACGTTGTAGACTCCGCCGTAACACGGCGTTCTATATATATCTATGACGAGGACTCTCTAAAAACACGGCATTTCGCCCGGATGGGCGTGGTTTGTGCTGGACGTAGCCGTGCAGGATTCAGAGAGCTGTGCTCGAACTCAACGGACCCCTAAATACAACAAGTACCTTATAGAAGTACTGCACCTATTTAGCACCTATAAGACTGAGTGTTATTGTTGATAATATTAGCCTAGTAATAATAATAATTGATATATAGCTTTTCAAAGCACTCAAAGGGACTTATTAGTGGAAGGGGACCTTTATTAACCATCAAACAGGGTAAACAGTCTACATTCCCTATCGACCTCTTCCTTCCTCTCATTACATGTGTTCCCCTTTCACGCCAGCAAAAATTATATCATTAAAATGTATGTGTAAACTTGATGTCCTGCTTGACTGTCGTGCGACGTAGCCTAATGACTAACTTACCCCGCAATGCCCGTAAATTAACGGGAAGATATTATATAGATTAATCATCAGCCGATTTGTTTTCCTTGAGTTTACTTTGCCTGTACTTATTAGTAGGCTACTCAAACGTCTGCCCTTTTGTATTGGATAAATATGTTGCAGTATTGTCCCACCTGGAAGTATGCACTTCTCAACAGCACTTCTCTCATCATTTTATTATATTTTTATTTTATTTGATAGGCTAGGCCTACATGAATTGACAATAGGCTACGTATTCACTAACACCAAAACGGGAAAGTATTCACAATGTTAACAGACATCGCTGCGCAATTTTAGATCTACAACCACTTCATTTTTTAAAACCTAAAATATCTAATCAGAAACAAATTGTATTGCATGGCAGATGTTTTTCTTTGCTGTCAGCCATTCTCAGCACCGTGTAACTGTATACAACGGATGCGCGCAGTATGCGCACACATCGTGAGTGACGTAGGACGTAAAGTCCCGCCCACTATGCACACACATCGTGAGTGACGTAGGACGTAAAGTCCCGCCTCCGGGCGAAATGCAGCGTTTTTAGAGAGTCCCCGCGCGGGTGACCGCGACACTAGTTGCAGTCTTCTCCTGAACAGAGGTGTCGCTACTGAGGAAAGGCTACCGACTTTGCTATTTCTACGCTACTAGAAGAAGAAATAAAAGGTAAACAATGGCAGAACTGGCAGCAGCATTGATGTCACTGTCAATGTCGGCGATGTTATTGGATTCAATGGATGAGGAAGAACAGCTGCTTTTGAGCCTGCTTGCAAAGTCGCGAAGAAAACGAAGGTGGAGTGTTCGTCCTTTGCATCACGCCAGACATAAATATGGCGAGTTCAATCTCGTCGTGAAACCAATGAGGATGATAGACGAAGAGAAGCACTTTGAGTACTTCAGAATGTCTGCACACCGATTCGATGACCTACTTCAGCGGATCAAGCCTTTCATTCACCATAAAAGAACTCATCTTAACCCAGTAAGTTTACAAGAGAGACTTGCCGTCACTCTGAGAGTCTTGGCATCCGGTACCAGTCAGAGTGCAGTTGCTATCTCTTACAAACTAGGGACGACAACTGTTTCCCGCATAGTTTCTGAGGTGTGTGCAGCAATCTGGCAGGGGTTGAGAGATGACTTCGTACCATTTCCTGAAGGGGCTGAATGGAAAGAGATTTCTCGAGACTTTTGGAGAATGTGGAATTTTCCCAACTGCTTAGGGTGCATTGATGGAAAGCATGTCACAATCAAAGCCCCAGCGAACGCTGGAAGTGACTACATTAACCACAAGGGTGCGAATTCCATCGTGCTTATGGCCGTGTGTGACGCGAGATATCGTTTCACCACGGTGGATGTTGGTGCTTTCGGCCGTGAGAGTGATGGGGGGATTTTCCGAAGCAGTGAGTTTGGCGCTGGTATTTTGCAGAACCCCCTTCAACTGCCACAGCCTGCGCACTTGCCAGGGACCAACACCAACCTGCCCCATGTGTTCCTGGGAGATGGTGATTTCCCTCTAAATGTGAACTTGATGCGGCCATATCCAGGTACTTATACAAACATAATGTTTACATGTCATTAATTTCAGTAATGTAACATTATTTGGTTTCGGTTAACTGTAATTGAAAAATCTTTTCAACTATTGCAGGTGTCAATCTGGATGATGCAAGGAAAACGTACAACTACCGCCACTCAAGGGCCTGCAGGGTAATTGAGAACAGCTTTGGCATCTTGGCTGCACGCTGGAGGATTTTCCAGAAACCCATAGAGTTCACCCCCGACAAAGTTGTGGATGTTGTGAAGGCATGTGTTGCTCTTCACAACATGCTTACACACACGGATGCTGCGCTGACTCCAACTTGCAGATACATCCCACCAAACTTTGTCGATACCACATCACCATCAGGTGAAGTTCGGCCAGGTGAATGGAGGAGGGTTGTTGCAGATGACACTAACATGAGAGCTGTAGCCAGAATGTCTACCGCATGTGCATCCCGTGCTGAAAGTGCAGTGAGGGAGGACCTCAAGACATTCTTTCACAGCAAAGTCATTCGGAGAGGTTGCTTGAACTGATACGATCTTGTGTTGAATACTGTAATACAGTTGTAACAAAATAGAGTTCTACTAATACTGGTACCCCTGTGTCTTTCATTTCTTACACATCATTAGAAATTTAGTTAAGGTTTAGTCCACCAGGATGTCTCTCACTATACAGCATTATGTCTATTGATTTACATTGTTATTATTCTACATCACTGCCACACCTGGTCAGCCATCAACATTCCAGTGTATGGCAGCAGTTCTCATATGAATAGTGTTTGTAAGTATCGTCATGAACTGGCTCAGAAGTTCAGACAAGCATCGAAAACACATTTCTAAATCAAAATAAATGTATTAAAGTAAGTTTTAACAACTGCTTTAATTCAAAGGGACTGAATCATGGATGTGAGTGGCAAAAAGGATCAATGAAACAAAAGAAACATCCAGCCAGGGTGAGAGAGGACAAGGAACTGAGCAGGTCAGCTTTTAAAGGCCTGCCCACCTTCCAGGTGAACTGCTTTTGGGCTAATCACCTCTGCCATCTGAGCTAGAGAGAGAGAGAGAGAAAACAGCAGGCAAGGCCATTCCCATGTACCCGGGATCATCACAGTATCAATATTAATAACTGATTATTTTATATAATTTATTTTATAACTTAATGCCGCTTTGAGCTAGTTTTTCAGCCTCTGGGTCTGTTCTTCATGCGCAAGTTGCAGCGTTGTTTTGCACGCTAGAGATTGAATCCCAGGCGACATGAATTCAGGGTTCTCACCACTCCATGCTCGGTGGTACCAATCCTGGAATATTGGGGACATCCCCATATGCATCTCAAGGGGGTTCCCCTGGGGAAAGTGACGACACACGTTTTAGTCTTCACAGTTACCTCTTTGATGGGTTGGGGGGAGGTGCCTCTTCGCAGTCGGTCAGAAGCGACTGGCTTATGCTCGCTACTGCTCAAATAAACGTGTTGGAGCTTGACACGGTGCTAATACACTTCTCCCACCTGGTGCGTGGCCGCCACGTCCTGATCAGGACAGACAGCGTGTCAGTGGTAACATAGGATGAATAGACAGCCGTGGTGCATTGTTTAAACCGGCCTGTGGAGTGTGTGGTTGATAACTGGTTTACAGCCTCACCTGACCAGAGTCAGACTGATTAGACTCTGGTGCTGGGTGGGGCTGCACACGTTTGGTGCATGAGCAATCATGGCATGCTATCACCACACACACTCGAGGGAGAGCCGCTGTCATGGCAGCATGTACCAGCTGCTCGGCGTATTACATCTTGCCATCTCCAATAAATGCATATTCAAAAAAAATGTAGGCCTATGTAATAAAATGTATGTTTATTTTTTTCACAAATCCTGCCTCAAGTCCCTTTAAAATCAAAAACACATTCTCAGCCAAAATCACCCATTCGCTTTTTATGAAACTTTCCAAAATGGTAGAGGGTGACAAAACAAGATGTACAACAGTTTACAATAATAAATTGGTTGTATTAACACTGGGAATAATAACAAATCTAAAAATAATATATAAAAAATGTCTATGATCTTAAAATCAATCAATAACAAACAATATAATATAAATCATGTCTAATATCCTAAAGTGCCTTAAATGTATCAATAAAAAAAACAATATAGGCTGAATATGTAAATTATGTCTAAGATCCTAATGCCTAAAATCAGCCACTGGGAGGAGTCTGGACTGAAGCTCCCGCCCTTCGTCTCTCTCTGGTCCTCAGCCAGCCTTTATAAACACGGAGCGCACTAACAGCTCCACATTCAGCTACAACAAGCGAACATCTCAACATGTCTGGACGCGGCAAAGGAGGAAAGGGACTCGGAAAAGGAGGCGCCAAGCGCCATCGCAAGGTGCTCCGCGATAACATCCAGGGAATCACCAAGCCGGCCATCCGCCGTCTGGCTCGTCGCGGCGGAGTGAAGCGTATCTCCGGCCTGATCTACGAGGAGACCCGCGGTGTCCTCAAGGTGTTCCTGGAGAACGTGATCCGTGACGCCGTCACCTACACCGAGCACGCCAAGAGGAAGACCGTCACGGCCATGGACGTGGTCTATGCCCTGAAGAGGCAGGGACGCACCCTGTACGGCTTCGGCGGTTAAACCAGTCCCCAGACCTACTTCAACCCAAAGGCTCTTTTAAGAGCCACCCAAATCTACTTAAAACAAGCTGATTTCCTTTTGCTACACTGCCCATAACAAATCTCAACGCTAAGTCAAATCTCTAGATGATGATACCAAATGTGATGTTGACTAACTACGTAAGCCAATTTACGGAAATGCTACTTTGTTCAAAAGCAATCGGTAAACTTCCTGGTCACGCTAA
Source organism: Merluccius productus (assembly GCA_027122695.1). Taxonomy (NCBI): domain Eukaryota; kingdom Metazoa; phylum Chordata; class Actinopteri; order Gadiformes; family Merlucciidae; genus Merluccius; species Merluccius productus. The sequence goes on from JAOPJI010000025.1 coordinate 16,735,810, forward strand.
AAGGACGAATTAAACATCAAAATCTAGTTTTTCATTTCCTATTTTTGATCTGACCATAACATCGAAACTACGAACAAACCGTTTTGTTTTTGATATCATTCATCGCAATAACATGCAATAAATCGTTTTCATTTTCCGATTTTGGATTCTCAATTTAATATGAAAAGAACGAATACACGGAATAAAAGCCCCGACCCGTGTCTACAAACCGATCAGCGGAATGGCACATTCATTTCACAATTGACTACAAATACGAGGCCATGAGAAGATGAAAATTATTGTTACTAAATAAAGAGCCAAGAGGCCTCCACCTTGAATCAATTAAATAGTACAAGTTTTACATGTAGGCTACATTTTAATGAGCGCCAAATTTACTCCTGTAGGAATATCTATTGTGATTAAATGGTTTCAGTATGTGATTGGGGTAATAAATCATTGTATGCCTACCTGCAAACATCAAACGAGTCTTAGTTAAATATAGAGCCAGAACAGAAACCTTTGTTTGAGCGGATATGCGCCTCTATTCAATGGGAGTCCAACCAAAAGAGCGCATGCTCAGTCTTACAGGACTCCTTAGCCAACCACACAAAGGGACGTCCACAGGCTTATTTGCATGGGACTAGTATAAGTCAGGCAGGCCGACACCATAGACAGTATTCGCATCGAGTCTCATCATGCCTGATCCAGCACCCAAGACCGCCCCCAAAAAGGGCTCCAAGAAAGCCGTC
>JAOPJI010000025.1:16738296-16748444 GCA_027122695.1 Merluccius productus
TCATAGATAATAGACCTAAGCTAAACAAATAAAGTGAGTTAAAACGCGATCCTGTGTGTGTCGGCGGCCTTCTTCCCTTGGAATTCGCAACAAGCTTGGGGAGGCTCCCCTGGCGGATGAAGCTGGGTGTGGGTGAAGTTAAGAAGTCGAGCGGGGGGGCAGTCCTGCATCTGTCTTGCTAAGGAAGTCTGTGTGTACATGTGGTGGTGCGTGGCAATGAGTTGGCAGATAGGGCGGCAAAGGTGTCCTTGGAGTCAGCGCCCATTGTGCTGTCCATTCCTTGGTTGGACAGAAATGAGAGTAGGATTTGGGGAGGGGATTTGCCATGCCTGGCAGAGGGTCTGGGAGCTTGGTGTTACGGGAAGGCATTTTTATTCAATATACAACAGACTGTTGGGAGAAGGGTTACGCCAGGTGAGGTGGATGGGAGGCTACTGGCCAGAATGAGGTTGGGGCATTGTGGTTTGGGAGCAGGACTGTTGCTGGTGGGTAAGCATCAAGATGGGTTATGTGCTTGAGTGTTAGGATGCTTGAAACGGTGCTACATATACTGCTGCAGTTCAAGAGGTGTAAGAAGGAGAGGGGGATGTTGTTTTGCTCTTTGACGTTTTTGTTGTTGCTGTTTAGATTTTTTCTATTTTTATTTAATTTCATGGGGGTTTCTTTACATTTGTTTTTGAATTGCCATAGTATTGACCTCCAGACCTGTGGATGGCAGCAATGCGCCTGACGTTAAAAGAAGAAGCGTCGCATGGCAATGGCGTCACCGTGTTGTTGTCTCTTTTAATTCCTATTCGTAGTTGTTTTCAATTATGTGGAGGAACAACTTGACGCTACGCAATGAAGATGACCGAGGGAAACAACGAAGCAGCGATGACAATAACTGCCAATGATGTTAAAAACCTCATAAAAAAGAAGGATGACATCGAAGAGCAAATACAGGCTTATTACGATGTGTTGGAAGATGTAAGCATATACTGCTAACTAGTTGGCTTGGACCTAACCTGACCTACTGTAGCTAACTACGTTAGCCAGTCCAATCATGTACTTAAGTTTAATAGTTTGTACTATTGTGTTGTCTAATCGTGTTGTTATTCTCTTCATTTTAGCAAGGTGTCGGAGTTGAAGGTCCTCTTGTAGATGCAGAAGGCTTCCCTCGCTCAGATGTGAATTTATACCAGATCAGAACAGCAAGGCATAATATCTCATGTAAGTGCTGTTTGTGATCTACATAAAAATGATTGTTTAACATTGAGTACATTTAGTGTAAATATAGTATACGCCATAAATGTGCACTGTTTGCTGCTCACACATCTTCCATCACAAGTGTATACATTGTTCTCACTTCACAAGACATATTTATGAATTGAACACGTGTAAGAAGGCTAATGTTTGCCCAAAATGTAGTTTTATAATTTGAAACGTGTTTGTATAATATACGTTGTCAACGTCTAAAAAAACATTACTTCCAGATTAAGTATTATCAAATGGTAGGACCCTTTTGGATTCCTCAGTAGACTGTCGGATCAGATTCGACCACATATGCCATGGGTTATATATATATATATATATATATATGTATAATTTTTTAAACATAACTCATGGATCATTAAAAATCATTCAGGTCTGCAGAATGACCACAAGGCCATTATGGTGGACATTGAAGAAGCCCTCCACAAGCTGCATGCTCGGGAGAAATCCAAGCGTGAGCAGGATGAGTCCCAGCAGGGCCAGGCAGAGGCCATGGAGCAGGACGGCCCTCTGCCCTCCCCCTTCGCCCGCGTGGAGGGGATCTCACAGGACTCCCCAGCCTGCCGAGCGGTGAGTGCCTTTATTCCATTACAGGATCAAATAACACTTTTCATTTATACGACATTTTAGAACAAGCTAAGTAAGGATTTGGCCCAGGGCTAAGAAAGTGTTCACATTACATTATTTTTAAGTGGGCTAGCACCAACTTTAGCTCAGGACTTGCTGGCTGTGCTCCAGAGCAAGGTTAACACCAACTTTTTGGGGCCAACTCGATAAATCGTGCCGTGATAGTAAATAGTAACATGAAATAGTAACATTTAATATGAATCAGGGCCAGCAGAAACATGTGTGAACATGGGTCAAGTAAGCCCTCGGTTATTCTAGCCTGAGTCTAAGCAGTGAACAGTATGAAAGCCTCCAAGAGGTTAACTTGATAACCTTGATAAACAAGTCATGCGCAGGATAGTGTAGTAGCTAGGGAGATCAACTCCCAGCCACAAGGTACTCAGTTCGAAGATGCCTTATCCCCTATAGTCTAGTAGCAGGGACTCAAGATACCCCCCTGCCTGACTTGTAGGGTCACAACGTTTTATAAATAGGAGACCGCAAAGATTTTTTTTTAACATTGTCTTGTTCCAAGTCAGGTAGGGGCATCTCAAAAACTGGAGCCCTTTTTGAGACTATAAGGATATCTATCTTAAATCATCATCTTTCATCTTAAGTCACTTTGGATAAGAGCAAAATGCTATATAGCTAGACAGTACATTTAACCATGGCCGCGAGTGGGAAGCCGTCATCGGGGTGGGAGGTATAACATCTGCATCTTCGTCCCTATAGGGCATGAGAGTTGGTGATGAAGTCGTGGAGTTTGGGTCCGTGAACACTGGGAACTTCCGTAACCTTCAGAACATTGCTTCGGTGGTCCAACACAGTGAGGGAGTAAGTTAATGGAGTTAATGGCCTTTCAAGATGACAAAATGTCACATAACTAAAAGATCAGAAGAAATGGACACTTACTTTTCACATTTTACACACTTTTACAACTTATTTGTACTGAAAGTTAGTCATGGCATCATCGGGTCCAAGAGCAAAACATTCCAACATTGGGACATCCCAGTCAACACAACACATCCCCATCTTTAGTTCTACCCTAATATCAGTCAAGTATATGGTTTCACTTTGTCTTTGGGCTATTTAGTATTTGAGGGAAACCAACTAACATGTTCCACTCTTCTCCAGAAACCACTTCGTGTCTCAGTAATCCGTGACGGCAAACCAACTCAGATGAGCCTGACTCCCCAGCAGTGGTCTGGGAGAGGCCTGCTGGGGTGAGTGGACAGCATCCGTGGTCAAACACAAATGGGACCATTTAACCTTCAACTAACAGACATTCAGGTTTTTGTGTAGCTGACGGGTGTCTTTAGTTTTACAAAAGCAAAATAGCTGATATAAGGATGTGGATGTTTTATAGAGAAAACTAGTCTCATTAGCCTTAGATTTTGTTTGGATTGCTAAACGTGAGTTAATTTAGTGTTATATTCCTTACTATGGTGAAAAGGATTTTATTTTTAATCCGTCACATAACTAATAAACTTTGTTTTGTTCACAGGTGCAATATTGTTCCCATCCACAGAGGGGCATCTTGAAGATTGTAGAGATTTCAGCAGAGATATTTTTTCTCAAATGAATGAATTGTGGAATAAGTTGGGTGGTGATTATTCAATGAATAACATTAGATGCTTAGCCAAGTTCAGGTGAACGGCTGTAAGAAAAAAACACAAAATTAAGGATGACAAAGGATCTGATGGAAAAAAAAATCTTACAAAATCCTTTATTTAAACAACCAGCATCTGCCTTTAAGTGAACTATTCATATTAACATCTTTAATACGATATGTCTGAACACGCAGATAAAGTATACAAAATAAGAACATTTAAATGTGCATGACTACTCAATAAACATCACGTTGATTGCTTGAGTTTTTTTTTCTTTGACTTCATCATCTGAGGCAACTGGATTTTGAAAGCAGTCCTACAAAGCAAAAATGTTTGTAAGTTACAACCATACAAAAACCACCTAACCCAACAACAGTATAGTAAAAGAATATAAAACCATGTGATTAATGTTTAAGTTTAAAATAAGACTAGTAGGTACTTACTCGCAGGTTGTGCAGATGGGGCTGAAGTTACAGAATACTGTGGGAGGAGACGGCATATAAGTGTATATAAGTTCTCTACCTCTCTCTACCTCCACCTCTCTCTACCTACACCTCTCTACCTACACCTCTCTACACCTCTCTCTCTCTCTCTCTACCCCTACCCATACTCACTTGACAAGCACACAGAGCAGACGTAACCGATCTCTATGAGGTTGCGATGGCAGAAGCAAGCGGCTCTGTAGTCAACGTGGACTGGCGGTGGCAGCACCAGCTGGGAGCGCTGCTCCGAATCAGGCAGGAACACCCACTGTCCCAAACAAAACATGAACCATCACAGGCCAACAACAGTGTGCCACTTGTACTTCCATCCTTCCGGCTCATAAGACACAATGTTATGATACTCACCAAGAGGTACTGTGCCAAGGCAATCTTCTGGGGTATCTTAAGGTATAAACCACCGGTTATGTCACAAGCCTAAAGACACACAAATGAGTTAAAACAAAATAAAGATGTAAAACCTGGCCACCTACTCCAGGTAATCCAATTTCAACTGTATAACGCACAATACAGTGAAATATTTAAAAAGATGTTATATTCGTGCAACAATCATTTCAATATCTTTTCAAAACATGCTATGATTTTAGCACACCATAATTCCTAATAGAGGTATAAAAAAGTACCTGCTGAAGGAGACCGGAGTCAGAGTCAAGCACACAGGCATCTATGAGGATATTCTGAATCAAAACAAGAACATATACAATATATGTTGTAATTTGACAGACAAAAACAGTAAAAGCAGTAGAACAAGGGGCCCTTTAAAGAGATTTACCTGTTTCTGGGCAGCAAAAATAACATTCATGAAGTTCATGTACTGACGGGCACAGTCCTCAGCAGTTTTAATGACCTGGAGAGTAAAGACAATACAGAGACTAAAAAACATACAATACAAAAATAAATTGTTACCAATTCAGTATGATTAACACTTACCAATATTCTTGATTTAATCTCTTCGCCAGCTGAAAAAAAAGTAATGATGTTACTTTCACATTTTTTATATTTTTTTATAAATGGTACACGCTTTGTCAAAGAACCTTTTACTCTACCTTCCAATTCCTTTGTCAGTCTGTGGATATCTGAATGTTAATGTTTAAAATAAATATTTACAATTAAATACACCCATAATTAACTAATAATGTAATATAATTATTATTTAACTTATTTAACAGATACAGCAGGTAAATGTCTATGGAAGACTATATTTTACATTTCTCTCTAAAGTCAAGGAAAGTTTGTGTAAAAGGATACAGCACAGGGCTTTGGCCAGGGAGCCAGCCAACAAGGTGTCAGTGGAATTTCCCTTCACTTCAGCTACAATGAAAAAAAGACATGAAAACAAAACTACAATTCAACCCAAGTTGGTGCCTTCACATGCTCATCAGAAGCTTGTTTTTCCTGACTGCACGATTCAACATGTTCACCAACAAAAAACTTTATCCAACAATAGTCAAGACAACCATCCATGGGTATGGCACACTGCCCCGATGTTGGGGCAGTGTGCAGCGCTGAATTAAGATCACAATTAGCTCTATTGAGCTAATCGGCAGCACTGGGCAGCACCTATAAAATGCTAATGTCAGGAAGGTAAAGCAAGCATAGAGCTTACAGAGAGCAAGTATGACTGCGACAACATCTCATTGAAGTTGGACTAACTTGTTGACATTACTCTCTTCATCTCCTCCGCCACTACGTTGTTGGCAACAGACAGAAGTTCATATTTCCCGTCACCACAGTTGGGTGCCTCATCCATAGCGCCATCCCCGGCGCCATCCCCTGCTGTCCAGTTCTTGCTGGGATACAGAAAGTGGCTGAAAAGTAAGAGGAGAGGTAAGTGGAGTATACATAGGGCTAGTACATCAATGACGAGTGTTTGAATGTTATTATGTTAGTAGTAATGTTTCAACATTGTTTAATAATTCATCATGAAATGATTTGTCATTATGGGGGAGACATTGTTGTGCAGCATCGTTTCTCATGCGAGACGTGGCAAAAAGTCTTCATTTGCCTTTAAGGTATATTTAAGTTGATTCAGGATTTTACAGTTTTACCAACTCTCTTGAGTCCTCTCAATATGGCGGAGTATCGCCAACAAAATATCCCATGATGCAATTCAGATGTACAAGCCCTATTCATATATCGAGTACGAGGAGAGGAAGTGTTGTAGCGCCATTCATTAAAAACATCTATAAAGGACTAAAAAACCTCACCTGTCTTGACAGTGACTTGCAATAATAGCCAACTTGTTCGTCCTCGTCATGGCCATATGGGAGTTTCCCATTACCATAACAGCATCCAAACACTTGGAGAGGGTGAACTGGATAGGGGGGGAGGACATGACAGTTTCAGCACCCAGTCATCCTCCCAGCAGCAGAACAGCACATGTTGTGGACGTGATTTAAGTCGTGTAAGAGCATTTAACTTATGAGCACCTCTGGCTCCCGCTGGGCCTGCTGACCCCACCATATGGGATTCACGTCCATCACGATGACCAACAGATTCCATTCATCTTCTGAACACAGACAATTGAAAAAGACGTTATCCTAATTAAAAATCAACTTCGTACTATCGCTATGATTTTAAGTCTTAATTAATGAACCATCAGTATAAATAAAGCATTGTTTTATGACACTGTGCTATTAAACTTTGACATACCTGACGCCATGGTGGCTGGCAATATTTGACAACAGAGACAATCCCAACGATAAGCAGAAGCTCGTTCTCTTCTTCTTTATTTTACATCTCTCCCGCCCCACAACCACGGGGCTCGTACTGCGAGTGGACTGAGGAAACTTTTCAATACGATGGTTAACGTAAAGGTTAACGCTATTGATTACACATTGCAGCAGGACTCATGAGATGAGAAACAAACGGGTTGCCTCGGACGATTTGCGTCGCAGTCTGATGACGTTCATAACCGTTTGCACGAGTACACACGCGCACGCGCACACACACACGTATGTATGTATGTATGTATGTATGTATGTATGTATGCATGTTTTTTTTCTGTCTTGGTTATTTTATTGTATTTATTCATTTAAACATACCTAGTAGTGGTAGAATCCTTTATGCATAAAATAGGTACTAGACAACCCCATAGTAAAATTAAATACTAATTGTTGAGTTGTCTGCATCCTAATATAAGGAAGTATCTGTATGGATTGATGATTTTTTTCTTAAGAACTCGTTAATGTCATTTAGCCTATACAGCTATGGCCTATGGAAATATCTCTATTGAGGCCAACATAGGGCACATGCGAGGATGGTGTAAAAAACGCTGAACAAAATCACTTAAAAAAGCATTATACGTTTAATAACATTTGATTTGCAGTAGACGGCAGTACACCTCAAAATAGATAGATATATAACCTTATATAATATATAACCTAAAATATAAAATATAACCTTCCATCTAGAAAAGGGGTTTCTTTTTAGATTGATTTTGATTGGGTTTATAAAATTCAGGGCTTGGGTTTGGGCTTCCCTTGAACCGGTTAGCCCTGAATTTCTCTGTCTGGTACGCATCCGACTCGATGACCTCGCTAGAGTCGTTCAGTATTACATAGACATTTCCGTTGACCACTGTGACCTTGTGAACTCTTTGTTTGACCCCCTTGGAGCACCAGCGGGTCCTCAGAGGGGTGACCGTGGGGTTGTCCACAGCCTGGTACAGTGCCTCCCCCTCGGCCAGAGTGATCTTGTACTTGTGCCACGGACACACGATGCAGCTCTGGCCGTTAAACTCCTGGTAGGAGGCAATTATGAAGAGGAAATATTATTATTATTATTTTTTTAATGACAATAGAGCAATGGGTAGACTTTCTGGACAATGACTTGCATTGACCTGCATTCTATACCAGGGTAACTTCTTCAGGCCAGGGACCCCTAAGTTAGAAGGAACCCTAACTTCCTAAATTCATAAAATAAGGATACAAGTCCAACAGTGTTCATAACCAAACACCACCATGTCTTGAGACAACTTATCTTAAAAATAGCCAATTTGGCGACACCCCTGACGCTGAGGCAGGCCAACACCTATAATTTGATAGCTAGGTAAAGGCCTCTTCCTGATGTCAAATAGGTTGACCTGAGACTATTTTGCAACTTTTCAAGCAATTCGATAAGTTGAGAGCTTTCAAAGGAGGGGTCAAGCTTGTTATTTTTCTCCATTCAACCCATGATCTCGATGCGTATTCTCTCCTCTCTCTAATTTGGAACTGCGTTTAGGTGGAAGCAAAATCATTGATTTCTCCATGGAGCTCAGGACTGTGTATTAAGCCTCTTAAGTGTGGAGCTATTAATGATTCATTTTGGTTATGTTAAAATTATAATTTGTGGATACATTATTTTGCTAACGGACCTCCTGGACATGTGTCACAGACACCCAGGAGAACTACTGTTCTAGGCTACACACACGTGCATTTGACATGAACAGTTAATCCTCGTTTCATTTATTTTGATTATGGCTCAATCTATATAATCTATAAATGTGAATACACTTTTTCTCGTCAGAACCATACCCCTTCTCACCTCAATGTCTCCATTCTGTAAGGGCCCACCTGCATCTGTCAACGGACAGTCAATCTGTTATTTAAAAAAAAAAAATTCCTCATGGGAAAGTCCATCATTATAAGCACACACCTCAAACGCTGTCATCATCTCAGGTATGTGAAAACTTACGGTAGCAGCGCAAGTCCATTGCATGTAGTTCCCCCTGGTGATATAGGACCAGAATGTCTCTGCATCCGTTGACCAATTTAGTCACACGTTGCGCCTGGATGACGTCTTCTCTCGTCCCAATGAAGTGGGGGGAAGCAGGAGACGGGGAAGCAGGAGACGAGCAAGCAGGAGACGAGGAAGAGACAGCAAGAGGAGATGAGGAGGGTCTGGGAGAAAAGGAGGGTGGTGAGGAGCTCAGGGATGCGATGGGAGGCGAGGAAGGTGGTGGGTTTTCTCCACAAGACATGTTGGGAGTGTTTGGATGACAGTTCTGGAAACAAGAGATGAGTGTAACAGTACATTCAGATTGAACTACATGGACTCCAGGAAAGACAAGTGTGAGAATCATTTTACAGACCAACTAAACCAGATCACAGATCATCTTAGACAGCATATCTCACAATATGTTGATAGTTAGTTAGTTAGTTAGTTAGTGTTTACAATAAACTATTTTAATGTAGTGTTCTCCTGTACAATTTCACTACATGTGTGTGAACAGGATTTTTCGAAGCTATTTCTATATAAGTTATTTAACTGTAGACGACTCTGACAAAATATGAAACATTTGCTTATTTGTGTTATCCATGACCGCATTGTTTAACATTTTAATGAAGAAATTGCATAAAATTATGCAATCTCTTGTAAATTGTAAATTGAGAGTGGCATATTTTCATAATTTTATGAAAATATGCCACTCTCAATTTACATTTGACCTTTAACGCCCCCCTGTGGTAATCTGGTTGGTACTACAATAGTAGCTAATTACCATACCAACCCCTTCTTCAATTACGTATATATATATATATGCACGACAGATTGAAGAATAAACCCCCTTATTTTATGACATTTTGCAAATCCTCTGAAACTAAACTTACCTCCGAGGCGATACTTAACTGCAAGTCAACACAAATGTAAGAACTGAAGGCTAACGTTATACATGTCTCTTTCGTTGTAAGACACGTTCAGGATATACATCTTCAGTACTTCAATTATTAAATACAAGCTCAAATGAATGATGGTGAATGCAAATCCTCCTAAAATGTAATAATATCGTTCAACACAGCCGCGGGAACTGGAGTCTATGTTTTGTGCAACTTACAATACAATCGTAGAGAAACTTGCGATGAGCAATAACGATCCGTTCACATAGCAAGTTTGAAACCACGGAGCCCCTCTGGTGACATGGATGGGGAAAAAATATTCCGTGGCCACGAATTAATAACGTGTGGGAACGAGAATATAATAGTCATATAATAGTATCGTAATAGTAGAGTATGATTACTACAAGTGACTTATTAATCCTCATCTGAACAGTACACATGTATGTAGTATAGTATAATATAGTATGGTACGTATGGTATAGTATAGTATGGTATAGTATAGTACAGAATAGTATGGTATAGTATAGTATAGTAAAGTATGGTATAGTATGGTAAAGTATAGTATGGTATAGTAAAGTATTGTA
>JAOPJI010000025.1:16748544-16769307 GCA_027122695.1 Merluccius productus
TGTGTGTGTGTGTGTGTGTGTGTGTGTGTGTGTGTGTGTGTGTGTGTGTGTGTGTGTGTGTGTGCGCGTGCGCATGCCATTTTAGTCTTAATCTGAAAATGAAATACTGTGAATAATTTGATAAAAACTTGGATATAAAGATCAGTATCATATATTGACTATGCATTTATTTTTATTGTCACAGCTCTCCTGTTTAATTCCGATTATACCATTACACATTTATAACGGTCATATTTAAGTTTCACATTATTATTATTTATTTATTATTTTTAAACTGCGAATACTCCAATTATTGAGTGAAACCTTGTTATTCCTAATTAGTTGTATTGACAACAAATCCTCAGATGTAAATCTAATATTTGATATATCACACTATTTACACCATTGTAAAAGCTCTTACATCATTGTAAAAGCTCTTAGGGACAAGGGTGGTGAGCTTTAGGACTACAGTGTATTTCAATTAAAATAATAATAATTAACGTGAAATGTGTAAATATGTGTTTACATAGGGTTATTTAGTGTCATTGTTGTTGTCGGCTTTTGAAAAGGTCAGTTATTATATTGAGACACATGAAAGTTACACATGAATCTGCTACAGGTTTTTTTTTTTTTTAAGTGCGTTACAGACTGCTCTACGTGGTGAAAACAACAACAACAACAACCCCAGACCTCCCTTTTAGCTTTAGCTAAACAGTAATATAACCTATATAATAAAACCTATATATATATATATATAGAATACTATAACCTGACATGTCCGTCCATAACAACCTCTTAAATAACCGTTACGTGTTGCTTCAGTTACAACAATATTCATTCTAGAACGTCCACGGGAGTCGCGCGCACGCTCGCTCACGGGCTCGCGCTCGCGCACGCGCACGGAAGCGTACAAGCCGCCGGTCCGGCTGGACTCGTTCTGATTGGCCCGTCCGCCCTCTCCACGTTAAACGACGGCGCGGTTGGTCACGTGACGGCATCTGCTGCTGGCTGAGCGAAGCGTGTTAGCAGGTATGAACGTAAAAATATTTCGAAACGTTAAACAAATTCGCTTTTCCTTAACGCGAACGATTGACTCTTTTGGCGACTTTGTGACACGTACAATAAAACCAGCCGTTGTGTTATTGGCGCATGTCAAGTTTCCACCCGTTTTTTCCTGGGGAGTTTCCTAGCTAAGTTAGCTATCGTAGTTGCGTTAGCGTCGTATTATGCGAACGGCCCGCACACATGCCAGGGAAATTAGCTAGCATGCCGACGATAGCCGTCGCAACCCTAGCATGAACAGGCCACGCGTTCGTTGGTCGCTTTCTCGTAAAACGGCTTAATACTCGCATGAATCGTCGTGTCGTCGATCAAACAATCGTAGACACGGCGGGTGAATCTGTTTTTGTACGTGCTACTGCATTATTACGCGTTTCTGTAGTTTTTTTTAGCTATGCAAGTCGAGCTAACATTCGTAGCTTACTGCTAACTTTAGCTAAGGACGCTAGCTAGTCGAGTAGCTACTGTGTCACACAAAGGAGCCCCTTTCCCCCATGTCACATTTGTTTATCTTTGGTTAATTGTCCGTATAGTCATCTACTATTGCCAGTGAGTAACGTAATTGCGGTGGTTGTTGCCGCCCGTGGCTCAGTAGAAACGTATTCCGGTAGAGATGCGTGTGTTTTTGTTATTTACTGGGCACCATGTTCGGTGGACGAAAAGCACGCGAACAAAGACAAAACAAGTAGCCCAACTGAAGCTAACGTCAAGCTCGCTAGTAAAATTGTAGTTTCGTCGAGCAGCCACAGCCAACATATTCGTGCGTTTACGACAACAAGCTACACGGATTTTGCGCGGATAAACTTTACGTTGGCGAGCTAATCAAAGCTGTAGAAAAATCAGGGCTTGTTGTTGAGCTACGGCAATGTTGTCTAGCTAGTAGTTTCAGACAATGGCACTTTTCGCCTTTTGTCTCCCCGCACAGGCAAAATGTCGCTCGCCGAAGTGTAATAACCAAGAATAACTTGGCGGTTCTGCCATGGCGACAGTTATGTAATGTACATAAATACATTTGTACCGTGGTCGTGTGTGTACGTTTGCGTTGCCACGCTACGAACAACTGCGTCACACCACACATCGCCCAGTTGTCCACTTAATGTTTTTGTTTGCACCACCACAGCACCATAAACCCAAAGTTGTTGAATAAATGTGCCCGCCTGAGACATTTATCTGGGTCTTTTAGGGTGAACGTTTTCATGTGTTTTTCCTGTGGATGAGGGAAGGTGGGGAGGGTGGGGGGGGGGGGGTGAGAAGGGTGTAAATTGACACCCCATTGCCCCCCTCTTGAATGTCTAAATTTAACCAGTGATAGTGCGACAGATGGGGTTCTAGTCTTACATGGAGCCGTTCAAAACACCAAGTCTTGTGTGTTCATTATACATTACAGGCCATGAGTCAGACATTTTAATAGCTCTTTGATACTTTTCGAAAACAGATTTTTGAGTGAACAGATTGTTTATTGTGTATCGCTAGTGTTAATTGTATTGTTTCTGTCTCTTCTCCCTCTAGATTTTTTCTATTTTGTACATACATTGTTTTGTATATACTGTATATGATGACTTCAGTGGTGAGCAGTCCTGCCCGGGCGACGCGGGATAGAACACTGCCCACCAACACACAAACCACACAGAAGCAAATCCAGGTAAGTGAATAACACATCTGCACATCTAACGTAGTTGTCTTCAGTGCAGCGGCTGAGATGGCCCAGCCCCGTATCGTGAGTTTGATCAAGATGGCTTTATTTACTTTTCTTTTCTTCTCAATTATAGCAAGAATTGTTTACGAAAGGAAATGTAATCAAGGTGTGGGAAGTAGAGGTGCAAACGTGTATTCGAGTAAACAAGTACTCGTCAAGCAAATATGTATTTTGTTATGTATGTTATGTATTTTGAACAGCCTTCGTCATTGCGCAGTCATGCATTGTTGTTGAGAGGCTGTGTAAGTTAGTTCGCCAACATTTAGTCCCTGGCCCGGGTAGGCGGGGTTCCCCACGTGTTTGACAAGTTTTACAATAATGACCGCCCGCCACGTCTCAACATCAAAACTAAAAGTGGAATGTATAGCAGCATAGTGCAGCTGCGGTAGTGTAATCAAAAAATATCATATTTGAGTAGCAGCTTACGCAGTTTGAACGTTTTTTTTGTTGGAAAGATATTGGATATTCAACAGATATTCACTCTGAATTAGCAATGTGACGCGGTGCACTAAAGACTTGATCACCGATATTCCTGTGTCTAGTGGTTTATACCTGCCCAGGAAACCGGCCTTCCAAGCGAAAACCGCCGGGCAGCAGCACTCCTCTATAGAGCCATCGCTTGGTCAATATTTCTACACAATCTGTGAATTACAAAGTGCCCTGCCCTAAACAATAGCCTAACTAAAATGCAATTAAACTGGATGAAAGTGTATATTCCTGCATGAATATCCCCATGTTACTAATCAATAAACTAACTTTAATTATTCATTTTTAACTTTTGTAATTATATTTAGCCTACGGCTGAACAGATTCGTCTGGCCCAGGTGATCTATGAGAAAAATGATGCTGACTTTGAGTCCAAGGTCAAACAGGTAATGTTCGTTTTGTGAATTAATTCTTACTTTTGATTTTGTTGTACTATTTGAAAGTTACTGTTCAATGACACTTTGGTTGACTTTGTATTGACTAATATCACAGCTGATTGAAGTGAGTGGGAAGACTCAAGACGAGTGTGGGGTAGCCCTCCACGACTGCAATGAAGATGTCAACAGAGCCATTAACTTTCTGCTGGAGAGCCCCTCAGACACAGTAAGAGGCCCCACTTGCAAACGGAACAAATCTACATATACACCAGTGTCTTCAGAAACGTTTAGGCTACATTGAATCTCTGCCGTAACCGAGTTGGACTCGGACAGATCCAAAAGCCACTGACATCCACGCAGCCATCCTATGTGATATTGTAGTTTTGCTTTTTGCATTATTAATGAACACTATAGAAATAAAAAGGAAAAATGGTCGGTTAATTAAAAACGCGATTCTGCAGCCGTGGTCTCCGCCAGCTCCGATTCATGCAAGGAAAAATATGCACTATGAATTGACTTTTTTCTATTCTTATTTTCTTCAAATATTCAGAAAATGTTCAAATGTTCAGAAAACCTAACGATAATCCAAACCTTGAAATTAGGTATTCGGTCCAGCCCTCGAAAATATTTATAATTTAAATGTTATTTGAGTATTTGTATTCTTTAATGAAAACCTAAATCTGCTGCCATTATGTTTGACTGTTGAGTCCTTGGATGACCTTCTCAATTACGTATGCAGATCTTTATGTTCATGCAGCCATCCTAAATGAGAGCTATTGTAGTGGTTCAAAACTGCAACTCGGGTCCTACACAACCATAGACATTAGAAATGGGCATTACTCTGAAACGTGTGTGTGTGTGTGTCAGACCTGGGAGACGGTGGGGAAGAGGCGTAGCGTGGGGAAGGAGGCAGGGCCCTCTGAGATGAAGGACAACAAGGACAGGAGGGGAGGAGAGAGGGAGGCCAGCCGCGGCCGAGGTGGAGCCAACCGCAGGGGCCGAGGCATTAGCCGAGGCCGTGACGGTAAGCATGCCGGGAGGGCTGATGTACCTTTTTAGTAGATGGAATGTATATTTTTCCAAATATAAATAACTTGTACATTAAATAATCATATTAATCGATCCTAAATCCAAAGGGTTCCCAGATGAACATTCATTTTGGATGGATGTTAAGCAAAGATATTCACAAATATAACTCAAATCTATGCAATAAGCTAAAATCTGCGCCCCCAGGCCCAAACAGTATGTGGAAGTTTCACTACCTCACTGTACAGATGCAAACCAGTCAGAGTAGGTCAGATATTGGCACATTTCTTGGTTGAAATGGTATTGGATGCACCTGACAATTTTTTTCCCCCCCATGGTTGTTTCACACCAAAAATGTAAATGGTTTTAATTGACCATTGCATTTCAAGCGGGGAGGCTGCACATAAACACACCTTTGACTTTACATGTATCTGATTTGGTATTATTGCTGAATGTTTTCTGTGTGGTTTCAGGTCGGTCAGAGGAGAATGGCTTTGAGGTGATTCCTGGAGAGAGAGGAGGGGACCGTGGTCGTAGGGGTCGGGGCAGAGGTGAGTCTCCCACAGCCAACTCATTGATATTTCATTTAAATCATGGAACTGGATTTCCCTTGTTTAATCAAATCGTTGGGTGTGACTGCGATATGGAATGGACTCAAGCCTGAGCTAAGCAACCGTGCAGTTGGAATGAAATACAAGGGTCTGGATAAATATACTGCAGGTCAGGAGGTCTGCCAGCGACACCATTTTAGCATAGTAGTGTTATTGTGGTTATAATGGTGTTGCGCTACCGGTGGTATTTTATTCACATTGCCCCAAACGTAATTTAACTATTATATTTGTCAAATCAAGTGTTGCCTCAAATATTGGGTTTTAATAATGGATGTATTTACAAGCTATTGTTTAAATGAAGGCAAAAGATACCAAAAAGCTACTAATAACTACCTACTAATAAGGGGTTGGTAATTTAATCAACATGAATAAGTAGCTGGTAGGTATTTTGTTTCTGGTGATCCGTCAACAATAGCGCCTGTGCCCGTGCAATTTTATCAAAACGTTGCACGGTGTTGTAAACAACCTATTTGTACTCTCATACAATGGAAGCCGTGTGTCAAATTGAAGCTCTGCCGTGACAGTCAGACTTGAGTGGATCTGAGAGCCACTGATGCCCATACAGCAGTCCTACGTGACATTGTATCACGTAGTATTTGCTTTTTGCATTTGGAAAGGAAAAAATCAACAGTGGTCTCTCCCAGCTCTGATGCAGACGGGTTTTTTTTTTTTTTTACCGGTAAATGCGGTGTTCTTAAAACATCCACCAGTGTGAAACGTTCCACAGAATTGCAACACTATTAGTATAGCCTGGTGGGTTACACCAGTGGTTGGCTGTTGGTGTTTTTATACTATGAGAATTCATCTTCTAGAAATACTTGTCCTATAATCTTTGAAAATTGTGTTTTTTGTTTATTTCAGCATGTGTACAATGTAAGGCAATCAGCTGTTGTATATTTAACATTGGTGTAAGGTAAGGGCCCCTGCGCCAGTATTGGGGTGATGCAGCTGACGTCTTATCTATGAGACAACTGCGACATGGAACTTGTGTGGGTTGCTGCAGCTGCTTTGGATGCCATTAGTTTCAGAAGAAGGTCCGGGGTATTAAAGGAAAATGCAACAGAAGTTGTAGGAGTCACAGCAATGTTGACCATTATGATCAGATAAGAGGTAGACTTAGGGCTGTCTATTTTCCACGGTTTTCCCCTGCGGGGGGAAAGGTGGCTCAAAGCAACGGTATGCAATAGTAGCACTTTTTGGGTTAACTAGGATTCTATAAATAATAAACGTAATGAGACTTGTTCTAGGGCTGCCATGGCTAGTCGACGTAATCGATTACTTCAACGCAGAAAATTAGTGAATGTCAGTATTTGTAATCTGCTCAGTGTTTCCCCCTGAATGCATCTTTTTAATTTCTAAAACGGTTAAATTTAACCATTAAAACCACTGGATAACTCTCCAAATGCAGAACAACAATGGACGACCAACGTCAGTGGCTTCCGGCTCCACTCATTGGTCCGACTCGGTCACGGCAGAGCTTCAGTGTTAAAGTTCCCAAAGACAAGGCTTTGAAAGTAACTAAACTGTACTTAAGTGTACATCTAGGTATATTGTGCAGCCCTGTTACTTACAAAACGTTCTACACATAAGCGTTTCAAACCAAGTTCTGTGTGACCGGTTCAGAGCAACGTTGTGATGCGCCTGGTGTTTTTTGACCATGCATAATTGTTCAAATATGTACAACATTGGGCGTTGGGCACAGGGCAGGGCCGCTCATCAACCAAAGAAAAGACAGAACAAAAAGTCCAACAACGTTGAGAAGCTGATCATGGCAGCGTAGGGATAATAGTTTATTCAAAAGTTAAAGCAATCATGAGTCCATTTTGCCAGTTAAAAATTTAAATGGCGCAATTGCTCAAGCACACAACAAACCCACAAGCGCTCCGAGCAGCTCTCACAAAGCACTCTGCCATGGCTGTCTAGACAATAGGGCTACATTGTGTAGTTGGGCTCTTGTTTTTAAAAATATTGAAAGACATAATGGACAAGGAGGTGATGATGTCATTTTCAAGCACATATCTGAACACTGATCTGTGGAATTACCATTACTGAACCTCTCAACTAAATACAAACAAAACCAGTCTAACCTGAAAGAAATCAGCCCTTTTCAACAAGCCAAAAAATGTGGATGTAGCATCCGTGACGTCACCCATTGATTTACACACGACCATTATGAAGCCCTAGTTTTTACTTTATGGCCATCGCCCTGAGCCACCTATAGTCCATTCATGAAAGTGACTATCTTATGGGTTAATGTAGGAGGAATATAGGGTCAACATGTCTGC
This sequence comes from Merluccius productus, assembly GCA_027122695.1. Classification (NCBI taxonomy): domain Eukaryota; kingdom Metazoa; phylum Chordata; class Actinopteri; order Gadiformes; family Merlucciidae; genus Merluccius; species Merluccius productus. The sequence goes on from JAOPJI010000025.1 coordinate 16,756,064, forward strand.
AAATCTAGTGTAAAATGAAGTGCTTGGTGTGTGTTTGTCCTCAGGTGATGGAGTGCGTGGTAGAGGAAGAGGCACTGCTGGTTACAGGTTCTCCTCCCAGGGAATGGGGTGAGTCTGTCTCTATATTGAAAGGCATTATAATGGACAAGGAGGTGATGATGTCATTTTCAAGCACATATCTGAACACTGATCTGTGGATTTCAAATTACTGAACCTCTCAACTAGGCGCAGTTGTAGATTTCTCCCAACCTTAACGTCCACACAACTGAAGTGGGCCGACCTCTTTTATCAACTATTTCGTCTTCGTCAACTTCATTACTACTGGTGGTAGCTTCATCAGTCACATTTGTGTCATGGTCAGGGGCACTTATTTTGCCAACATTTCCTGAACCTCGGAGGCCTATTGTATTCTGCTTGAACACATTGCACAGCGCCCTGTAACCCTGTAATGAAAGGGCGCTGCGGTGAGTGGTTGCTGTTAAATGTATATCGGAAATGTATTTTAAAACCATACCACTGCTATCGTGGCAGATTTTATCGCGATTGATATTAATATTGATTTATCGTCCACCCCTACACTCGGCTAAATAAAAACACTAGGCTGCAGCCTGCCTCATGCAATTAATGCAGTGGAAATAACAACTTCTTACCTGTACTTGCCCCGCCTTTACATCCCACTTTTCCTATATCCTTCCTTTCTTCCTTCCCATTGTCTTCTACAGGACCTTCAATCCGGCAGACTACACGGCTAATTCCAGTGGCGCTCGCCAGGAAACGTGGGAAACTGAAGGCAACGAGGGTGCTGAGGGAACTGGTAAGATGTCCATGGCTTCAGCACAGACATGTCTGGGTGTGATACTTGATGACGGTAGAGCAGTAGTTGGGCTCCTTGTATCATAGTCTTTGTAACAATGGGAAATCGTTGTGAAGCCCTCACGCCCAAGCGTGTGAGGGCTACAGCGTGCAAGGGTGCGACTACTGATGCTTTGGTCATAGAGCACACGAGGGCATCTCATTTAATTACGATTAGTAGGCCTACAATGCCTCGGCTCCCGTATCAAACACAACAGCTGCTGTAGTGTTCTTCTTTTGAGGGAAGAAAGAATAGGCCTACGTTGTTAGGCTACCTTATTTCAGTCTGTGCAATGTTAGGATATAATGATGCTAACAATGACTATATTATAGAATTTGACAGACATTATAATTATATACACAAACAAATAATAATAAGGAGTCAACCAGTTGAGAACTCAACTCTCTCATATGCCGATGTGTCACACAAAAACACACACTTATTTTATTGATATTTGCTTATATTTATTTACTTCCTAATCTCAATAGCTTGTTGAAAATACAGCCGATTTATTTCAGATTAGTCTTGTTTTAAAAAACATTGAAAGACATTATAATGGACAAGGAGGTGATGATGTCATTTTCAAGCACATATCTGAACACTGATCTGTGGACTTACCATTACTGAACCTCTCCCACTGAATAAAACAAGCTATTTTGATTTGCAAGCAAATACAGGCAAACTAAAATCACTGCGTTGCGCTTCCATCTGCGTCTGTCATTGTATGGCTCCTGTTGGGGTGGCCGATCTGTGCACTTCGTAGGCCTCGCCGTCGCATGTGTGTACAATCGAAGAATCGGCAGTCGCACGGTTGGGAACTTGCGTCTTTTGTCCCGGCAGACGTTTTATTGCATCCTCTGGAAATTCCCAGTGACATGCAGGAGCAGAACTCCTTATCTACTATTCTCCACCCTTGAGTTGTGGTCTGCTCCATCTTTATGAACTAACCAATGTTGGCTTTGCTTTTACTTCAGCTTGGAGAGGAAATCTGGAAGACTGGGCATCAGAAGACTGGAATGAAGATGTAAGGCATTGTCCAATGATGTCATTGTGCATTAAGAAATGCTATCCTTTTACCGCTTATCTTTGTGACATGATGGTGTGCTATTACTAATTAACTGTATGGTGTTTTGAAATGTGTTCAATGACTTTATTCTCTCACAGTTGTCTGAGACCAAAGTGTTCACGGCTTCCTCCGCTCCAGAAAACCACATCACCCCTGGACACAAGTAAGAGACTGATTCGTAGCAATTGGAATCGGAATTCATAGTAACCATAGTAATCACTAAGCTGTAGCAATTCCAGGAAAAAGATGTTGTATTCAAATGAAAAAGACAAAACGTGTTAAACTAGTCTAGGATATCTTCTGTCATAACAATATTTACATTGCCCTGTTGCTTTGCGCCAATTGTCTCAGGTCTTTGTTTTCCCACATGGGAAATTTGACTGATGGCATGTCTTAAGACCATAGACGGTAAAAAATATGGACGTAATATGTACAGAACTCGACTCTCTCATATGCCGATGTGTCACACAAAAACACACATATTTTATTGATATTTGCTTATAATTTTTTTACTTCCTAATCTCAATAGCTTGTTGAAAATACAGCCGATTTATTTCAGATTAGTCTTGTTTTAAAAAACATTGAAAGACATTATAATGGACAAGGAGGTGATGATGTCATTTTCAAGCACATATCTGAACACTGATCTGTGGACTTACCATTACTGAACCTCTCCCACTAAATAAAACAAGCTATTTTGATTTGCAAGCAAATACAGGCAAACTAAAATCACTGCGTTGCGCTTGGCATGTCTTAAGACCATAGACTGTAAAAAATATGGATGTAGTTGCCCATTGGTTTACACACGACCCTAGTTTTCCCTTTATGGGGGGCCGCCATTGCCATGAGCCACCTATAGGCCGTTGAACTACACTTTAGTTGCTTCGCATGGGCTTCACAAACAGGCGGTCATGGCTGCCGCTTAAGATGCACAAACACCTAGAATGCATAATCCTCACATTATCTGAACAGTAGCTACGATACTTTCTGTGTCGTGTTTTCGATGATGTCTCTCGTGGCTCCCCAGCGTGGATCTCTCCAGCCTGATGGCTAAGACGGGAGTGCCAGGCGTCTCCGTGGATTCTGACCTGGGGGCCATGGTGGATGCGCCTGTCGACGGTTTGGGCCAAAGTCTGGTGTTCACCAACTCCCACCACAACGGACGCACTGCTACACACAGCTACGCCAACGCTGCCGGCAACAGCAGCTACGCCCACGCCGCCTCTGCCAACACCTCCTATGCACATGCTGCTCTGGTGAGCCACAACGTCCCGCTAGTTAACTCCAACCTGGTGGGGAGCGATGATCTGCTAGGCTTGGTAGATGGAAATGAGACCTTCATGTCAGAGTATAGGCATTATAGGCTGCCCTGGCAAAGCCCCGTGCCAACACATATCTCCATTAAACCCAGCCAACAAAGAGGAGAAAACGGGAGAACTTCCTATCGCTACCAACTCCCCCAAATGTCACTAATGGTTGTTGTCACGCTCACTTTTTAGCAACCCTGAAACCACAACATTGCACAACGCGCTGCACATTTCCATAGTGTTTTGTCTCTCTCCACGCAGTCCTCTGTGCTCGGATCTGGTTTTGGCTCTCTGAACGCGGCCAAGCCTTCCTCTGACGTGAGGATACCAGAGCAACTCAACGGCCCAAGGCTTGGCCAGAGGGCCAGCCAGAAGATGGTCACCCCCGGCAACGGCAGCTTTGTCAAAGAGGCTTCCCTACACCCTGGTCATAGTCCTACCCCCTCCTCCTCCATGGAGGTTAAGGCCCAACGAATGGACAACGGCCCCCTTTCTGCACATCACTGTGAGTCCAACTCTGCTTTAATGTCACACCTGCCCATGAGGGCACATTACTTCACCAATTACTGTTTAATTGTGTTTTTTATATACAGCTTTTTATTATTGCAGACATGCTAGTGTTGTATTTAGATCCACGATTTCATGCTAGAATATGCATCTATGTTCTAGCCCAGATATCATAGTCCACTAACATGTGTCCTAGCACTTCAAAACTGGATATGATATTTTATGTATGTGTATGACATTATCTCTTGTCCTTCCTCCAGTGGAGCTAAAGTCTCAGCCCGAGCCGTCAGCTGTGCTGAGCCAGCTGAGCCAGCGGCAGCAGCAGCAGTCCGTCATCCCTGCGGCCGAGCCCTCGGCCCTGCCTCTACAGCATGCCCCACAGGTCCCCACCCCACCAGGTACATGCCAGTACTCTTCTGGATGTCTCTTTACATCCTGGGGTTATTGGTAGTAGTGGGAACCATGAAGCCCAGGAGTGGCGTCTCTAGCGATAATGTCGACCCTGTGAGCGGAATACTAAATGGAGGCTATTTCTTTTTAGGTCATGAGTCCTCGCTGCCCCCTGCCAGAGACGGAGCGTCACCAGGAGTGAAGCTCCCAGGCATGGACCCCCCCATCTCAGAACCCCCACAGAGACAGATGAAGACCCAGAGACGCAGAGTGCCCCTCCCTTCCAAGGTAACCTGTGTTGCCCTAATGCACTTTTAAGAAGCTGCCTGGATACACAAAATGGGGTTGTTGTTTTTTTAACTTCCTAATCTCAATAGCTTGTTGAAAATACAGCCGATTTATTTCAGATTAGTCTTGTTTTTAAAAAACATTGAAAGGCATTATAATGGACAAGGAGGTGATGATGTCATTTTCAAGCACATATCTGAACACTGATCTGTGGACTTACCATTACTGAACCTCTCCCACTAAATAACACATGGAGTTTACATGGAGTGCAACACAAAATTCACGCATGACACTGCTGGCGCTCATCCTTTATTCGCACATCATTCTCCCTGCTCCAGATCCCCTCCTCAGCAGTGGAGATGCCTGGTTCGACGGATGTGTCGGGTCTCAACGTGCAGTTTGGGGCGCTGGACTTTGGTTCTGAGGCCGGCGCTGGCACGGTGGATATGGGACAGACAGAGACTGCCAGGGAAGCAGCTCCACCTTCAGCCCCCATGTCGGTCCCCACACAGCAGTCCCAGAGCAGTCTATTCTCCAAGCCTGGACCAGTCAGGTAAGATGGGTCTTTGTTTCTCACCGGATCAAAACAAAATGGTGGTAGCAGATGAGGTGACATATCCCCCCCACACACACACGCTATGTCAGCGCTTTGAGTATCTTGTAAAGCACTATATAAATGCAAATTATTATTATTATTAATTGAACTTGAGGTTGTAAATACTATGTCGGAAGTTGGAATGGAAAAATGCTGCGCATTCAGTGCTAAATTGGCCCATCAGTGCTTCCTCAGGGCATGCATGTGTTGTAACTGGCAGGCTTGCTGTTTGACTGTGGAGGAAGTGAGGTCAGCTCATAAGTTCAAGTCCTTCTCTTTGTTTGAAGTGAGGTCAGTCCACATGACGATCTAATATACATCTTCACTTGGGAGACGGAAATGTATAAGTTCACATATCATTAGATTTGCTAGTAAATAACCAAACTGTGAGCATGCATGCCAATGACCCCTGAATCAACCTAGTCACAAATCATGGTTCCCTGGGGATTTCTGCTGCACTTGGGAAGCAAACGAGGCTTGTTTTGCCAAGTGTGCCTTTACATTTATTTTTATTTTTTAAATCAATGTACGTTTCTTCAATGTCTTCCAGTGAACCTATGAGCAGCTTGCCCACGCTACCGCTGGCCGTGTCTGATCCCAGCTTCCCCTCACCATCTCTGGGCTTACCCAGTGCCACTCCTTCCCCCTCCCTGGGTCTGCCAAGTGCGGCCCCTCCACCCTCCTCCTCAACTCCCTCTATGGGCCGGGTGGAAAGCAGTGGACCCAGATCCCTGCCACCCCACCTTGGCTTCTCACAGAACAAAGATATGCCCTCAGTTACAGGCCCACTGACGGTGAGCCCCTTCCTTTAAATGTATTATTTGTCTACATGTGGAGATATTTAAAATGTCCGCAGAGACGATTGTGGCCTAATATGAGAAAAACATTGTGTTATAGAATGGCTACAATGGCATGAAGACGCAGAGTGCCCAGGATTGTAAGTATTTATATTCTATTCAGTCATTCCTGTAGACTGGTGTCTCCTTTAAAAGCAGAGCCAGTGAAAGCCATCAGTAAAAGTGGGTGTGAAATGGATGAACTTTTCAGTTGACCTGACCTTTTTTTTTTGTTCACCAGGTACTTCTTCAGCATCTAGAGTGGTGAAGGCGGAGTCTCCTGTGATGACTAGTGACGGTGGCCCCGTCCACCACATCCCTTCCCCTGTGGTGACCCCCTCCCACCCAGCACCTCTTCCCTCTCTCAGCAGGTGAGACAGTCACAGCCCATCTCTGGTCTACACTGGAGATAATGGTGGTTACAAGCACATATCTGAAGCATTCTTATGCAGAATTATTCATTGTCTGAATCTCCAATAGCCATTGCCAATGCTTTGCTTTGATGCTGAAGACATGAAATAAATGAACATGGGTTAGATTTAAATGTTTAACATCTTATTTTTGATTTCAGTCACATGACTAGCACTCACTCATCTGGATCTGCACTTGTGACGAGCTCCGCCCTCACTGTAAGGAAACACACACTCACAATACAGACTCTAATAGTTAGTATGTCAAATATATTTACACACACTTGAACTATATTATACAATACTGCTGCAATCTTTTGCTCTGCTAAAATGGTTGCCACCAACATCCAAAACAGGAATGTTACTAGCCAGGTTCTAGAGGTTTTAGTAGTCAATATTATACAGCCTTATGTGGCTGCTGTTATACCTCAACATGAAACCGAACCCTCTAACCAGTTCCCTCCTTGTGTATCCTTCAGATGAGCAGTGAAGACAGCAGTGGGGGTGGCATGCATGGCTTCTCCACGTCGTCCAGCCAGACGGTCCACCCCAGCCCCATGGTCCCCATGGCCGTCAGCAGCTCCAATACCAATGGTCTCCACCCCGGTGGCGCACCGGGCCTCACCGCCAATGGCACCAATGCTGTCAACTCCGCGCTCTCAGCCACAGGCAACCGCACAGCACCCCTGCTCACCTCCGGTCAGTCCAGGGTCTGTAGAGTTAACCTGGGGTTACCTCGGGTCAGTCCAGGGTCTGTAGGGCTAACCCGGGGTTACCTCGGGTCAGTCCAGGGTCTGTAGGGTTAACCTGGGGATTACCGCTGATCAGTCTAGGGTCTGTTGGGTTAACCCAGGGTTACTCTGGTCTGTTTGATTGTTTGACAAAAAAGATGGCAAGGATGATTTTTTGTGTACAAAGTAACCGTGAATACCTCATGTGAGTTCTGTCTAAATGTGTTTAACCTTTCGTCTCCTTTCTTACAAAGGTAAAGCTCCCCCTAACCTGGCCCAAGGAGTGCCTCCTCTGCTGGCCAACCAGTATATCATGGGCCCTGGTGGTCTGCTCCCTGCCTATCCGGTAACTAATATGCCTTCATGCTTCATAAATTAGCATTGAAGTTGGGATACTGGGAGTCTGTTGGGAGAATAACGGTGTTGGTAGTAAGTTCTGTTGAAAGACTTGTAAGTGGCGAAGTTTAAAATGGTTCGCCCCCTTGTTGACTATACTGATGGTGTCCGTGTGTTTAACTCATCAGCAGATCTATGGATACGAAGAGCTGCAGATGCTCCAGTCTCGCCTTCCCATGGTCAGTGTTTTCTAGTGTCATGGAAGCATTACCTAGAAGAACTTTTGCATGTCTAGTTTTAACTAATGCTGACCCTTTTTTACCAATACACAAGGGGTCTCTGGATATTTTCAAATCATGTTTTCATCCGTAGGACTACTATGGTATGACATTCCCTGGTACGACGGCAGCAATGCCCGGTAGAGATGGTCTCGCCAACAATCCCTACTCTGGTAAAACACCAATTTATTATTATATAATATTTTAACTTTAGAATACCTCTCACATGTTGTTAGTGACTGTGGGCCTGTGCTTTGTTCCAGGTGAAGCCACTAAGTTTGGCAGGGGCGACTCGTCCTCCCCGGCCCCCCCGACCAGCCTGTCCACAGGCGGGGTGCAGTCTCAAGGCCAGCAGCCCCCCCAGGCCGGAGGCCAGAGCCAGGCTCAGAACCAGGGCCAGCAGACCCAGAACCAGGCCTTCCTCAACCCCCCTCTGCCCCCAGGCTACGGATACACTGGTAAGGAACTCCTTGAGTTGTGAAGAGGCCAATATTTTGAGAATAAGCAACCCAAAATATGTCCCCTGCGTTTCTCTGCCATGGAGAAGTGTTTAATTCACGCAGCTGCAGCAGCGCTATGATGGCACTGTGTCAATCAGTGTCAAATCAATCAGTGTCAAATCAATCAGTGAATCAATTTGTACGTACCTTGGAAGCGGTACTAGCTCAAGACGGCGACAATTTGACAAGGGGGGGGGGTGTTGCTTTGTGTCTCCCCTGACCTTGCATGACAGACATTGTGTCATTGTGAGGCATAATGTGTCTGAGTGGGTAGGGGCAGTCTATTTATAGCTACTTGCTGTCATGTATTTTTGTTATTGTTTTTCTCCAGGTAAAACATAATGCAGTCTTTGTGAGAATGCAATGGCCTCATACCACCATAATGTGTTAAACACATGTTTTAAACCATGACATGTTGACAGGACTGCCCTACTATGCTGGCATGCCTGGAGTGCCCTCTGCCTTCCAGTACGGCCCCACGGTCTTCGTACCTCCTGCCTCGGCCAAGCAGCAGACCATGGGCCTGGCCAACCCCTCTAGCCAGTACCACCAACAGCACCAGCCCAGCTACGGACAGCACGCCTACGGCACAGGTACCTCACTATGGCTGCTTTAATCTCTCCTGTAGGATGTGGCTTTTCTGTCCGGCATTTTGACCACCTTCTAATTATAGGCATTATAGAATTGGTTGGGGGGAAGGGGGGATCGTACACAAAGGCAATGGTTACGACATGGATGATAATTATTGTACTGATTTACTTCTTAATGCCGTCCTCATGCCATGTGTAATTGGCATACCTAGTCTCTTCAGTGTAACATAGGTTTGCCATTCCAAAGTAAACCTACAGGTGGAAGTGCACGTGTGTGTGTGTATTGGGGCCCTGTGTGTTTGGGTGGTGTGTTTTGCTTTTGCTGCATGCACAGCTTGTCTCCCCCTGCTGAAGGAAGCCACAGCTCAGCACAGAAGCAGCAGCCATTTTAGCCAGGTTACCTTATTGCTTCTTTCTCCCCCGCTCTCTCCCCCCTTCTTCCTTCTCTCTCCCATCATCTGTTCTCTTCCCTGCTGCTGGTTCTCTTCTGCTCTACCCCCCCCTCTCTCCTCACTTCCTCCTGCTTTCTATCCACCTCTTCCTTTTTGCCCTCCTCCTCCTCCTCCCCCTCTCAGCCTTTGACGACCTGTCTCAAGCCCACGCTGGGGAGTACAATAAGGGAGGGTACGGCAGCTCTGCCCAGTCCCAGGCCAAGGCGACAGGCAGCGGCCCAGGGAAAGGTACCCACACCCCCCTCTTCCACCCACCCACACACACATACCCCAAATCCGAGGCCGGCGGGCCTAGCTTCAGCCGTCTGCTCCTTAATGACGGACCGTTGCTCCAGGGCTCCCGGGGAGAGCTGCGTATAGGTGCATGCTTGCGGTTGCACCTGCATGGGTACATGAATACACACGCCTGGAGGCCGGTGGGTGTGCGGAGAATGAAAGACGCCCCCTCCTCACTGAAGTGCTTTCTCACTGCACCGGCTGTGCGTCCCTTCTACTAACAATGGAACTCCTGCAGATGCTTTGGGGGGGTGGGCACAGGGCTGTTGAAGTAATGCCTTGTTTGTTTTCTTTGTCTCCTTTTCTGCCTCCCTTCCAATTTTTCACTCTTGTGTCCTGTATACTCGTCTTCTCCACTCTTTCACTCCTCTTCTTCCTATCAGCTCCAGGGCTGTCGGGGTCAGGCAACAGCGGAGGAGTACCGGATATGGGGGGCTCTATTTACAACAAGACCCAGGTGAGTCCAACGCCTGCTCTTTCTGGCTTCTGAGTTTTAATTTCCCAAGAAGTCTGTCATCTATTTTCTGGGAAGCAGAAGTTCTTCTAGCTGAAGTGTCGAGATGTCATTGATCACGACTAGAAAGGTGGTTCATGGGTCACGTCCATTGACCATTCTTCCATCTCGTCTGTTTTCAACTGTAGTCCTTCGACAAGCAGGGCTTCCACACAGGAACCCCCCCGCCCTTCAGTCTGCCTTCTGCTCTGGGGGGCACCGGGCCCCTGAACCCAGGGGGAGCTCCTGGGTACGCACCGGCCCCCTTCCTGCACATCCTACCCCACCAGCAGCCCCACTCCCAGCTGCTGCACCATCACCTGGCTCAGGATGGACAGGTAACGCCATTCACACCATTGGGTGTGCGCTGATTATGAGAAAATGTCTAGAATGTAGCCTGCTGCCACCCACGGATAGCCTTGGGTGAATATCTGTGGTGAAGAAAAAAGCCAGACTCTAATTTTTGGGGAACTGTGCAGGCTTTTCATGCTCCTTAAAGATGTAGGTGTATTTTTCCCCTATGTACCGTGTAAAAATAGCTGTTTATATGTGAACCTGTTCACCAGATACCTTCTTGTGTCATTGGGCCTTCCTCGTCAGCCTAATATACCAAAGTTATGACATTCTTGCTCATTACTTGCTGTCTGTTCCCTTACAGGGATAAACATACCTCCACATAGTGTAATCTGAGGAATGTATTTTTAAAAGTAGATGGAACTGAATTTGCTGGTTGTTTAGGTAGGATAATTAAATACTTTTTGGTATTTGTCATTGCCCGCACCCAAAGTTGCACAGTAAATCATATTTGCTGTAGAAATGGAGATGAAGTGGGCACCTAGCGCAATGTACAGTGCAACCAATCCAAACCCTGTTTTGGAGAATCTAGCTAGTGTCAACACTGAAAACTGCTGACAGTGATCTGTCTCCCTCTGCAGGGTGGTCCCGGTCAGCGCAACCAGTCCAGCGGCATGCAACAGAAGACCCAGGGCAGCAAGTCCAGCTATGGCAGTTCTCCTTATTGGGCTAACTGAGGAATGCCTCCTTGTGTCTCGATCCACCATCCTCAAGGCTCTCTGTATGTGTTTGTGTGTGTGTGAGTGAGTGTATGTGTGTGTGTGAGTGTGTATGTGTATGTGTGTGCACACACGGCCCTGTGTGTAGGCTGAAAAATGCAACAAACACACACTACTTACAATGAGAAACCCAGGGTCTCTTTAACCGAAACCCCCGTGCCCTCCACAAGTCCTCATAACTCTTTACGTTCTCTCTTTACCCCTCCTTTCCAAATTGGTTGTACATGTAAGATATTTATGTATGTATTTATATATATATACTGTATATGTAAGAGTGGAACATGAACTGTGGTTGCTGCATTTTATTTTTGAAGGACTTTTTTTTTTGGTTGATTTTTCAATACCGCAGGATAAAATGTTACAAAAGGACAGAGGAATATTGATGTTGAGAGAGCAACACGGAAAAGTGATCACAAGCCCCTGACAACAAAGGAGAGCTAATAGCACTGACTGTTTTATGAGGACATTTCAGATGGAGGGAAGGGGGGAGGTGTTGTAATGTCTAACTGCATTTGTCTTTTTTTATATATAAATATATCCACATATGACTTCCTGAGTGACCAGGCTTGTCCCAAGAGATTATGTTCATCTTTTAAGACGCCATTTTGTAGCCATAGTACTCCCCCCACCCCCCCCCCACCCTTTTTTTTTCTCTTATGGAGACTGCCTCCTACAGATTCATCGTGTCAGTCTCCCTCCCCAAAGACCGTCTACCATATAAATTTTATATTTTAATTTAATTTTAACCCTCATTTCACAAAATAAAAGTTTTGAGCAGTTGGAACTAAATGCTGTGTTTATTTATTTTTGTTCGTAAGCTGTGAATGTATTCCACTCTTTCAATTCTTCAAGCATGCCTTACAACAACATAAAAATAGTTTAATAGTGGCTGACAAATACTGTGGACTGCCTAGCCTGTCTGTTTATTTGACCTCCATCGCTGAATCCAAGGTACTTGGAACGACGTAGATCCCTGAGCGACTATATAGGTGCACACAATGTTAAACCTGAACTATGCACTCTTCTACTGCAGCTATTTTCATTTTTAAAGGCAACTAGAAAGCATCAATGATAAAAACGTCCACCCACAAGTTAATCCATCCGGGGAATTTTTCCTCTATAAAATGTTTATTCTGGTCTGAATCCTCTTGCTTATGTTTTTAATTGACGTTTAAAGACGTCAATTTAAAAAAACCTCTTCAGATGGGACTATTCGAAGACTAAAACGGTCGGAACATTTCAGTGGCAAATACTGAATCACCAACAGATGGCACTAAGAAACCACCTCTTCACAGTGAGACGCGTTTAAAGTCCAAATAAAAGTATTGGAATTTGTAAACTTGGGACTCAACAGACAAGTATGATGCCTATGTTACTTCTTAATGCAGGAGAAACTGTTTAGTCTATTGAGTGTGGATCTGGGAAAATAGCCGAACATTTGCCTGCAGGAAAAAATAAGTGGATCACTTAAGTCGACGTTGAACACCATTTACTGTGCGTTTTATCCTCGAGGCCTAAACAGAAATACAGAATATTGTATATCATCCTTAGCCCGCTACTAACTAATTAAAGCAAACGTCTTTCTTTCTTTTTATACTCTGAATGTTAACACCGTCAGAGCCGGGTCGCATCCCACCCTGGTATGCGGCCCAGGGGACGCTGAGTGGCAAGCGCCATTGTGCGGGAGCGCTACACCAACAAGGTCAGGGGTCAAAGTGAAGTTGAAAGGTCAAATTTCTATACCTCTTCACGGCCACCCACGGAGCAAGAAGTGGAGAAAAGAAAAAGAAAGATACACGAATGAATGGTGGTGGTGGTGGTGGTGGTGGTGGGGGGGGGGGGGTAGAGAAGAAGAGGTGAAACCAGGAGCTGTCACGCTTGTAAAGGAAAGTTTTTCTATGCGGGCCCACTGCCTGCACCCCCTATTACAGCCCAGTGGAAATATTGAACCCGCAGCAGCCCTATTAAACCCTGTATTAAACCTTGGTGATCTGGGTCCTGATCAATTGAAACCCCACGCACGAGCATTTTGGTCTCCGCCACCACCAATGACTTCAGGTCTAGGGGAATGCAATTGCGGTGGCTCTATATGTATCAATTAAAAATGATCAGGGGTGGTTCCGTCCACTTTTGCCAAAACACAGCCGACTTATTATTTCTTTAAATAGGGGATGATGGGGATGAGGGGCAGGGGGGGGGGGGGGGGGATGGGATCGGAAGAGGGTCGTGCAGGGGAGGAGTGTAGATCTCGTGGGGCGGCGTA
>JAOPJI010000025.1:16877046-16892921 GCA_027122695.1 Merluccius productus
CTGTGTCGCGCGCGGTTAGAGAGTTTTATGTGTTTTTTTTTCTCTCCTTTTATAGCTCTCTTTTATATAGTGTGTGTGTGTGTGTGTGTGTGTGTGTGTGTGTGTGTGTGTGTGTGTGTGTCCATCCATCCATAGGAGATTTGCCTCAACACCTTCAGGTGATGATCAACATCCTGAGATCTGAAGACAGAATCAAATTGGTGAGAGGTGGTTGCACACACACACACACACACACACACACACACACACACACACACACACAAAAGCAGTTGTACGCATACACACGGACAAAAACACAGACTCATACACAGAAACACACACACACATACTTGTGCAGCGTGAAGGAAAGTGACTAAGGAGCTGGCAGTGTGTCATAGCATACCTTCTTGAGAGCATTTTATTGTGTACTTAAAAGTCTTATTTGCGCAGTCTTTAATTTGGCATTTGACATCATGTTTGAACACACAGGGCGGAGCATTACTAAATGTTTCCATAGTGTGTGAACAAGTGTTTATTAGTTTAGTGTTTGTCATTTAACCCACCACTGTGTGCTAACACTTTTGCTGTATTATATGCCTACAGTTTGGTTGGTATTCCCATAGGTTACACCCAGAGCTGGGCGATTATTAACAACATTTAGCGGATCTCCTCTTGGATGCAATGCCTTATAATGTTCATTTGAGAAGACTTTGCTTGCAGCATTAAGACTGCATTGTGTAACGTTTCCCATCTCTGTTTGATGCTTGAAATGAGATTTTCCCCTCTATTTCTTTTGATTGATTGACGACATTGATGACTAATGATAAATACCAGCAGTCCACATCTCATTAGAAACATTAGCTAGTGGTCAGAACATGGGTTTAGGCTCAAGGCTCTCTGGGATGGAGAACACGTCATTGAGGATGATCTGGTGGTGATTGGTCTGTCTCCAGGCGGTGCGTCTGGAGAGTGGCTGGTCGGAGCGCGTGCGCTACATGGTGGTGGTGTACACCAACGGGCGCCAGGACACGGAGGAGAACATCCTGCTGGGGATGGACTTCACCAACAAAGACAGGTAGGAGGAGCTCAACTCCTGATCACCACCACCTCCATCATCTTCATCACCTCCACCTTCAGGGCCATCACCTCCATCACCATCAGCTCCTCCATCACCTCCATCACCTTTAACTCCATCACCTTCATCACCACCAGCTTCACAACCTCCCATCACCTCTACCACCTTCATCACCTCCACCATCTCTGTCCCCTTCACCACCTCGATCCCCGTCATCACCTCCACCACTTCCATCCCCTCCATCACCTCCACCTCTGTCACTTTCACTACTTCCATCACCTCCACCACCTCCATCCACTTCTCCACCTTCACCACCTCCATCACCTCCACCACCTTCACTACCTCCATCACCTCCAACACCTTCACCTCCGTAACCTCCATTGCCTTCACCACCTCCATCCCCTTCACCACCTCCATCACCTTCACTTCCGTCACGTCCATCACCCCCATCACCGTCATCCCCTCCGTCAACCTTCACCACCTCTATCGACTACCCCTCCGTCGCGTCCATCCTCTTCACCACCTCCATCACCTTCACCTCCGTCACCTCCATCACCTTTCACTGCATCACCTCCATCACCTTCCCCACCATCCTCTTCAGTCCCAACACGGCATATTTCTGACATTAGAAACACAGCCCAATCCCTAAAATACATCTCATTCCAGTGGACCCGTAGCATAGAAATTTCATTTGCTCTCCCTCCTCACACCTTGCTCTGCCCTCGTCAGTAAGAACTGCTCCATCGGCATGGTTCTTCCTCTGTGGAGCGACACCAAGATACACCTGGACGGAGATGGGTAAGTCCTGCTCTCTGCTGCCCCCTGCTGTGTAGCCAGTAGTTACTATAGAATAGTGGTAGACACTATGTGACATGGATGGATGTGTCACAATGTAACCCCGGTGGAATTAATATATCATTGCACTAGTTAGGTTCTGGGCAATATATCGATATTATATCGATACAGTGATATGAGACTAGATATTGCCTTAGATTTGGATACCGTAATGTCGTGATATGGTAAGTGTTGTCTTGCCTGGTTTTAAAGGCTGCATTACAGTAAATTGATGAAAAAAAATAAGAAAATGCTCATTACTTTTAGTTTGTCAAGTATTTAATTCACACAGGAGTATACAAAAAAAGGCTTTACCATGTGGTTATTTTATATAGATTTATAGTTTTATTTATTGAATTACCAGAAAACATGCTATATCATGATATATATCGTTATTGGGATATTAACTGGCCTTTATCAGGATAGAAGATTTTGGCCATATCACCCAGCCCTAGCACTAGTGTTCAGGTAGACACTGAGAGATGGGTAGGTGATGGTGGGACAGTCATAGCGATGGGCTGTACCGGGGTACTGCGGTCAGGATTCAGGTATTGACTGTGTACTTTAAATATGTACAGTTGTGTTAATGTATGCATTTCCCCCTGCATTTATTGCATATATGATCTCTATTTTACCTCCCAAGGGGGTTTACAGTGAACACGGTAGAGCGAACTCACGTCTTCAAACCGGTCTCAGTACAGGCTATGTGGTGAGTAGTCAATAGTGCTGTGTTTGATTGATATTTACAACTCCTGCCTCCCCAATGAATTGATCCAAAGTGACAGTGGGTTTATTCTTCCCTTGCTCACAAGTATTGTGTGTATCAGAGATCAATATTAGAATGATAATCTACAGCGAGGAGGTGGTCCACTTTGGTTAGCAAAATCCATCCTTCACGACTCATTTGGGAATTCTTTTCTCCCCTAAAACATTTTGTTGACTGAGTGACAGTAAGCCAGATTTGCATGGAAGGAAAGTAGTATATGTGGGCAGGCCGGGTTGTTTACTTTCTTTTCTCTCACTGTCACTTAAGTAAGATATAATAGCTAGAATCTGAGTGTAATTTTGCGACGAAACATAGGGTTAACAATGAGAGAGGAGACGTTTTTAAAATATTGCTCTCTTCTGCTCTCTCTCTTTTACAACCCAAATGCTACTGTAATTTCTACAGCAGCTTTAACACAGAAAGCTTAAGGGAAAGAATATGAAGATATACTCCTGCCCATGCACTCACCCCTGTACATTATTATCATACCGTTGATATCCACCGTTATCCTGAAGGTCTAAAGCCCAAAGCACACGGCCACGATAGGGCAGACGCAAAGTAATGTTTTTGAATTTTTGCAAGTGAAAATAGTACAGCCTTGCTACATTTGCGCACAATAGGGTTTTCAATTTCTTTTTTTGGTTTTGCTCTACAAATACGATTGCGAAATTCGTGATCCGCATGCTTTGGGCTTAAGACTCCCATGTTGCTGCCTCTTCCGCGCGGCAGGTCAGCCCTGCAGATCCTGCACAAGGCATGCGAGGTGTCGCGCAGACACAACTACTTCCCCGGGGGCATGGCGCTCACCTGGCTGGGCTACTATGAGAGCTGCATCTCCTCGGAGCAGAGCTGCATCAACCAGTGGAACGCCATGAAGGACCTGGAGACCACGCGGCCAGACTCGCCCGACATGTTCGTGGACAAGTCAGTGTCACGTCAAGTCAATTATAGGAGTATAGCCCTTCTTAATCACAGTTGCAAAGTCTCAAAGGGCTTCACAGGCCACAGTTTATGACACCCGCCTATTCCCTAAGCCCCCCCCCAAAGAGCAAAGGGAAAACTCCCTTAATTATCAAGGAAGAAACCTTGAGAAGGAACGCAGAAAGAGGGATCCATCCTTCCGGTGATGAAAGACCCATCCGCATATATTACACATTATATGAAATATATATGAATTATGTAACATTATATATACATTACCTATTATATACATCTTAATATATTGCATATTATGTACAAATGTAACCATTTAAAAAATAATAATAATTAAAAATAATAATAATAATAATAATTAAAAATAAAATTAATAATATATATATACATTTGCTTTTTATTTTTGTTTGTTTTTAAATAATAGACACATTAGTGTATGTGCATTAATAACATTATTATTATTATTATTATTATTATTATTATTACTGCCTTACTGTGCAGTAGCTAAGCTCAGCAGGTGATGGTGTGAGCGGTGTGTGTGGTCCTCCAGGCCGTCGGAGAGAGAGTGCACCGAAGGACTCCTCAAGGCCAAGCTCCGCAGCATCATGAGCTACCAGGACCTGGACAACGTCACGTCCAAACAAGTAAACACAAAACAAACAAACCACACCAGAGCCCTGTTCCAAGGAGCAGGTTAGGATATGTTTCAGCGTAGGTTGAACCTGAAAAGATGCACGTTTGTGACAGGCTTCAAAAGCCATCATCTATCGCACCCTGAAAGTGTGATCGATCAGGGAATTCCCAAGCCGTCATTATTACGGTTCATTTACACTACGTCACCACAGACTTGCTCTGCGAGACTAGTTGAAGCCATCTAGCGTTCGCCAGAACTACTTGGTGATAAAAATAACAAAACGTGTATTATAATAGGATATAAGTATACATGATAATAGTATACAAGGAACGATCTGCGTTCCGAGGTCCACCACATGTCCGACAAAGGGACAAGCCATAATGTCTTGAATCACTGCTAACATAGCCTACTGTCAGTGTGAGTTAACACACTTTTATTAGAGTGTATATTGAAATCGCCTATTACTTCAATTTAGACACGTCACATCAAGTTGATTGTTGCAAAAATGCTTGGAATACAATATTTGGAATATAACCGTATAAAGTTGTTCGTTGCCATTATCTAAACCAATGAGACGATAGAAAGAAGTCGCCACTGCGGGGTATTCTCGGAGCTAACCTGCTATGTACCAGGTTTGTTCTAGGTTAGGCTCACAGCATGAGTCGCCATGGTAACTGAACTGAGAATAGTCTAATCTTGGTATCTGAAACCGGAAAATTCAGGCTTTCCCTGAATTCTGTCTTAACATATCTGGTCAACCAGGAAATCTAGCTGATCCACTTACAGTGTAAAACTTGTTGTCGTTTGTTATTGTCAAAATAGAAT
Source organism: Merluccius productus (assembly GCA_027122695.1). NCBI lineage: Eukaryota > Metazoa > Chordata > Actinopteri > Gadiformes > Merlucciidae > Merluccius > Merluccius productus. The sequence continues at coordinate 16,882,093 of JAOPJI010000025.1, forward strand.
AATTGCGCTTGTGTTCGCTCAGTGTCCTCAACCTGGCAACCCGCGTGAGCTTCCAGTCTGGGGAGGAGGGGGCGGGCAGAGACAACTCTCTCCAATATTGTGAATTTGGACTGCAGTAACTATTGCCAAACACTCGGTGTCAGTGTTACATATAGTATCTTTAATGTAACAAAAAAAAAATCACAATCAGTCGCTTTGGACCAAAGTGTCTGCTAAATCAGTAAATCTGACCAAAAATATGATGCCAGTAAGACACAGTCAAGCGCTCTTTGTGTATTTCAGATCCGCACGGAGCTAGAGCAGCATATGAACTGCAAGCTGAACGAGTACAAGGAGTTCATTGACAACGAGATGCTGCTGATCCTGGGTCAGATGGACAAGGCCACGCTGATCTTCGACCACCTTTACCTGGTAGCTACATGCTAGTAACCGCCAGGCTGGTGGCCAATCGGCAGTTAGCTGGTGGAACATTCACTTACCTAAAATTTAATAATCGGTTCATCATTCTACTCAAGTAAAAATACTAAACGTTTGCTTAACATTTTTGCTTTTTTGTTGTTTTCTTGTGCTTGTAAGAAAAAGCAAGCAAACGGATTCGTATTTTGTCTTGAATATGAACATTTTACACTGTGGTAACATGTGATGGGCATTTGCCATGTGGCGAAGTGGGAATATAGAAAGGAGATGGTGTCAACATTGACAATATGAAGTTTGATCATTATAACAGACACTGCACATTTGGATAAACTCAAGTTCACCAGCCTACACATATCCTCTCCAGCAAGAGCTCTTTGTATGACGTCACCATCGCAACAGGACAGGTTATCTTCCCAATATAATAATAACCTCTTTGACAAAGTCTACAGTTTGGTTTAGTTTTTTTGCTGGGGAAATAACAGCGACTGTACAGAATGGTGGTGAAGAATGACAAGTAGTGTTGATGATGTGTTTCTGGTCGCCCAGGGCTCGGAGTGGAACGCGTCCAACTTGGAGGAGCTGCAGGAGACGGGGTAAGAGCCTGAGATAAAAACACAAACAAACAATCATTTGAGCAAGTAAGAAATGTCAGTTGTTGACCAAAGCGGTGTCCTCCACCCCCCTCCCCCCGCCAGAGTGGGCTACATCCTCAACGTGACCCGGGAGATAGACAACTTCTTCCCCGGGACCTTCTGCTACCACAACGTGCGCGTGTATGACGAGGAGGCCACGGACCTGCTGGCTCACTGGAACCACACCTACAACTTTATCCTCAAAGCCAAGTGAGTGTGGCACGTACGGCTGTGAGTGTGTTTTCATAGCATCACTTAGCAAAGACTGATGCTCTGTGTGGTTGTTGCTATGGTAACTGTTGATCTCATCCCTGGTTATGGTTGCTATTCAACAAGAGAGCGAGTGGTATTAATGAACAGAGGTCCAAAAAATATATAAAAACAGAATGACAATCAGTATGTTTAAAATGATTTTAAACACAGAATGCAAGACATACCATGAATGTGTTTTCCTGTGCATAATGTACAAGTTAGTTTTCACCTATTTCCCTAACCCTAACAACATCACCACATCTCTTCTTTCATGATCTGTTTTAGCCCTGTAAAGCACATTTATTGAATAAAAAAGCGATTTATAAATAAAATTAATTAATTGTTTTTTTGGTTGTTTGTTATTATTATTATTATTACATATCACTATTGATTTATTTGTATGTTTATTATACTATTGATTCATGTCATGAATTAACTGTACTGCTGTGCCGTGCTGCTGTTAATCATACCTATCATCTGATCTCTATCTAATCCATATGTCATGAATACATATTTTCATGTGGTTGTTTAAACATCAGGGTCTACTTTGAAAAACAATGTTGAACCCCTTTCAAGTGTTAACGGGATGTTTCATGTTTTTGCAACCCGGAATCAAATTAAACCATGTTGTAATCTTGAACGCGACCCCTCCTCAAACAGGAAGAACAACTCCAAGTGTCTGGTGCACTGCAAGATGGGCGTGAGCCGCTCGGCCTCCACGGTGATCGCGTACGCCATGAAGGAGTATGGCTGGTCCCTGGAGAAGGCCTATAGCTTCGTCAAGCAGAAGAGGAGCATCACCCGGCCCAACGCTGCCTTCATGAGACAGCTGGCGGAGTACCAGGGCATCCTCGATGCCAGGTAGTCTAGCACCGCACCGTGGAGGAATCCCAGCTCGTGGGTCTCACTAGCCTCGCAAGACCATCCACATGTTTCCATTTCGCAATGAATAGGGCTGGTACATCAGAATGCATCCTGGGGGTTTTTTGTAGGCGATTCTATACACCATATATTTAAAGTTGTTGTGCTGTAAAGTCCTAAACCAACGTAAATATACCATAACCTAGGCTGATAAAAAATGTATTTCGCCAAAATGTTCTTATGCACAACTTTGTTGTGCATAAGAAATGTTTCAGCAGTTTCAAACACAACAATGTCTTCCCATAATGACAAATCATTCCATGATTAATTACTAAACGATGACCAAAAAACAATTACTACTAACATAATAACTAACATTCAAATGCTCCTAAGCTACCAAAATGGAGGAAGTCATTGCGATGTGACGTCGCTATGTACAAGCCCTATGTACAAGACACATATGGGGGCGGCCTGATGTTAAAAAAACTCCAGTCAATCAAATGAAATAACCTTCTGAAAAAAGCCTTCTGTGCAAATGTATGATAAGACTATGACTAAGATTTTTAACATTGTTATTCAGTCTATATCAGCCAAAACTGTTTTGATTGCTCCATCGATTTCTACACTTTCCTCGGGCGCCGCCATTGATTTTTTAATTCGGCAGACTGCGGAGCTCCTTGTTCGTCGTGAACTGAAACTCCTCATTGGTCCTATCATTTTTCGGCTTTCCAATGGGCTCAAGTTCAGACTGATTTATATATCTAGGGCATTTAGCAGATTATTTTCTGGCTTTGTGTTATATATATATATATATATATATAGCGTGTGTGTTATCTATATATTTATCTATATCTGTCTGTGTGTTCCCAGTAAACAGCGCCACAACCGGCTGTGGCATCCGGACATCGACTGCGAGATGTCCACCGATGGCCACCAGGGGTCATCCCAGTGCTGCCAGCGGGCCCCGGGGGAGCCCGGCGGCGCGTCCCCCTCCCGCCTTACCCCGGGCCGGGCTGTGGGGCTGGACGTGGACCCGGCCTACAACAACTACTACTTCCGCCGGCTGTCGGACTCAGCCCTGGACAGCGAGCCATCCACGCCGGTGCGTGGCCCAGCGCCGCTACTCAACGTGGACAAAGTGTTCATCCAGATCGAGGACGTGGAGCGGGACGCGCTGCTGGATGACGAGCCCCCCCCGCCCCACCTCGGGGCAGGGGGGGCCGGGGCGGGGGCCCTGGAGGAGCTGCGGCTCCGCCTGGAGTTCAGCACCGTGGAAGAGGAGGATGAGGAGGAGGTGCGCAAGGAGGAGGCGGAGATGGAGGTGCTGATGCATCCCGACGGGGGAGGGGGAGGAGGAGGAGGAAGTGGGGAGGGCACAGGGATGGACCTGGCATCGCTGAATGAGAGTTCAAACAACAACAACAACCGCCTTGTAAGTGTTGAAACGGGAGCAGCGTGTTGAGTGTCATGCTGTAAGACTGTTGTAAGAGTGTTACAGTATTTCATCCATTTTCATATCCACACCTGCTGCAGAGCAACGCATTCCCTCATTGGTCCATAATATATTCTATTATTCCATACATGATTTGAAATATTTTCATACCTTTTTTTTGTTTTGTTTTTGCATTAAATACACCTGTCCTTATTCTTTTCTTTTAGTTTTTCTGTTGGCCCTTTACTCCTTTATTTTTTTCTGTTTTTTGTGTATGTGTTTAGGAAACCGCCCCTTCAAACACTCATCCACTCCATCCTTGTCCCCTGTCTCGGCCTGGGACGGGGAGAGACGCTCCCTCTCCAGACACTCAGCCTTGCCTTAACCCCATCCTGCCTTCCATCCAAGCCCTCAGCAGCACCTCTTCCTCCACCTCACCATGTCCACTGAAACCTTCCACCACAGGGCTCTTCCTGCGACCTGCCTGTAACCTTCCTCCCTCCTCCTCCTCCTCCTCTTCCTCCTCCTCCTCCTCCTCCTCACCTTCCCCAGCTCTGCCTTACGGTGGCCCAGAGGACAGTAGCAGAGATGAGCTGGAGGTAGAGACTGTGCTTGAGGGACGGCTTCCTGACTTGCTGAGTATGGAGCCCAGTATGGAGGGGAGCCATGCTGTGGTCCGGCCCCAGCCCCAGCCCCAGCAGGGCCTGGTCGGCCGCCGCACCCAGCGGCAGGCGCGGTCGGAGCGCCTGCTGCTGCTGGTGCACACCTGCGGGGGGGCAGAGAGGAGCTCCCTCCCATCTGAAGAGGAGGAAGAGTTGTCTCGCTTCCTCGTTGACCTCCCCTCATCTACCACCCCGTGCTCGGTGGGGCCGGACCTGCCCACCAGCGGGGCTTCCTCGCCGCGTGGCTCGCTCCTCCTGACCCGGAGCTCCAGCAGCGACAGCGTGCGCAGTGTGCGCGGCGAGGCCGGCCTGGTGCGGCAGCGGGCACTGGAGATCGAGGCACGCACACGTCTGGCGGGCCTCACCGTGCCATCGCCCCTCAAGCGCTCCAACTCGCTGGCCAAGCTGGACGGCCTCCAACTGTCCCGCCGGGACCTGTGCTCCGCCTGCTCCTCGGACGCCGGCTCCCTCGCACTCCTCGTGTCTCTGTCCCCGGAGCCAGGCCCCGAGTGGGACAGTCTCACTGCAGCCGCAACCCCATGCTCAGGGCCCAGGAAGACGGGAGGGCAGACCCTGGAGGGAGGGCTGGTGGGGGAGACTGGGAGCTGACGGAGGAAGGGAAAGGCTTCCCCTCCCCACCATCCGTTCCTCTGAGGAGGTGGGAACATGAGAGCCATCGGGGGACAACCATATGCATGTGTGCCAGTTTGGTCCTTTCAAGCAAGCAAAAGAAGAAAGGCCAACATTTGGTTGTGTAGCGTGCGTGTGTGTAGCGTGTGTGTAGCGGTTGTAGCGTGCGTGTGTAAACCATCAATTCACCTCTACCTTGGTTTGTTTCATGGACACAAAGAAAGTGCCTTTTTTACTCCTGAGACCAGAGGCACAGAGGGGCGGCCGGGGAAGACCAGGCTGTCCAGACGCCCCTCCACAACCCTCCCCCTCGTACCCATTCTTTGTCTGGCTTCCAGAGACACCTGTATTCATTTGACAAGTTCGGTACAACGTTATTTTTAATTTTTGTTTTCTTTGTGTTTTGTTTGGAGGAAAGCAAAGGGTTGGGTAGTTGTGACACCGCTTCAGTGTCCACTGGTCTGAACAGTGACCTCATGGTACAATCATTGTCATGGAAACAATTTTTCTTTGTCGTTTGTGTTTTTACGCAGTTCCTTTATCACTGTTGTGGGAAGGAAGGAAATCCATGTTATGATCGCGTATGTCAAAGCGGCAAAGCCAAAACGGTTTGCAAGTTAGCATTTTGAATGCTGTTGACCTTTTTGAGCGGTTGGAAAAACACAACATAACAGCATTAAGGAAAAATAAATGAACAAAAGCCATTGTTTTAATTCGTAGATACTGATACACAGCAAGTTATCTTCCAAAATGTACATTAACACATTTGTATTTGTCTGCATTGCGTTTTTGGAAAGTAAAGGAAAGAGAGTCGAGGGGACCATTTCCACATTTTTTGTTTCATTAGCTAAGACTTAAAAAGTGACAGTAGCTCAAGAGTTCAAACCACTTATTACCCTGCCGCGAGTTAACAGTCAGTCTCTCTCTGTTGTTGAAGAAGATAAACCAACTGTAGAATAGGAACAAACTTATTGGGAACTAGGTGTGTAAGTCCCATGAGGGCCGCAGCATATCATCTGGCTGGCGACCGGAAGGGTTGCTGGTTCGATCCTTGGTTCCCTGAACCAGACACCTGACCCTAACTGTTGCAGACCAGCTGACGCCTCGCATGCCTTGCATGGTTGACGCCTTGGGCTGTGTGTGTGTGTGTGTGTGTGTGCGTGCGCGTGTGTGTGTGTGTGTGTGTGTGTGTGTGTGTGTGTGTGTGTGTGGTCAACGCAAGGCATTGATAGTAATTGCTTTTGAGCAGCCACAGAGGTTGGAAAAGTCAATTTAAAGAAGAAGTCTTGAGGATCTGATTGGAATCAGTTTCACTCGATTCAATTTCTGCTCATAACTTATCCTGATGTTGAGTCTTGACTCTTTACATTGTCTGTTTTGTTTACATTCCTAAAAATGGCCCATAATGCCACTGGACATTAAGGCTGAGATATGCAGCATGGCTCAAAATCAACTTGTAATACAAGCGTCTACTGTGCAGTTTTCTGGGATTTACAGCGATAAAATCATATCGTGACACATTTAGTTATTTATTAAACCTCTTGGACGTGACCTTTGAAGATAGACAATATCAATCTGCAATCTCCTCCTTATATATATATATCCACAAGAGGTGCCAATCTTTTTTTTAAATTCAGTTGTGCTTTTTTTATGTGGAAGACCAAAGTAGTATGGTTGTCCCGACACATCGGATACACTGTTGATACAAAAAAATATGTGATTCATAACATCAAATCATTTACGTGTTGAAATGCTGTTACATCCTTTTGCACCTTTTGGGGAGAAGAAAACAAACAGAGTCATTGGGCTCATAGCTTTTTAGCTGTTTTGCTCATATTTGTCAAATAAATTATGAATTACAACTTTTGTCACATTGACGGGACAGACTAGGTGACTTCACTGTTTTTGTAACCATTTTATTTTATATCTAAGTATGCAGTAACTTTTGTACTGTACATTTGCTGTAGTTTCAACGCATATTGCACTTTTTATGTTGGTTGAAATAATGTACTGTATGTGTTTATTATGAAAATAAACCATTCTATTTCATATTATCTGACCACTGTGTGAACTCCTTAAGTCCTCTAATTGTAGTATTACTGGCTGCTGAAGCATATTCATATTTGTCTTTAAGTTAAACATTACCAATACATTGCATTGTAATGTCATACCAATATCAACAGCAATATCTTCACTCTTCACTCACTATTAATCACAGAACTGTTGGTTCATAATAATAATACATTTCTAAAACATGAGAAAAAAAAACTAATTTATTTGAAATGTATGTCTAATAATAAAAAAACATCCACAGATTGTTTACTTTAACAGTAGAGATGCTTCACATCATCTTCTTCTCCAGCCCGTAAAGCAACGGCCTCTCTGACAAAGCTCACTAGAGTTTTCCCCACCAGTGGTGGTGGTAGGTTTCCACAGGTCCAATTCAAAATCAGACACCCCTGGGTCAAATGGGCTGTGGATGTGTGGGTAACACTCATTTGAAATAGTTGCCAACAAAACAAATCGCTACAGTGAAAAAAGTGATTGGGCAAACCAACTACCATTTCACACATCACTACCACTCTCTCATCACACACGTGGTGTAAGTCATTCTATGAAAAGAAACATGTCCATTGAGAGTACCGTCCAAGTGATTGGACCGTATGGCATGACGTCATAATGACAGCGTCTGTACTCCTTGGCCAGGTTACACAACGTTTGGCTGCTAGTCCCCCGTCAGAGACACTTACATCACACGCTCCTGCTGCTCCCAGCGTGAGCATGTGTGCTGTGTGTGTGTGTGTGTGTGTGTGTGTGTGTGTGTGTGTGTGTGTGTGTGTGTGTGTGTCTGTGTGTGTGTGTGTGTGTGTGTCTGTGTGTGTGTTGTGGGGTGATCACGGGACAGAGAAGGTCTGGGAGATGTAATGAGCTGAATGAAAACCAACATAAATAGACTTTTTGTTTCTCCTGTGCATGTGCATCAACGGGACAGCCACCGCTGTGTGAAATGTCATAAGTAACAGCAACATTTAACAGATAAAAGTAATTCTTGTTATTAATGAAACGTAACTTTCAGCGAATCGCCATAGGTCAGATGCCATACTACAAAGCATTTAGGTCATAACATGACCATCAGCTGGTTTAAGACTATAGGCTATAGTTTCCTGGTGAATTCTAAAATAAAAGTTTCCAATAGACACTCACTATATTTCACTTCATGCCAGGGATTGTCCCCGTGTCCGTGTCTGTCAGTACAGCAGTTTGAATCCTATTTTAGCAGGTTTTGGCCAGTGCCCTGCTCCGGTTCTCCAGCCCATACTGCTAGTAAAGCCTTCGCTCCTAGACCTTTAGTCTTTGTTTTACTATCTGAGCATGTATCCTGTTTTGAGTGTTGCTATAGTGACCAGAGGAAAAACAGAAAATTCACAGCTAATTCTTCTATTCAGGTTAAATGTTTCTCTGGCTGTTTCTTCAATTTACAACCCCAGAGAGTCTTAACCTCATTAGATATTCTCTGAGGACTTCTTTATTCTCTTAATGAAGTGTGAACTAATTGTGCGTGCATAGACCAAGGCACAGTCATGAAATCATTGTGTGAAAAATAACAGCATAGTAGAGAAATAAATAAATTGAGTGTGCAAAATTGAGTAAGGTCTAGAAATGGGTCTCTGTGAATCCCAAATGTACATTCAATGACTTCCATTTGTGGAAGAGGGCAGGGCTTTATTGTTTTTACTTAATTTTCCAAACATGTCCATAAATGTACACGTGTTGTTGGGTGGAAACAAATAGCCATTGTCAGTGTTAGACAGGGAAACGCCAGGGCTGCTCAGTATTTGTCCAGGCAAGGTACAGCCCATGTCTTTATTGTGGGTTTTGCGTTGATTGTGTTAGTGGTCAAATGCGCTGTGACATCACATGGTTGAGACATAAGCCTCCCATTGCTCCTGCATTTGGAGGGACGGACTGAGACGGAGAATCGCCAAATCACCAACAAAGAGCACTCTGTCATTCTCAAGAGAGACAGAGAGAGATAGATCGACTCGTCCGACTGGTGAGTACCGAACTCTGCAGACCTGTTGACCACTTTCAGACAGGTCACCATCACGTCCCGTACCTTGTCCCGTACAGCTGGCTTCCACACCAATCAGTCTTGTGTACCAAACGGACCCGGACATCTCAGACGGGGAGAAGTAAGTAAGTTATTCTACTGGAGGACACTGTTGTTTTTTCTCCTTCTCTTAAGAGTCCTGGGTTGGGTGATATGTTGTTGGTGTCTCGCTGCCTGTTGGAAATTCCTTGGAGTCTGGATGTGTAGAGGCAGCAGAGCACATGGGGATCAAGTGATGAGCAGTAGGCCCTCGGGGGGCCGGTGGGGGGTGGGAGTGTAGGCCTTTGTAAAAGGCTTGGTCATCTGCTGGACTCCAAGCAGGGCTTGGAGGTCATTGTGGCTCCTCACCCCACAGTGTCCGAGGTGGCAGGCAGGCAGCACAGGGTGTAGCACATTAGTGGAAGGGTGATCACGGTGATGGCAGTGGTGGTGGTGTAAGTGGTTTGCGGTGGTGACGGTGGTGACGATGGTGACGGTGGTGGTGGTGGTGGCGGCAGTGGTGGTGGCGGCAGTGGTGGTGGTGATGGTGGTGGGGGGGGGGGCATCTTGGGTGTTGATGAGCAACCATCGGTGTGTCTAGCATCAGGATGAGGACCAATTTAAGGCGATTCAGTTTCAACACAACAACTCCACACTCTCAAGTTTGTTTGTTTTTTGCATATTTGTGCAGATTTACTGCTGTAACTTGTCTCTCTGAAATAAAATCAAACACGCCAACTGCATGTGATTTTCCACACGGATGCGCAGCTCTGGTGTTGCGTTGCTGCTGGGACTGTCAGATGATAAGGCCACAGCAGACACACACACATTATGAACACACACTCTCATATATATTCTCATGAATATAAGACCAACACACACTGTAACACTCATGAATGTAAACTATCCATACTTTGGTTCATTCTGCGGAAGACGATGCAAATGAGACGATGCAAATGAGGCTGAAATATCATGAAATATCATGATCAATATATGAAATATCATAATCAATCATGGTATTGGTTAAGATTGCTCTGGGGGAATTGTGTATGTCTTGGTAGTTCTCAGTGTGGTACCCTACATTAGGCAGGTGTTACTAAGCGGACACTTAAGGACAAACTATATTATGTCACAGCATTCAGATCGTTATGTTATTTATCAGTGACAAATGCTATCAGGGGCAATTTGGTATACTGGAACTGGTAGGCTCAAATAGATTTGCCAGGGAAAGGATGTTCTGGTAAATTCTGTAAAAATGTGTAAAAGAAAACAGATTAGCCAAAGATTGTGGGAGGAAAGGATTTAATTGATCTGCCTTTAGTTCTTCTCCATTGGTTAATCTGCTTTGTTATTATAATTAATCTGAAAGAGACATATGCACTGGAACCCATCATCTATGTATATTTTTACAGTTTGGTTTGTTTCTCATAAATGTATTCTTCATAATTTTAAATCATTTTACATTGACAAAGATGCTTCATTGGTGAAAATAAAATATATTATATATTTAAAAATATATATTCAGTATTTAGTATGTAACTAAACATAAAACCGCAGTGAGAAAACATTTTGTTTTAAAATGTCATGATCGTGACCATGTGTATTTTATAGGTTGTTTTCTTTAGCAAAGATCAGCCAGAAGACAGCCTTAAGAATCACAAGTGAGATTGCAGCTCAATCTTGTGACTCTAATTTGTTTCTTAAGGTTGATTTACAAGAGAGGGTGCTGGAGGAGCATGAGTACTCTACTGAGTCAACACTTGTTTCAGTCATAAGATGTTTGGTGTCAACTACATCCATTAAAATAAGTGGCCATGGTCTTTTGTTTACCGTTGACATGAGCATGAACTTTG
>JAOPJI010000025.1:16908838-16920762 GCA_027122695.1 Merluccius productus
GTACCTTTTTAGCATCAGCTTTCTAAGATAGACTAGACGAGTGTAGTGTAGTTGGCCTAGTTGCCCATTGCTGTATTTTATTTTTTCTGATAAAGCAACGTGCTTAAGCAGACTTCCCCATTAAGATTCTCCAGGAAGATATATTGACCCAGTAGTCCATTTATGCACTTGTGATGTGTGAATGTAGGTGGAGGGGGTTTGTGTGACATTGTCTTTTACTGCCTTCACCACGGCAATCTCCCTGAGTCCCTGGGTGTGCCGGTAGTATTGCAGCCCTCTCATTGACAAACCAGTTGGAGTACAAATAGCCATTGACAAGACTGGGCGTCCCAAGTCTTAACTGGAATGCATGAACACCATATATGGACTGGATCCAAGTGAGTGGCTGTCGCCTGTCTTGCATTAATGGGATCCAATACTGTATGCGTTTACAGTACATGTTAAATGTATGAATGTCATATCTGTCTTGCAATTGGATCCCTTTTTTTGGGGGGGGGGGGGTTTGCTCGAATAGTGTGAAAAGTTGTTTAGGACTTGATTATTCATCCTGACCTGATAACGTTCATAGAAAACAATTTTTGGTGTATTAGCCAAGTCTGTTCTTCTGAACCGCTGCAATCACATTGTCTGTTAAAGTTTGTTTTTGGGTTTCCTCAATGGTGTCATGTTCCAGTGCTACTGGAAACATAGATGTGAGGCATTTTGAATAGGGTTGACTTGGAGCACTAGGCTCAAGTTAAAAATGACTAGCGTAATAGCCTTGGGGGGGGGTACTATATGCATCCCAAGGCCTACTTCCTCCTGACATGCTCTTTACACTGTAGTTCTGAGACACGGAAAACATCCTTCTGGAATACACTAAATGCAAGCTTTACTGCTTTTTATTTATTTTGTATTTCTCTATTCACACACAACTTGTTTTCTCAGTGTAGTTTCTCAATGCAGCCTTGCATAACATTTCATACAAAGCACTGTTTCATCAGCTCTGTTTGCGAAGTCATCCTCCGACAGTCTTCCCTTAAGCAGGCGAGGTTGTGTCCATCATATTGGTCGCCGTTGACACAGGGCAGGGTTCGTATAATGGCCTATAGCGTCCTCTGAGGTAAACATCACATGCTTATATCAGATTTCACACTGCAGTATGTGCGTCTTTGTTGCATGATTAGACTAGTGACTGTTGAAAGGAAGGACTGTTGCCAGCCAAAGGCCATCGTGTCCCTTTTAGGAATGTCCGATGTCTCCACGGAGACGGAAGCAGCCGCAAAGAAGGATGCTGGGATGCTCTGTCCCACTGCTCCCATTTCCTGCCAGTTATTTCCTCAGGGCTCGTGGTGGCCCTGGCCTATCAGTGGAGGGCAGACGCATGGTGTGATCCTGAGTGGTCCTCCTTCTGTCTTGCCACATCAGCCTCAGTTCCACTGGCTCTGAGATTGAACAACAGGTATATAATGTAACTGTACAGGGCCAACCATCACCACCGCACCAGACTGGAGCAAACAGACGGCCTGCAGGGGAGCTGCGTCTGGGTCAGGTCACTGAGCCACGTGGTCCAGTAGAGCATCACATTGCTTGCTACTAACCTCGACTACTTTCCAGTTCCACCCATAGTGTGTGTGGTGCTGCTGCTGACCTGTTTGCAAGCATATGTCCATTGTGGTGGTAAGCTTGATCGTCTGTCAGTAGGGACGTACCACACCTGCTTTCCTTGTGTGAACAGGTTTACATCAGAATCGATTCAGTAGATGGGTAAAGGGCTCCTCCTTTCTGCCCAGCTCACAAATTGCAGCAGCCACCTCCCTCCATTTGTTGGGATCCGGCTGGTTATGGCTGCATGTTATGACTTGGATGGATTGTGTTGCAGTGATGTGTTTGCCAACTGCTAATTTGGCTTTGACATGGCAACTGTAGAAACCAATACCCTGAACAACGAGCAGAGACTCGTCACTCAGCCCTACATGCGAACACATTTATTATTTGATGATTTATTGATTGTGTTGTTTCAGCTAATCAGAGCATGCAGTGTACTTTGTGTGGATCATATTGCTTCCATTTCCAGCCCAGTCAATTGGAAACTTTATCTTCTTGACAGGGTTGAAAGACACTTAACTAATCGTCACGTAACGGGTGTATGCTCAATGTTTTACAATCACCACCACACCCATACTGTTATCGCCATTAGAAGCCCAACCCTCCTCTTAAACCTTTCATATTCATTTCCAGTACTAGCCTAGCAGCTCCGCCTACATTGGAATTTGGGAGAATGCATTGATTAAATAAATGCAATGGATCAGTCTTTCAGAGATTAATTCATTTTTTACAATGTATGTGAATCCTAGCAGTTGAACAGAAATGAAATGACTCTACTATATTGCGTTATGTCACTAAACAACACAGCCTGTTTCCTATGACATGTGGTCCATCTGTAGTACATGTGATGAAGTGCACAGCACATGTGATGGCAGAGTGGTCTTGCAGAGGGCCGTGCTTCTACTGAATTCCAGTGGGATGCTGTAATTAGCTGTACATGTGATCGAGAAGTTCACTGCACATTGAAGGCACAGTGAAGGAGTTTACAGTGCAACTGAATGTACAATAAACTTGGATTTTGTATCTAAAATGCACCCACCACAAGACCTAGTATTGTCTCGGGCAAAATGTCCCAGTGTAACTTTGCATGCCATTTTCTCTAGTTAATTATGTAGTGTAAAGCTATGTGTAGTTCACAAACATGATCTGTTGCTCTGAATCTCCTTAACAGGAACAATATCAACTGTGATCTGAAATGTGATCCGAACTAGAAGATCCAATCCCCAACACGAGAAACTGCACTATTGGCTACACTCACTTAACAGCCTGTAAGACATGTTTCTATGTGAACCCGATATTAATGTTGTAGAACAAACACACTCATTGAATCTACTCTGATGTAGACCATTGTTGTATGTCTTTGTACAAGATCCAATACATATTCAATTTACCATGCGTTGTTAGTGACATTAGTACCATTGTCACCTGCCTGTGACCTCACATTTCACTAATTGGCCGTGCTATAGTGGAAACGTGGATAAACTGAGTGGCCTAGGCAGTACACTGACTGATATTAACTTGTTATAGCTTTGTTTTGAAACTCTCCCTATCCCTAATCTAGCAAAAAATATTTTTCATTACAACTATAGGAGTTATAAGGCCAGCCTCTGTATTAGAAACCATTGTTGGGTGGTGAGTGGTTGGTTCCTGGTAGTGGCTGGCTATCACAGAAGCATATGATAGTTATTGAACCCTCCCTGTTGTGCATTGAGCATGCATGCATGGTGTGACTGGAGTTCAGCCCTCAAGAATGCACCTATTGTCTAGGGCTCTTCACTCAACTGTGGCGATTAAAAACACCGGCATCTCATAAACACTTTTTTACTTTTTTTATTTTACCATCTTCCATATGCCAAATGTATTTACTAAACCAAATGTATTTACTGTTTTAATATGTAACCCTGCATTTCTTTACATGCCAAATGGTCAAATCTATTAGCCATTGGCTAATAGGTGTTAATTTTGGACCCTGACTTTGTGTTTTGAGTGATGATGCCTTACTGCATTATATTGTCATTGAGAGTAAATGGTCTAATTATTTATAACAGGGTTTTCAGAGTTTTGTTCTGAAAGCAGCCATTAGGAAATGCTTTTCAAACGTCTGCAGCTGATGAGTTTGACCAGGAGTGCTGTGTTGGACCCCTGGACATACCATAGAAGGCATATTGCACTGCCTTTACGGAACTCAATATATTTTTTCTGTCTTTTCTGTTTTTACATTCCTGGACTGGTATTTCCCTGTTGCTAAGCAACCTTTCCATGTTGGTAAACTGGGCCTGCAGATCTGTGTAACCGGGCAGAAAAGTCTAGTCCAAGTGTCTGCTACAGTCATGATGAGTCATGGCTCACACCCCGCCGACCACAAATGTGTTAGCTAAACTTGCCTAACATGCAGCGAGCAGAACCATGTGGAAAGATATAGGTCTACATGTCTGGGGTTTCTTTCTTCATTTGCCTGCCTGATCCTCCTCTACCAAGGCGGGGCTTTCCCCCAATATTCACAATGTTCCAGTATTTGTTGGCTAGTTCAGACATTATTTTAGTATCCAAAATACTTGGTAAACCAAATCTATTCTGGTAAGAATAGGACATTTCAAATGAAGCTGAACGTCAATTTTCCTCAATGTAAAGACTGATATTATGCTCCTGTATGTCTACCTAAGTAAACCTAACTAATATCAGATCTTTTTTTCATCTGATACCAGTGTTGTGCATGCTGGTGAGCTGGGTTTATGGCAAGGCATGGAGGGGGATTTAGGGCTGTAGACACCCTGACTTTAGTTTTATCAAAGCCTCAGATTGGCAAAGCAGGGCAGTTATTACACCCAAGAAGTTTGACTTTGACCCGGCGTCAACATCTAAGTATGTGCGGAAGCTAGTTGTATATATTTGTATGTTATACTTGTTTTACAAAAATGCTAGGAAGAAAATATTTTTAAATGATCTATATTAAAAGATATTAACTACACTGCTGTGATGTGGAGTAAGATGATTTTTAGGCCTGCATCTATTATTTCAAGGTATTATTAGTAGGTACTATTGGTAACCTTGCTGAACCTCAACATACTCAACGGTAGAGATTGAGAAGAGGGTGCAGTTACCCTACTCACAAAACGATTTTTCTTATTTACATTCTTCCCAGCAGTGTCATGTGTCCACAAAAAATGTTATTTTGCAGTAGGAATCTGGCTGCTCATGGCAGTGGCTATGTCTTTTGTGTGTGTCCAGATGGCAGTCGCTGAGATATATTACTATATTCCTTTTGTCAAAATTGCATTTATGCTCTTTACTATACCATAGACAACCGTTTTTGTTATGAGACTGCCTACATTGACGATGGATGCTGAAAATAATGAGTGAGGACTGTATGTGTACCTGAATTACTCTTGCAATGAGCCTGCCTGGGATGGGGGTAAAAACATTGCCTCTTCTGTGATATTAGCGTGGGACTAAGTTGGTAGTGTAGTATCAATGTGCATTGGTTGTTCACATTTTAATTGAACTGGCCCAAACACCAGTGTTAATGGTGGTTGTAATGTTATGCCCACCCACTTAAGACTCGGTCACCTGATCACAAAAAACCTACGGTATATCCGTTTTAGAGCTGACATTGTAAAACATTTCCATTTCATGTTGTCTTTACAGACAAGCTGACGCTGTTCCTTAGACTTCTGTTTGAAAGCAGGAAAATGTCTTGGTTTCCTTTCTGGGAAAAATAAAAAAAAACCTTAGTGGTGCAGATCTGATGAGTTTTTTCCAGCATAAGTCTGCTTATATCAATGGCATGCTGTCACTATCATACTCTGTACTTGTAGCAACTTGACGATGTTCTTTGACATGTAGGTCATATTTTCTCATGATCAGTAATTCATGAGAATTGTATGATCTGAAATGACAATGTCTGTCTTATTCATTGTGATACTGAAAAGCGATGGATTTCGGGAATCATATGGCAAAAATAGACAAGGAAACTATACCCTTTCATATTAATAAAATGAAATGGGCTGTGAACTGTTTTTCTATGTACACATTTACTCCTAAATAGCCTTTCCTCTGAAGAACAGGGATTAGGAGCCATGAGGAAACTTCCACATACACAGGAAGTGCTTCCTTCCTTTGATTTTTTTGGTTTTCCATAGGAAACTTTCTATATGCCACATTCTCCTCTCAGTAACATACACACACACTTGCACAAACTTGGCAACACATTTTGACCAACATGCAATATATTAAACTGTCTCTCCTGGTCTCCATTTGGGTTTGGTAGTCACTGTGGAAGTGTAGTGACGTTCAATGTTTTTCTTGTCATACCGGTTTGACTAGGAAATCTTGGGCCTTTTTTGTATGACCTATATATCTCATGTTAAGGCTTTCCTTTCTCCTTGAGGACTGTTCTATGTTTTTGTATTATATTCTATGTTATTATAAGCTGCCTAATGAAATGCGTATTTGAATTTGTCTGCCAGTGTCGGTTTATGTGTGGGTAAGAATTTTAGCTGAACTAGCTAAAGGCTGTTGGTTTTTGTTGGTCTTTGCGAGTGATCCCTTTTTTATTTTCACTCAAGATGAAATAAAATGATGGGTTACATGCATTCAAACATGTTCATGTGTTGCCATATTTCCATACTGTACAACAAAAAAAAACAATGTTGTAGTAATATTTTCTAATAGTTGCTGAAAACTTTATTTGAGTATACGGTTGCTAATTGGCAAGAACTCCACTCCACTGGTTTCATTGCAACGTGTGGATGCCTTGGTCTATGCATGGACATTCTGCATGCCTGAACCCATCGGCAGTCAGAAAATATGCGACTGTTTTGAAATTTTTTTTTGCGGAATATGCGTGCCAGAGTAGTATATTTAATGAGGTAATGCATCAGCCCTACAAATTGAAAAATGTGTAATTAGTCACAAATATGTATTTGCTACACCCCAAAACATACTATGAGGATGTCCGCATGACTTAAATTTGAACGGTTTAAGACGGGACACAAATCAATGTTTTGCAATGGCCAAAGGGTTGTTTTGCTAACCTAATATTCTCTCTGATTTGCCTCTTCCCCACATAGATATGTCGAGACGAGTTGTACGGCAGAGCAAATTCCGTCATGTCTTTGGTCAGGCGGTGAAGAATGACCAATGCTACGATGATATCCGGGTGTCGCGGGTCACCTGGGACAGTTCCTTCTGTGCAGTCAACCCCAAATTTGTTGCCATAATTGTTGAGGCCAGCGGTGGCGGCGCATTCCTGGTTCTTCCTCTGAGCAAGGTGAGTCTGAGGGCTTTGCTATGGGGATGTGATGGTACTGTGAATGCTGTCGAACATTGTTGAGATACCAGTTTGAAATGGGGTTGGAAAGTAAAAGTCATGGTTTAGCCAGCGTCAAGCGTCTTCTTGCACACAGCCCAGAAAACTTAGTCCCATTTTAGAGAAGTACTCCTAATACAGGGGAGGACTTTACATTTCTAAACTAAAATATATATTATTTGATAAATGGGAGCTTGTCAAGATATCTTAAATTAAAAGAATTATAAGCCAAGCTTCATGTTGTAATGACCCTCTTGCCCTCTTACTTTCTTTGCTGTCAAGATAGTACTTTCTTCTTCTCCTGGAGTTTCTCATTCTAGGAGCCCTGGGTAGGGCAGTTACATAGGGTCACTGCATGTTCTAGCACGCTCTCAAATGTCTGCCACGTACCATTCACACTAGTCATCGCTTTTGCAGCACTCTACGTGTTGAGTATTACACATTGGCCACGTACCATAACAAAGAATTTGAGTTCTTTGCCTTGTTACTTGATTGCATAACAAACACATTTTTGAAGTTGTAGTGTACAGGGGTACAGGGGCTTTCTAGTTTTGTAACTACAGTACATGGTATAATTTTTCCAGTGGTTTATACATGGATGGAGTTTGACGGATTGATTTTACCAGTGATGCAACATTCCCTGATGGTCATTAAAGACAATGAAGTATCCCAAACTGGTCCAGATGTGGGCCAGTGCCCATGTGTTGGAACACGCTACGTTCTGCCTCCAGCTACACCGCTACAAGAGCGAATGCCATTTCTATGACTAAGCCTCTAGTTTTTGTTGTTTTTTTACAGCTGCATCTTATCAGTCCCTAAAAGCTCTTGAGGTCCATGTCCTCGATAGCAAGTTGAAGATTAATCAGTAGTCAGTGGAAAGATCCGATTATCCAGGTTGTAATATGGGAGAGAAATGTATTCATTGGGATTATGCGGTACCTACAGATGACGAGAGATGATTGTATTACCTACAGATTTCACAGGAGGGATCAGGCATCCTCCACATGTCCGATGAAGAACATAATCAATCTGAGACATCTGAAGGAAAAACTGAGACATGCATGCAGATTAATTGTACAGTTCATCAGGGATAGGGTTTTTTCAGGGCTGAACAGGACATAGGGAGCTTTGAGCTTTGAACGATTGCCTTTTTTTGAAGTTAATGTTATTTTTTGAAATTAATGTTATTTTTTTGAGTTCCCCCAAAATATCGAAATTCTCCATAATGCCATAATGCTCTATTCTACAAGTCTTTATCTTGGTCTGTGTTAACCATTTGTTTGTACAGTAAATAAATATTTGCGTTCCCAAGTTGCATTGCTAATAAACGGCAGTAGTGCTGACTGTGTAGGTGACAATTAAGCCACCCTCAGAGGACTGGTTCATCCAGTCATTGGTAAATACAGGTACAGTACACAACAGCAACCACAGCCATGCCCAGGAGCAGTGGCCTCTGCCTGCATCTTACTATCTCCATATATGGACCTTGTAGGGGCTCCATGTTGGCTGCGTTGCATTGCCGGTTGGGCCGAGTGTTTTGCTGTAAACAAGTCTTTAGGACAAACCTCGCTCTTTTCTTCTAATGCTTGGGGTTATTAGGGTGTAGCAGAGGTCAGGCACTCTGTGAAACCACCAGGTGTTCTCTTTGTAGGCCAGTAATGAGTTGCATTCCTCTAGACCAGAGGTTTTCAAAGTGTGAGGTGGGGACGGCAACAAACTTCAGGGGGGGGTCTGAGAGAAAAGCAGAAATGTAAGCAATGATATTAAAAAGGGATGGGACAGTTTTGCAGTGATTTTCAGGGATGTGTTGGGTGTGGGATACTGTGTGTACAATAAATCTAAATATGTGTTTGCCTTGTGTGTGCATACTGTAAATTGCATACTGTAAAATACACCGAAGCTCAAGCCTAGAGCACTAGTGTAAAGTGCATTCACTTTCACTCCGCTCCCATGTTAATCAATTATGTTAATCCACACCACAAGCAGAGCTGACATGCATTGAGGAGTGTAGCACATTTATTTAAAGCAAGAAATAAGTCTTACTGGAAGAATTGTTCAAAAAAACAAAACGTTTTAAGCACAAATGTAAATCAAACGTGTGTGTGTGTGTGTGTGTGTGTGTACATTACATACACACACAGGGGCGGGTGCCACGGACTTAAAGGGGGCCCACTGTCTCACACTTTGAAAACCCCTGCTCTAGACCACAGCATTCTAGCCCATTGCATAATATACCAATATTATGTGTATTCATCCTGTTGCATGACATTGTAATGTTCTGGTATCCACATAGGTTCTGTTGTGATGAGGCACAATTGCTTTCTGTCCTCGGTCTTGGTTACTACCATAAGTAAATAACCATTACATGTCCCTCCCGATATTGACTGTTCGTGTTCAGTGAAAGCCCTACCTTCTATACATCCCTTGTTGTTCATTGAACATATGATCACATTATTGCTGTCAGGCTACTGAGCGATTGGATACTCATATTGTGGCGTCCTATCCTAAGCACTCTGATTGACATTGCCAAACTGTTGACAGGTCCACTTTGGTCCCTGTAATTAGAGCTTCCGGTGCGTTGCTATGTCATACCAGCAGGCGGCTTGGCACGGTGTACTGGTTGTCATCACTTATGCCTCCTCACGCCTCTCAGCAGCTCTGTCAGCAGCCAGGCCCCAGTTAGCCCAGTTGGTAGAGGCATAAGACATCAGGCATCATTTCAAGGTCGGTGGTTCAAGACCCACATTGTGTGGGAGAGGTTGGCTTGTTCTTGCCTTTGGTGAATTTCCCCTTTGGTGATCAATAATGTATTGTCTTATCTTACGAGGCTCTTCCTGAAGACAGAGCCAGAGCCAGATTAGCTGACCACTTCTCCTGGTCTCCTCCCCTGTGGTGGGTGCCAATGAGCAGCTCTTTGTGGCTGACCGTGTCACTGGGAAGTGATGTGTTTGCAGAACAAGGTCTGCATTCACCACTGGATTTAAACGTGGGCCCCGGCAGAGACTTTCAAAGTGTAAAGCAAAGCCCTGGGGCAATTTCCTCAAGTGAGAAGATCACAAGTGAATGATCTTTTTAGTGGTTTCCCTATAGGCTCATAGTGGGAACATGGACATAAAACATATAACTGTTGTAAAGTGTTGGTCCATGGAATGAAACAAAGATTCATCGTCTGAAGCTGTGTTTAGGTGTTAAATATTCAGAAGCACAAATAATTGTAATTCACAAAATGTGTGCATGTATTTCTTCCAAAATGACTGGTCTTTCTGTTATCTTCTCGTCCCATCTGCATATTGCATACCCTCGGGGAGCTGGTCTCAGTGGTCTCTGACATTAATGTATGCTAAGTCCTGTTTTCAAATGAAAATAATGAACCTAGCGCATTAGCAAAATACTGCAATGCACGCCAGCAGGACTCGGCTGCCCATGGCAATCAGAAACTGCATGTAATTCCAACTGGTTGTAAGTATTTAGCTAGAAGATGCATTGATATCTACATGTTTTTTTATACATGGTGGTACTATACATCACCTGGGGTGTGGATATCAGGATGTAGCCTAAATGTCTTGAATCTTAAGCGTTGCATTAAACGAAAGTGGTAGCATAGAGGATTAATACAAAAAATGCGTTGTAATGTGTCACAGGTGTGTGTGTGTGTGTGTGTGTGTGTTTATTGCATTTTACAATGGCTTCGATTCAATCAGAATCAAGGCCCGGAACTATCCGTTTTATAAAGTTGGGTTTGGTTCAGTTGGGTCATAGACCCTCCCTCCCTGTTTTTTCTTTAAAGCACTCCCAATCTGAAGCCGACCCCCCCCCCCCCTAGCACAAGGGGGCATCTGGCTGGTTGGCCCATCTGCGCAGGCTGGTCTCTCACAGCCTGCAGACCCAGCTGCTAAGGGCCTTTTGTCCCACACAGCTCCCAGTGAGAGACACCCCCTCCACACCTCCTTAACCCCCCTTCCTCAATATGACCCAGATTATGCCTAATTTCTGAATCCTGAAATGCACAAATCTCCAGTAGAAGTAGTAATTCTACAAGCATTCTGTAGGATCAGTAAGATAGAGGTGATCTCTCTAGTCCAAGCTAATTGTTCTTTGTCTGTGTACACCGTTGTTGGATACTATTATTTGTGCATGTGTGTCTATATAAAATATCCTTGTATCTAGTAGTAAACTATCGTCTCTAGCATTTGTGAGCTGACCCCGGTCTCTAAAGGTCTTGCTCTTTTGACTTTGGTGGTCCTTAGCAGGACCAGCCTTCAGTGAGTCAGGCCTGCCGTGACTCAGCACAGCCATGGCGGTGTTGGCTAGCTGCTGCTGCTGCTGCTGAGCCACATGGAGTTTGTGGGTATGGTGTCGTCCATCCTTTCTTTGTCTTTCTTTGTCTTTCTTATAGCTGGACACCCAGCTCATGTATTCCCTCCCTCTTCTCCATTTGAAGGAAGCCGTGGGAGTGTGAAGGAAGCCACTAGCGCTTTCTGCTAGCGGAGACGGTCCTGTGAATTCCTCTTTATTTCAGTCTTCCTTCGGCACATGGCGTCATGGAGTCTCAGTGAAATGCCACACGGTGTTATTGTGATTTATCACTCCCGCGGCTTTAAAATCTCTCATTTGCATCAGCCAGGCATGACATAGCACAAGTCTGATTTGGTGTATCATCTGCTGAAGTCACAATATCTTAATTTTTCCACACAGCACGCACGGGTTGGTCACCATTTAGCACAATGGAAGCCTCTCTGGGTCATTATTTCACCATTATGCACTAAAGTATGGAGTGTGGTAAAGCCACGCTACAAAGCAATAAATCCCCCCCCCCCCCCCCCCCCCAACACTAAAGTCCTGTTCCCTGTATGCGGTTCAAACACTGGCCTCTGTACACAAACGGACCATCAGATTGGAGTGTGTGTTTGATTTGGAGCCAGTCCCTCAATCCACCATTCATTCAACCTTTGGTCTCACACACACACACACACACACACACACACACACACACACACACACACACACACACACACACACACACACACAC
>JAOPJI010000025.1:16948228-16960281 GCA_027122695.1 Merluccius productus
AGATAGATAGATAGATAGATAGATAGATAGATAGATAGACAGATAGACAGATAGATAGATAGATAGATAGATAGATAAGGCTTTTCCAACAGCAACTAGCCTATAATGACCTATCAAATGCTTATCCAAAGCAACTTGGGGGAAATAACAGATACAGAGCATCAATGAAAATGCATCTTGCTCAAGAATGCTTACAGGACCTTTCAGCTGAAAGAGGAAAACCCTAGCCACCAGACACTACCTAATACTCTAGTTATCTATTGTTTCTTCTGTTGTTGTTTGTCTTGGTTTCTGTTGAACAGTGAGACATGCCTTGGAGTGGATGCTGCAGTGTCCTCCTTGTGCTGTCGGTCTGTCCCCTGGTCGTCTGCCTGCTGGTGTCCCCTTGCCCCCCCGGCTGCTGCTGCCTCCGCCCTGGGCGCCTGGTTCTCTGCGAATCCCTGGGTCTCAGGTCTCTCCCTGGCGCCGTGCCCCTCAGTACGTCGGGACTGTCGGTGGCCAGGAACCAGCTGTGTAACGTAGACCACCTGCTCAGGCCTTTCTCTGGCCTGCAGGAGCTCAGCCTCAGCCACAACCAACTGGCACGGTTCCCCCGGGGCCTGCCACCCAGCCTGGAGACGCTGCAGCTGCAGGAGAACCGCATCACCTACATCACGTCCGGGGCCCTTCAGCACCTAGGCAACCTTACCCGCCTGGACCTGGAAGACAACCGCATCCGGGCCATCCAGCCTGCAGCGCTGTGGGGCCTGAACAGACTGCAGGTCCTTTCATTGAAAGGTAACCAGCTGACCAGCCTGCCTGCGAAGCTGCCTCCCTCCCTCACCTATTTAGACCTCTCCGCCAACTGTATATCTGCACTCGACCTGCTATCCATGTCTCCATTGGTCAACCTGCAGATTTTCAAGATCAACAGCAATTGTTTGCGCTCGGTACCCGAGAGTGCCTTTGACGGGCTCCCACGACTCCGATCCGTAGACCTGGGTGATAACCATTGGGTGTGCGAATGCGACATATTGTATCTTTACCGTTGGCTTTTGAGTGGAAGGCTCAAAATGGCCACGGACCTTGTGTGCACAGAGCCAATTCACCTAGCTCACCGTCTGCTGCTAAACCTGTCCGTTGTGGCAATCTGTCCTCGGATCCTGATGCCCAACCGAGGAACCAAAGTGGAACTTACTAGCCTTACTAGACTGGACAAAACACTGGCTAAGTCTTTGGTGGAAACATTACCTTCAGGTCATATTCATAACAGTAGTACTAATAATACCAACGGAGATGTTTCTATGACTCGTGTGTATCGTCCGCACATCTCACTGGAGAGTGTTAGCTACGAGGACTGCTTGTCCCTCAACCTCTCCCCATCAGTGAGCTCCGATTCACACCTTAGACTGACCACTCCAGGCCCTCACTCAAGTCCCTCAACGTGCCTCGGCACTACCGCAGGACAGGGCGGTTCTGCGAGTAATTCATCCCCCGCCCAAGGGAATGTATCTTACCCATCTACAAACAAGGCTGGCTTCCTGCCCACACCTGGACCTGAACCGGATATGCTGCACTACTCTGCAGTGCTCATAGCCCTGTTGGCTCTCTTATGTGTCTTAGTAGCTCTTACTATGCTTGCTGTGCTGATTGTGTTAAAAAAGACCCTCAATTGCCAACGGAGGGTAGCTCCTCTTCCACCATCTCAAAGTTGACCAATGCTAAGTGAGTGTTAAGGGTAATACTATCCTCTGAATAAAAATGTTGATCATCACTGGCTGACTTCAGAGAGTAAGAGTGACATGACATTATTCCTGGTATTGTAGCCATGTTTTCTTCTACTTCTATGCTTATAACATAAAGGACCCAGTCGGCCAGTTGTGCGCTGATCAAATTATCAAGACATTTCCTACTTTGAAATGTCTTGTGTTTTATCAACCTGCCTGAGCAGAGTCAGAACAAAGAAACTGTAGACATTTAGCTAATAGCGAATGTACTGGTCATGGGACATTAAGTGGCGGCACCAGTCACCGGTCATATTCCTCCTGGAATTAGCCTTTGGGCATTTTACATTTAAGATTTTTGTGTCCTAGTAGTTTAGTTAGAACATCTGAGACTGGTGGATATGGCGCTGATCAGTTCATCACAGGTGAAACAAACAGGGAACCCATCGACATTTTTCACCATGTTGGTGATCTTACAGAATGGTATGAGATAGTATACCACTGCTTTATATAGTGACTATTCAGAACCAGGTGTCAGCAGGAGCATTTGGAGGTTGGTTGAACTGAAGTGAGGAGCAGCCCCTCAGGTTAGCACCAGTAGATGGGAGGCTGTGGGTGGGAGTGTGACAGTGGAGAACATCCTTGAGGTAGGAGGGAGACAGGGAGCAGAGGGCTTTGCAAATAATGATGATTTTTGCTTGACGTCAGTAGAGGTTTTGGAGAGCAGGGGTGATAGTCTCTGATACAGGAGTCAGCAGACGGGCACCAGAATTCTGGATGTGTTGAAAACTTTGTTGGAAAGTCGAGTCTGGAGGGGATGAATGCATGGATGATTGTTTAGGTGGCAGTGAAAGAGGAGGATGGCCGAGAGATGGGCAACGTTTTTTAAATGGAAGGCAGCTTTGGCGATGGTGAATAATTGCACCAAGGTTAGGGATGGGAGGGAGAAGTTCTGACTGGATTTGGCAAGTGACTTTTAGGCCAATCCCTTGACGGCCCTCCCTCAGGAAGACGCCGTAGCGCTACAACCTGTACTAAAGTCTGCATAATAGTAGAACCTTGCTGTTGAACTACCTCTCTGCTCACATGCACTGCATGACATCAACTAGGTTTACTCTATTGTTATTCATGGTCTGACATTTCTGAATAAACATTTTCATTTTTTTGGACAATATAATTCACTACACTTCAGCATACATATGCAATTTAATCATTTATAAATGTTGTGGTATGCATGAGCTTTTTCTAAATTATGCAAAACTTATGTTTTGTAGAAATAAGGAAAATTAAAATGTCCTATATGTCCCATCACTTCAAGCAACTCAAAGATTTTGAACAAATAGCCAGCCTTACAAAACAGTTTGATAAATTTTAATGGCATGAAAGAACAGTTTAACCCAGAAAAAAACGTTTCTGTGAATACAATGTCCAACTTAAGAAATCATTATCAAAACAATAATTATGAAATCAAACGCCATTGAGCAACACACATTCTAGTTGGTTTATATTAGTGCCACTCCCATGTGACGTCACTTGCCACAGTTTATTGGGCAAGCAAAATCAAATGGCACCGATGTGAGCCAATCAGAAAGAGCAATTGAAATTAATTGCACTTCAACTGTTTACTTTTACTGACCAAAATATTCTTGACTTTCACACGCTGGCTTTCACACCATTATCCTGCTTGTCCCGTTGCTTAAATCTGTAGTCTGACAGTGCGGCTTTTATTGCGTCTTCTGCCAGCACTAAAAAGAAAGGAATTATAATGTTTAAAATGAAAATGTAGTTATCAACACACCATAATCCCAGCATTTAACAGGCAGTGTATGAATTTTGTAGGCCTAACACTTACTAGAACAATGGAGTTTGACTGGAGGAAGGCAGAGCTCTTTGGCAATGTCTGTGTTTTTAATCTTCAAAGCTTCATCGACCTGCATGGGAAATTACAGTGACATTAAATAATTAACACCCAATGACATGTCTTTGTTTTGGTCATCATATGCCCAACTTACAGATTTCCCCTTGACCCATTCAGTCGCTAGAGAACTGGAAGCAATGGCTGAGCCACAGCCAAACGTCTTGAACCTGGCGTCCACAATCTTCCCACTGTCGTCCACCTGAATCTGCGTTAACGTGAAGTTGGAAATATCACTCAAGCGTTTTGCAATAACTCATAATGATGTTTCATGACATGGCATAACATGACATGGGCCTCACCTGCAGCTTCATTACGTCACCGCAGGCTGGCGCACCCACCAACCCTGTTCCGACATTTTGGTCGTTTTTGTCTAGGGAACCAACGTTTCTTGGGTTTTCGTAGTGGTCCACCACCTGGAAACAAGACAGCAACATGTGGAAATACAGGGTCATGTGTGTGTGAGCTGCATCTACCTGCTGGCTAATGAACCGACCATTCAGTTGGAAAACCAGCTGTCTTGCAGACGTCGCACGTTGCTTACCTTCTTGTGATACGAACAAAGTGTAATGACACGCGGGGTAAATAACCTCCTGCCAAACAACACCAACGGAGAGGCACAGCTTTGTAAGCAAAACACCGCCATGTTGGTTTTGGACAAACGTTGGCTTACGAGTTTGACCGATTAAACCCGAGGAGCGAGCAGCCTTCTTCTTCTGGTCTGGTCTGAAGTTGACGATCTGCTGCCACCTACTGTCGGCCAGAGGAACAACAAATAAACACACGAACAACAGGGGGCACTTCATAAGGGCACCCTTGTAAGACCATTGTAAGGGCACCTTGTAGTTCACTGCATCACATTTTCTCCACTAGAAGGGCACTCATTAAGACACATCAAATTGTCTTGCTCTAGAGGGCACATCATCATCATCATCATCATCATCATCATCATCATCATCATCATCATCATCATCATCATTTATTGCATTGAAGGGGCACTCAATCATTTTCCCATGTTATGGGCAGCCAATAGGGGACTTACTCTCGTTTTCGCCACTCTTTCGCACTTTTGCAAAGTTTTTTCAACCATGGGAGCACCAGGGGGGGGCGGTTGCCCTGTTCTTGGAGGTATGGTTACCATAAATAAGTTGATGAATATATAAATTAATCATTATTTACATGCATACATGAATCACAGCACTGTGTAACAATTCCAGTGTCCGTGCCCACTGGCAATTTATTTACAATCAGTTGTGGGAAAAAGGCAGACATATTAACAGTTATGAATTTTGTTAATTATTTAGGCTATTTGTTTATTTGTTTAGTTTTGCTCTCTTTAATTAACCGCTGCCGCCAACACGCTTCAAAACGCGCGACTTTTAACTCGAAGGCGCGCTTTACGTTTTTTGTCTCCGTTTCCGGCTCTCGACTCCCTTGTTACGTTTTCATTGTACAACTTTGATAACGGAGCAAGCTGGTTTGGCGCTGATTTTCATTGCACGTCTAGACAATGAAAGTAGGCAATACCCCCCTAAACTAAGAATGGTACTTCGTACACGGACCCTCCAACCTTGCTGAGATGGGAATCTAAATGTATACATGTCATTGTAAAATAACTGTAATGGTAGTAGTTAAACAGCAGAGGGCGGTAAATCCGTGGGAAGCTTAGCAAGAAGAAATCGGCTATAACGTTATTAAAAAAAAAATTTGGTGAACAATTGGAAATTATGTTCCAATATTCTAGTTATTCATTTGTCTATGCTACTTGTTACGACCAGGCTCAGTGATCGCAACAAAAACGGGAGTCCAAAGGATAAAGATAGAAATAAGATAAGTTATAACACAAGAATATAACAATCTGTACTGTCAGTGAAGAGTGAAGTGTAGGGATGTTGTAGGGTGTAAACACAACATAGATCTAAACATAAAACTAAGTCCAAAAGGCCCAACAAAACCAAAAGGCTGATGTGGTTCACCTTATGAAGCCTTCAGGCCCAACCTGCAGAGGTGGTGCAACCACATCAGCTGGCAACCCTCTCCGCCCACTGGCTCCCTGGACAGATAGGCAGCAGACAGACAGACAGAGAGAGAGAGGGTCATCATCACCCTCCCAACTCTTGTCCCCAGATTATTTTAACATTGCCAATCCATTTCCTGCTCACCAATAGGGTAGTGGTGAGCGGGAATTGGATTGGCAATGTTAAAATAAATGATCCACCTCTGCCCTCCACCTCCCACCTCAGCAGCTTTGGGGGCATAGGAGCACTTTTAAGAAGTGAAAACAAATAAACAAATAAAGCCTACAAACCAAACGTGGGAGAAGGAATTATCAAAACTAATGCAATCTTACATAAATTACGAATTTAAAGCAAGAACAAAGAAAACAATATCTACCCCAATAATGAGTAGCCTACATTGCACATTGATCCAGAAAACAATTTGAACCTGTGTGTGTGTGTGTGTGTGTGTGTGTAGGACTTCGTGCTCATAATAGGCTTGTTCTGGGACCTTTATTTTGAAGTACTTCCGGGTGTCCGTCGAACATTCTTCACTCTTCCATTTGCAGAGGAACGTTGAACGTGGGATTTTCCCCGAAACCAATATTGTTTTGGGGGATTTTCCAGCATAGTGGGACAGAGACGGTGTTTATTTGGTATTTCGATTCATAGGATTTTAAATAATGTTACAAGGGAAAAAGCTCAAGCTTGTGTTGTAATATAGCAACTAAATAATTCAAAGCAAAAGTAAAGGCAAAATTGTAACCTAACAATAAGCACTTCCGGGTTCGCACTGAAGTTGAAAAAGTGTAGCGCGACGTGCCAAGGGAGTAATATGAACACATGGAAATATGTGTCAACATATGTATAAAACATGACGCATTAAATGGTGGCACGTTTATTTGGCACGCACTACGCGTCACGTCACGTAACCTTTTGGCGGCGCAGCCAATGACACACACATCATCATCATCATCATCATCACGCCGCACTACACCCTTCCTCCTCCGGCCGCCGTAGTAGTGGTGGGGGTTAATGCAGCCAGTTTGGTGGTCCTACATCAAGTTGCAGGAAGGGCACTGTTTCCATTTTGACGGCCGACCCCACGGCCCACGAGCCACAGCGCTAGCCGACATAAGAGTTGTTTTTTCCCGGGCGAAACCTTCACCAGTTACCGCTAGCTGTAGCCAAGGGCGAAGGAGCTGCGGTCTCCGTTACAGCCGGTCTGTGAGCAGGTGTCTAGTCACCGTGTTATCGGGATCTTCGTACCGTATTACCGGTATCTTCGGTACGGATACCGGTATTAACTGTTTCGGTCGGTTGCCGTTGGTTACGGCTGAGCGATTTGTTTCCCATCGTCGTCCGCAGGCGCCATGAAGAGTCTCCCGTACTTCTGCCGCGGGGAGGTCGTCCGCGGCTTCGGGAGGGGAAGCAAGGAGCTCGGGATCCCCACCGGTGAGTCCATGTGGACCCGTGGCACCCTTGGGACTGGGAATATTAATATAAGGCATTATTTCAAGAATAATATCATTGAATACGTTGATACGTTTAGTATCATGCGGTACTTCCTTGGTGCGTGGTACTTCCTTGTACAGCTACGAATAAGAGCACTGGTGGCCGCCATGGTGGGATGCAGTGGTGTGCTGCTGTTTTCCTAATTAGGTCCCTCTTCCTCTCTCCTTCTTTCTCCTCTGCTCCCTCACCCTCCTTCACTATCTTCCTCACGTCCTTCCCAACTCGCTCTCTCTCTCTTCCCCCCCCCCCCCCTTCCATCCCTACCTGCCTCCTCTCTCCTCTGCAGCCAACTTCCCAGACTCTGTGGTGCAGTATCTCCCGGCTGACATTGGCACAGGCATATATTATGGCTGGGCATGCGTGGGCAATGGGGACATCTGCAAGATGGTGATGAGCATCGGGTGGAACCCATACTATAAGAACACAAAGAAGTCCATGGTCAGTAGTAGCAAGACAAGGTCATATTTAGCTTTCCATCAAGTCATGTTTTCTCCACTGAAGGCTTGGTTTACATAGGAATGCCACACATTCAAAATGAAAGGTGGTTCCTTGATCAGATTCAGCTAAATGATATCCTCTGTAATGATAGTTGCTAACGGTAACCTCTGTCATTTCTTGGGTGAGGTCAAGTGTGGTTGGAAGAAATAAAAGATGACAAGTGGATGTTGTATTTACAGGAGACCCACGTGATCCACACGTTTAAAGAAGACTTTTACGGGGAGATCCTCAGTGTTGTCCTGGTGGGCTACATCCGTCCAGAGAGGAGCTTCCCCTCACTTGGTAAGAGTTGGGAGTAATAGTAAGGCAAACAGGGTTCATATTTCCAGGGGAGGGATGTAAAGTGATGGAGATCATTTGGGTGGGAGTCTGTAACGATAGTATGGTCTTGAAGGAGGCCCCAACAATGTTATGAATACATGATCTGTGCTTGGCAAGTTATGCTTGTGTGCTCGTAATGAGTGATGCATCATGTGTTTTCACACATTTTATACATGAAATACATTCCCTGCTGTTAACCATTTGATGAAAAATAATTTATTGTAGGACACTTCTTGACAGCAAAGTATTTGATTTAATAGAGAAATTCAGCTTTCTGGACCAGATCCTGGTTGTCGGCATAGAAAGTGACCCAGTTCTGATCCCACTAGGGCTACCCAACACATTTTAAGGACAAGCCATTGAATCCCTGTGATCCTTCCTTTCCGTTCCTCTCTCTCCCTCCTTCTCTCCATTCCCTTCCCCCTCTCCAGAAGCTCTGATCGCAGCGATCAACAACGACATTGAGGAAGCCAAGTTCAAGCTGGAGCTGCCAGAGCACCTCAAGCTGAAGGAGGACAACTTCTTCACAGCCGCCATCAGCACCCAGTCCTCCTCATCCTCCCCATCCTCTTCATCCTCATCATCATCATCATCATCATCAACATTGTCGTCGTCAACGTCAACCACCAGCAGCACAACGACAACACCACCAAAGACTATAATGAACGGTCATTAACGCCTGGCTGTGTCCCTTTACACTAATGCACAGATCACTCTCAGCCACCTTGGACCAGGCGTACCACAGTTGGTTACGTTTCTTCATTTCCTTTCTTCTTGTATCCCACCCCCCCAAAACATGATTGATGGGGTCATTTAACTGTCAATCAATAATGTTATCCAATAGCATTGTGTGTCATGAATGCTTACAGATTCCACACATATCCACTCCGCGGGACTGTGGCATACAAACGGGCGTCTGGACATACCGGGGTCTGTGTTTAAAAGCTGACTGTAAATGTTTAAGATGTTCAGGTGCGCAATGCAAGAAAACTTCTGCTAAAGAGGTTGAAGAGAGATGTTAAGAAGGGTTTTGTACTTTGTAATTCCACTGGTAAAATGGACCATGAACTCAGATTGTCAGATTCACACTAAAACAGGGTTTTTTTCTGTCCCGGTCTACAAACAACTGCTATTTCTTGTGTTGTCAACAGACGTGAGCTCATAGGTAACATTGATTGCACATTGAGAAGTTATGCAACAACCTAACCCGAACCCGCTACAATGCAAAGCAGCCATAGGAAAATGGAGGATCTAAGTAAAATTTGTTGTCTGTTTAATTTGAGTTCTTAAGGCTGTGACCCTCTACGTGGGCACTGAAATATGTCATTAAGTCACAAGATCAGTTTCGGTTTAGAAATGGTCTGATTGTGTCCGACCAGATAATTAGTTTTGGTTGGATATAAAAGATTCCTTTCAGGCTAATCTTGCATATCCAGTCAAAGAGTTGGTTAGGAACCTATAATGGTTAAATGAAGAGTCCTATTTGATTTATTCTCAGCCTTGGCACTATGTAAAATTGAGATGCAGATATTTTATAATACACTATTTATGTTTCAAGCTGTTCTGGGAATGTGAATTTGTTGCAAATGGCAGTTTAGATGGGGCCCGGAACAAAGGTCTGGTCTTATTGATCCCTAGTTATGTATTACTTCACTATCTCTACTTTCACCTCTGCCTTCTTCACCCTCCTCCAATGGATTCTGTTGTTAAAGAAATCCAGGCTCAGTTCATGTGTCGAAAGATAGCATCGTTTGTGTCACCAGTTACAGTGAAGTGAACACGGATATACAAGTCATATTAGAGCAGGAAATCAGTGAGCATATAGGGCTGTGTGTACTTTAAAAAAGTAAAATTATAACTTTGAAGTAGTTCTTTTTTTCTTCTCCAAATGTACAAACTGGTAGTGAGGTTGTGTGGGATGATCCCTGGTCAGTTATTTGGTACTAATAACTGAGTACTGAATACTGTTATACTACCAACAGTACTGACGATAGCCCATAGTCACAAAAGAGCACAGATGCTTTTCACTAGTCATCTATTAAATGCCTTATTTGGAATAAAGTTAGGGAAACAAGTGTGTACTTACATTTTTTTGTCCATTTTAAACTGAAGTTATGCTGCACTTTGAACACCACTGTGCCAATGATCCTTATACAGATACAGTATGCTATATAGTCTTTATAGTCTCTACAGATACAGTACATTCTTTCTTTCCTCAGATAATATACATGAAATATAACTGAAATTGAAATGTAACCATTGATAGTGCTAACGAAGATCTGGAAACAAACAAACTGTTTTTTGGCCAAACAAACTTTGTTGTATGTCTCTGTTTAGTCTAGTGACTGAATCAACAGTGGACTTCGCCTTATCTTTACATAACAACATGTGTGGTAGGTCTACGAAAGCCTTGTTATGTAGGCCACCATTGCAGTTGATCCTCTTGAAAACTGGTCCAAGGCATGCCTCACTGGGTGCCCACGTTGTTGCATGTATTTAAATAAATATAGTTGGAGAGGTAGGCAAATCAAACAAAAAATATCAAACAGGCATCAAACAGTTACTACAGGCATACTTTATTCAGTGCAATATGGATTGGTTATTTTACACCAAGAAAGAAATTCACTTTGTAAGCATAGTGAGGTTTTTCACAAAATAGTAATGCAGAGTGCTAATGTATTGAATCCAACGTGGTGGGATAATTCTTAATTATCTGAAGGGGTGGTTCCATGGTTACGCATTACTCATAATATTCCAGCTAACTTTAGCCAAGTCCAAAGTCATCAAAGAACCTGTTTATTTTTAACACATAAGCGACGCACCAATTGTCTCATAACACCAGTACATCAAATACATTTTGTAAACAGAAAAACACAACACACTTTTTTCACATTCATATTTTTGGAGATTGTGGTTCTGAAGACAGGTTAATTTAGTTCAAACAAGACAAACACAACACGGTTTCAGTTTAAACAAGATGAGAACACAACACAGCACATTCATGACTCTGTTTGTTGAACATAAATATTATGCCATGATTGATTATTACATTTATAAAGGCACAGGGATCTGGGCATTATATCACACCTATGGTTTGGCTCTTTTTACATGTCAAGTTATAGTCTCATGGCCTGAAAACTAAATGCAGGATGCTGTTTTGATCACTAAATAACGAGTGTCATGTGCTAAAACCAGGGACTCTTGTTTGACTCTTCAATGACCCATGAACACAAAAGGGGTTTGTGTTCATGTAAACGGGGGAACATGTTTGCTAACTGTTTAAATTGTTGGAAAACTAAATTGTGCATATAGAATGTAAAAATAAAGAATTAGTAAATCCATAATATCAAACAACTCAACAAGTAAATATGACTTGGAGATCAAAAATATGTTTTGTAATTATAATAATTTTTATTATTAATTATCTGCACCTCTATTGCTGTTCCACCCACATTTGTGTTCACATTTGTGTTCACTTATTTGATAACATCATTCAGTGAGTTCAGTTTATCAATGTTAATAAGGTTAACATCAAGTGTAACATCATGTACGATGCGCTATAGTCTCTAATTATTAACACATTTTACACTGGATAAAATATTTAGGGATACGGAATTGGATTTGCACAAAATTATTTTTAACTATTACCATTTGAGTCCAGGTTTCATTTCGGACCTCCATCCAGATTCCCATGGATACAAAACATGATTATGAAGAATTTACACATTAGTTACTTTATAATTCCCTTCCCCTTTTTATATTTAAGTATTTTAAAGTGTATTTAAGTGTAGTAAGGAAGTAAGTAAGTACATTTTAAAAATGAAAATAATCTTTTCATTTCAAATCAGGCAGGGATGGTGCAGGGATGACGTATTTTTGTAGGCCAACCCGGAAGTTAGCATCGCCCTGGGTTCCCTCGACAACAAGCCAATGGGGTTGTTCCATTGGATTTTGGATTATTGCAGAAAATAAGCTGTGTGGTAGTTATGTTTGTTAAGCAAGATAATCTTTACCAATGAACACTACGTTTATGATTTTTGAAGCGTAAATGCAATCGCCAGAAGTTTTTTAAGACACGTAAAAGCTTCAAAATTCACGAGTGGG